>CM040240.1:136929769-136961854 GCA_022545495.1 Chrysanthemum lavandulifolium | reverse complement strand
CCTCCAAGAATGTAGTACCACCTAGTCCATTCACTAAGATTAAAGCTAAGACTAGTTGGAGATGGCGAAATGGATACATAATACACTAGGATTTAAATGGATGCCTAAAGTCATTGATGTGTGTATTTCTACTATAATCGCTTGAACCCTCTAACAGTTCGGGTTCCACATCTACTTCTATTCCATCTGTGTGTAATGCGTGATCTGAGATCATCCTTTGGATTGTTGATAGCGGATGTTCCGACACATGACAGAAATCTTAAACTGTTATCAACCTTGATTGTGAAGTTCATTGGCACTGTCGATTCGGGAATGATCACTTCACGACTATCATGGGCTACGGAGATTATATCAATGGCAATATCGAAATTAGCGGGGTTTATTATGTGGAAGGCCTCGGTCACAATCTTTTTCGATCGGTCAATTACGTGATGGAGATTTGGAAGTTGCTTTTCGGGAGAAACCTTGTTTCATTCGTGATCTACAAGGAAACGATCTAATGTCGGCTCTCGCAATTCTAGTCTATACACAATTTCAATGCAAGACATGGTTGCTTCATCTCCCATCTATCTACTTTCAAAGGCAACATCAACAAAATCCACGGCTATGGCAATCGTCTCTCACATTTAAACTTTCAAACCATCACCAACCTTGCTCGACACAAACTTGTTGAAGGTCGCTCGAGATTCGATATTCCAAAGATCACCTATGCTCGACTTGTGAACAAGGAAAAGCACTCGTGCTCATTTTCCTTCAAAGGTGGAACACAACTCTCAACATGTGCTTCATCTTCTTCACATGGATTTATGTGGCCCGATCGCGCGTGCAAACGATTAATGGCAAACGCTACATCTTGGTAATTGTCGATGACTATTCACGATGGACTTGGGTCTACTTTCTTGAAGTAAAGATCAAGCTCCACGATGATCATCACCTTTCTCACGAAAATTCAAGTTCGACTCCGGAACACCGTCCAAAAAATCGTAACAGACAAAGGAACCGAATTTGTTAACCAAACTCTTCGAGAATTTTATGAGAAAGTGGGAATTGAGCATCGACATCTATTCTCGTACACCGAACAAAGCAGAGTAGTTGAAAGACTAAACCGAACGTTAGTGGAAGCCTGCAAGAACAATGTTAATCAATGCTAAACTTCCGGATTACTTGTGGGCGTAAGTCGTATCAAGCGCATGCTATACTCAAAATCGTTCAATGATTACTAAGCATACAACAAAACACCTTTTGAGCTTATCCATAACCATAAACCGAATCTCAAACACTTTCATGTATTTGGATCCCTTTGCTATCCGAATAATGATCGTGATGACTTTAGTAAGCTCAAAGCCAAAGTCGACATTGGAGTATTTATAGGATATTGTGAAATCTCTAAGGGTTTCCGGATCCGGAATCGTCATACAAAGCGGTTATGGACACAATTCATGCTAATTTTGATGAACTTACGAGATGGCTTCGAGCATAACAACTTAGAACCCAATCACAACCGTTTAAACTTCCTCAAACCCCATCATCACCGAACTAAGCCCCACTTACTCGTCAACAAATGGAAACGCTTATTTGCTCCGTTGTTTAGTGATAACATTGATGAGCGTGCTCCACGTGTATCCGCTATTTCACCGCTCAACTGATCATACTCTTATACCTAATACACTGCTACCACAACTCATCGTTGATGAAGCACCACCGATTGACTCTACAACAATAGTTGAACAAAGCTGCTTCCAACAATAACCGAACCGGTACCGCTAATGAACCAACAACGCGGAATCATCAACAAACCATTTGAATCCTCAAAATCTGCACAATGTATACCAACATCAACCCTCTACACATCGTTAGACAAAAGACCATCCTCTTGAGAACATTATTGGCAACCCAAATCAACCAGTCGTTACAAGACAATGTCTTCACACAGATGGTGAACATTGCATTTATGCTCTCGCTGTCTGCCAATCTGAGCCTAAAAACATTAAAGACGCAATGACAAAAGACAACTGGATTGAATCCATGCAAGAAGAACTCAACCAATTCAAACGTCTTGAAGTATGGGAACGGTAGAAAGACCAACGAGGGTCTACGTCATTGGTCTCAAATGGATTTGGAAAAACAAATTGGATCTTGAAGGAATGTAATCGAAACAAGTCACGTCGGTGGCTAAGGGTTATAAACGGGAAGAGGGTATTGACTTTGAAGAATCATTCGCTCCAGCTTGCTCGTCTTGAGGTCGCTCGGATTTTTTTCGCGTTCGCGGCTCATATGAACATAACGGTCTTTCAAATGAGCGTCAAACCGCTTTTCTAAATGGGCAACCGAAAAGCGGTTTATGTCGGCCGGCCCGGAAGGATTCGTTGATCCCGAGTTCCCGAACCATGTCTACAAACCGAACAAAGCTCGTATGGTCTCAAACAAGCTCCTCGGGTGTGGTACGATAAGTTATCATCCTTCCTCATTGCCAATAAATTCACCAAAGGTTGGTCGATCCTACACTTTTCATACAATATCACGGGGCTCACATCTTAATCGTCAAATCTATGTGGATGACATCATTTTGGGTCAACACATTTAAAATACTCAAATGCTTTTGCAAAATTAATGACAAAACATTTTGAAATGTCAATGATGGGTGAACTCACATTCTTTCTAGGAATGCAAGTTCATCAATCACCCCGTGTATTTTCTTGAGTCGGTCCAAATATGCCCTTGAATTGTTAAACAAATTTGGAATGCAAAGCTGTGACACCTATGCCACACCAATGGCTCATACCAAGAAACTAGATCTTTGATTTACATGGGAAATTGGTGGACCCTACCAAACCGTAGTATTATTGGGTCTCTCATGTATCTAACAACAAGCGGGCTGATATTGTGTTTGCCGATATCTTTGCTCCGTTATCGATCGAGACCAAGCTGAAACCCACCTCTCGAGGCTAAAAGAATCCTCCGATACATCAAGGGAACCATTAACTTGGGATCCGGTATCCGGGATTCGGTTTTGAACTAATAGCTTTTTAGACGCGATCACGCAGGATGCTTAGACTCGCGGAAAAGTACTTAAGAGCCCTACAATTTCTTGGTGATAAAGCGGTGTCATGGCAATCGAAGAAACAGATTGTACATCGCTCTCCTCAATGTATGCGAATATGTAGCCATGTCGGCATGTTGTGCTCAAGTCATTTGGATGAGAACACAACTCAAAGACTATGGTTACGTGTTTGACAAAATCTCGATGTCTGCGACAATCGAGTGCTATTGCGATCTCATGCAACTCTATTCAACATTCAAATCTAAGCACATCGATCTTGATATCATTTCATCAAGGACCACGTGGAGCAGTAATGTTGAATTATACTTTAATGGTACAAAATACCAATTGGCGATCTCCTCACCAAAGCCTTAGCTCCTTCTAGGTTTAGTGAGTTGGTCCACCAAATTGGTATGCGATGTTGACTCAAGAGGCTGGATGAACTCTTAAAACATTCTTAAAAACCAATCAAACACCAAAATCTCTTTTGTAAATATTTTTCAAAACAAAATACAAAATTATAAAATCGCTTAAAACAACAAAAATATTCTTCTATCTTTCTTTTAACATGGCAAGTACAAATCTTCCGTCAACACTCTAATCTTTCAAAATTCAAGATTTTTCGATCAAGTGTTGAGGGGGAGAAAACAAATATTTCAGTTTCATAAAACCTTGTACTTGCATGTTATCTTATCTGAATAATGGTTGTTTCTTTAATAATGGTGGTCACATTTCTGGTTCTCTGACACTCCTCGGACTAAAATTTATAAACTTTCATTATTTCTTAAGTCGAGGGGGAGTGTCGTCAAAATTCTTTCAAAAAAAAAAATCCTTCGTTTGGTAACCAAAATGGAAGTTAAAGGCATAGGATGAAAATGGAAAAGGTGGAAGGACTAAAATTGTCAAAATCTTAAAGTTATTTTTAATAAAACTCTCCACCTAATTCATTAAAGTCACTTCATTTAATATTTCACCAAACTTAATCCTACGCCTAACAATCAAACTCT
This sequence comes from Chrysanthemum lavandulifolium, assembly GCA_022545495.1. Taxonomy (NCBI): domain Eukaryota; kingdom Viridiplantae; phylum Streptophyta; class Magnoliopsida; order Asterales; family Asteraceae; genus Chrysanthemum; species Chrysanthemum lavandulifolium. The sequence continues at coordinate 136,957,807 of CM040240.1, read as the reverse complement.
CAATACGCTTGCTTGATCTTCATTTTGTAAGTGGTTTCATAATCTAAACGTGTTTGTAAACAAAGGTTTTAATTTATATTAAAAACTAACGGTTAAATTCTCACTTATGAACGATTTGGTGTTCTACGCATAAGCGTATGAACACCTAATCAAGTGGGGGTGTTTGTGGTGAAAAAGATAGTGTCAAAACGTTTATATAACATCATTGAAACTATTTTGATCATAAAAACACACCCAGATACACGAATTGAGTGATATTGTGAATTAGGGTTTATGCGTGAAATTGGGTATTTTCTAATGAGAACGTTTTTGGTTAAAAAGATAGTTGAGTGATGTTGTTCTTATGGTGAATTGATGATATCTAGGCTCAGAACCAACCCAGAAACACTAATTGATCTTTAATTAGAAACTAGGGTTTAAGTTCATACGCATTTGGGTATTTTGATTCACTTAAATTCTGATGTTAAAACTTGGATAGAACTACTCATAAGGCTTCTTAGACCTCCCAGAATCATTTTGGTGCAATTTCTATGGCTAGATTACTTACTCGTAAAAATTGAACCTTAGGGTTTAGGTTTACGCATAAGTGTTCTTACGCGTAACTGTTATATGTGTGTTCATGATATGATCTGATGGTGATTGAATGTAGATGTTAATGATTGTGTTATGACGAATTTATTTCAGGTCTTCTACGTTTGAAAATTCAGAATCAAGGTTTCTAGCAAACTACGCATAAGGATCACCTTACGCGTAGAATGTTATCGTAAAGAGCAATCTTATGCGTAACTATTATCGTGAGTTCTACATAAGGGACTACGCGTATCCCGTGAAGGATATGCGTAAATAGTGACCTCACGCATAAGTTGACTCTTCGAGTAAGCCTTGTGCGTGCAGGTTTATATACGCCTGGCGTAAGCTCTGGCATAAGGTCCCCTTTTCCCACGCGTAATACCTCTTACGCGTAAGTCAAGAACCCACGCATAAGCTTGCGTTTCTGGCGTGTATCGCCTCTGTTTACGCATAAGCTTGCCATTTCTACGCCTAAGCCTTGTTTAACCTTAATTATGAATTGTTACGCGTGCATACTTGTAAATAAATAAATCATAATGCCACAAAACCAATAATGTCACTATAAGCTTAAATGTTTAACAAGTTGTGAAAAACAAGTGAAAACATGGACTTTAAAACTTAAAGTTAATCAACTCACGAAACTTATCACGACGTTATTGGACTACTGAACAAACAAGTGACATTGGACTCGTAACAATCATCGACATATCACATTCAGTAATTAGACAATAAAACCATCTGTTGACTAATATAATGACTTCCGATATGTTGTGTCACACCCCAAATTAAGCATTTTTGGTGAATGGAATTCACGGGGTTGTTGTCATAGCATCACAATCACAGTTATATTGAACGACCTAAAGTGTCGTTTGGAAAACACATCGTTTGATTTAATAAAACAATCAGAGTTTACAAAGTATAGGTCCCAAATGATAGTCAATATGTACGGAAATAAATTTGATACAAGCCAAACGATGTTTTTAAAGTGCATAAATCCCATGTGAGACGCGTCGTCACCACGACTCTATGATAACTCTACATGCATGCCATGAAGTGTATGCCTTAGATACCTGAGATAAAACATGCTTAAAAGTGTCAACACAAAGGTTGAGTGAGTTCATAGAGTTTGTGTTGAAATGTAAAGCCTTTCAAAATCGTTTATGCAGCAAAGGCATTGTAAATCCACTCAGTTCCAAGTTTCGCCCATACAAAACTTGCAACCTGTGTGTTTACAACCCACTGCCAAAATGTGTATAGTTTGTGTTCAAGCACATGATGTCAAATGAATTCACAATAGTACCTAACTCGACGTAGAACCATAGCACATAATCAATAGTACATGACTCAATGTATCAGTAGTCAACTGATATAGCACTTTATTCGACGTAGAACTATAGCACGCAAACAAGAACAATTGATATAGTACAACATTCGGTTTTGAAACAATGGTGATCATGATAGAAGTTATCCTTAAAATCTAAAGTACTTGTGAAAATAGTTAAGCATGTATCTCCCAAAATAGTTCAAAACATATAAAAGTAGAGGCTATGAAACTCACCTGATGCAACGATTATGATGACAAAAGTGGATATACTGAAATGTGGCATGATCACTAACCGCAACTTGAAGTTTGAGGTGATTTGATGAGAAATTGATTAAGAAACCTAGGTTTTTATCACAAAACCTTAACAAGGAATGAAAGTAAAGCTTGATTAATTCTTGATCTTGGAAAAATTTGGATTCCTTGTTGCTCTTCTTCCTTGGCGGTTTTACAAGAGAAATGAGAGAGTTTTGTAGCTTTCACCTAAGTAATAAATGTATGTATGTGTAATTCATAGTATATAAATTAAATAAAACAAGTGTTAAGTCTATTATAGTATATGTGTAAGGTCTAGGTAGGACTTTTATGTCAAAAAGGTTGAGTCATGTATCTTGGTAGACAAGATGAAAAGAAAAGAAGGACAATGTATTTTTATTAGTAAATGTATTAAAGTGTAGGTATAGTTTGTAAGTTGTAAGTTAAAATAGTATTTAGGGTAGCGTTAGCGAAATAAATTTTAACGGACGAAATAAAATATATCGATGTCATAAAATTATTAAAATACATTTCTTACAAAATTTAGTGAAATAATAATTATCGAGTAGTATTTACTTAAAACCGTCGTAATTATATAAATATAACAATTTATATCTGAATTAATTTAAAACACCGGGTAAACTAATAATATTATTTTATAATCTTAAAATGAGTACAAAATATATTATGATAATTTTTGGAAGTGTCGGATCAAGCGTTCAAAATAAATGATTACGCCGATAAGCGTTTATTTAATAAGAAATTATCGTTTAATGAAATATGTAAATCCATGCATGAACTAATATGATGATGATGTTGCTAATGATATGTAGACTAAATCTACTCTATATGAAATGTCCTCAATGATTGTTCATGAATTCGCGACTAAACCCTTACTGCACGCTGAATTTGATACTGTAAACCTAGTTTACGATAAATGATGAATAGTGAAGCATGAATAGTGATTTTCTCCGGGAATGAATAGTGTTTTGTGAATAGTAAAATTTTGAAATACGTTCTCAGAATATCAAACCGACTTAAAAAACGATGAATAGTAAAATAATGAATAGTAACCGATGAATAGTAAATTCTCGAGATGAATAGTAAAAATTTCCAAAGTTTGTAAAATGACCGAAATTACGAGTTGTCACATTCGCCCACCCAAAAGGAATTCAGTCCACAATTCAATTCGTGTTGGTCTCTCGTGTTTAGGGTTTAGATGAGGCAAACTTTCCCATTCTCGAGCAAAACCCTCAAAAGACTTTTAGGTAATCGATTTTTACTTAATCTCACAACTCATCAAACAAGAACTGTCATGAGATTAGGCTAAGTTGGTTTGAAGGAGGTCTTTTGAAAATTTGGTTCGATTACGGAATTGCTTACACATATGAGACTACTACTCCCTTCATTGCATGATTCTTCCTGAATTAGACATAGGTGATCAGGCTATGTATAATTTAGGAGTAACTATGCAATGCTTGGACTAATCGACTCATATGATGTTTGGTATTGAGTCAACTGATGTTAAAATTGTGATAGGGAATGACAAGGCATTCTCCACATTGGAGTCTAAAGGAAGGATAATGAAATGGGTATCCGGGGCATCAATGTGACAATCGGTTTGAAATGAAAGTAAATAACTCGCAAAAGTGCGCATGAATCGACATGTAAAGTGAATATGCACTTATGATGAAATGATGAGATGCTATGATGATGTAGTTATAGTATAGGGTCAAAGATGCAACCTAGTTCTCTATAATCAAGCTCGATGCCAATCTGTCACACCCCAAATTAAGCTGCTTTTGCATGGAATGGAATTCACGGGGTTGTTGTCATAGCATCACAATCACGATTATATTGAGCGACCTAAAGTGTCGTTTGGAAAACACATCGTTTGATTTAATAAAACAATCGAGTTTACAAAGTATAGGTCCCAAATGATAGTCAATATGTACGAAATAAATTTAATACAAGCCAAACGATGTTTTTAAAGTGCATAAATCCCATGTGAGACGCGTCGTCACCACGACTCTATGATAACTCCACATGCATGCCATGAAGTGTATGCCTTAGATACCGAGATAAAACATGCTTAAAAGTGTCAACACAAAGGTTGAGTGAGTTCATAGAGTTTGTGTTGAAATGTAAAGCCTTCGAATCGTTTATGCGTGCAAAGGCATTGTAAATCCACTCGGTTCAAGTTCCGCCCATACAAAACTTGCAACTGTGTGTTTACAACCCACCGCCAAAATGTGTATAGTTTGTGTTCAAGCACATGATGTCAAATGAATTCACAATAGTACCTAACTCGACGTAGAACCATAGCACATAATCAATAGTACATGACTCAATGTATCGATAGTCAACCGATATAGCACTTTATTCGACGTAGAACTATAGCACGCAAAACAAGAACAATTGATATAGTACAACATTCGGTTTTGAAACAATGGTGATCATGATAGAAGTTATCCTTAAAAATCTAAAGTACTTGTGAAAATAGTTAAGCATGTATCTCCCCCAAAATAGTTCAAAACTTATAAAAGTAGGGGCTATGAAACTCACCTGATGCAACGATTATGATGACAAAAGTGGATACATCGAAATGAGGCACGATCTCTAACCGCAACTTGAAGTTTGAGGTGATTTGATGAGAAATTGATTAAGAAACCTAGGTTTTATCACAAAACCTTAACAAGGAATGAAAGTAAAGCTTGATTAATTCTTGATCTTGGAAAAATTTGGATTCCTTGTTGCTCTTCTTCCTTGGCGGTTTTACAAGAGAAATGAGAGAGTTTTGTAGCTTTCACCTTAGTAATAAATGTATGTATGTGTAATTCATAGTATATAAATTAAATAAAACAAGTGTTAAGTCTATTATAGTATATGTGTAAGGTCTAGGTAGGACTTTTATGTCAAAAAAGGTTGAGTCATGTATCTTGGTAGACAAGATGAAAAGAAAAAGAAGGACAATGTATTTTTATTAGTAAATGTATTAAAGTGTAGGTATAGTTTGTAAGTTGTAAGTTAAAATAGTATTTAGGGTAGTGTTAGCCAGAAATAAATTTTAACGGAACGAAATAAAATATATCGATGTCATAAAATTATTAAAATACATTTCTTACAAAAATTTAGTGAAATAATAATTATCGAGTAGTATTTACAAAACCGTCGTAATTATATAAATATAACAATTTATATCGAAATTAATTTAAAACACGGGTAAACTAATAATATTATTTTATAATCTTAAAATGAGTACAAAATATATTATGATAATTTTTGAAGTGTCGGATCAAGCGTTCAAAATAAATGATTACGCGATAGCGTTTATTTAATAAGAAATTATACGTTTAATGAAATATGTAAATTCATGCATGAACTAATATGATGATGATGTTGCTAATGATATGTAGACTAAATCTACTCTATATGAAATGTCCTCAATGATTGTTCATGAATTCCCGGCTAAACCCTTACTATTCTGAATTTGATACTCGTAAACCTAGTTTACGATAAATGATGAATAGTGAAGCATGAATAGTGATTTTCTCGGGAATGAATAGTGTTTCGTGAATAGTAAAATTTTGAAATCGTTCTCGAATATCAAACCGACTTAAAAAGCGATGAATAGTAAAATAATGAATAGTAACCGATGAATAGTAAATTCGAGATGAATAGTAAAAATTTCCAAAGTTTGTAAAATGACCTGAAATTACGAGTTGTCACATTCGCCCACCCAAAAAGGAATTCAGTCCCTGAATTCAATTCGTGTTGGTCTCTCAGGTTTAGGGTTTAGATGAGGCAAACTTTCCCATTCTCGAGCAAAACCCTCAAAAGACTTTTAGGTAATCGATTTTACTTAATCTCACAACTCATCAAACAAGAACCGTCATGAGATTAGGCTAAGTCGGTTTGAAGGAGGTCTTTGAAAATTTGGCTCGATTACGAATTACTTACACATATGAGACTACTACTCCCTTCATTGCATGATTCTTCCTGAATTAAACATAGGTGATCAGGCTATGTATAATTTAGGAGTAACTATGCAATGCTTGGACTAATCGACTCATATGATGTTTGGTATTGAGTCAACTGATGTTAAAATTGTGATAGGGAATGACAAGGCATTCTCCACATTGGAGTCTAAAGGAAGGATAATGAAATGGGTATCTGAGGGCATCAATGTGACAATCGGTTTGAAATGAAAGGAAATAACTCGAAAAAAGTGCGCATGAATCAGCATGTAAAGTGAATATGCACTTATGATGAAATGATGAGATGCTATGATGATGTAGTTATAGTCTAGGGTCAAAGATGCAACCTAGTTCTCTATAATCAAGCTCGATGCCAATCTGTCACACCCCAATTAAGCTGTTTTGCGTGGAATGGAATTCACAGGGGTTGTCATCATATCATCACAATCACAGTTATATTGAGCGACCTAAAGTGTCGTTTGGAAAACACATCATTTGATTTAATAAAACAATCGAGTTTACAAAGTATAGGTCCCAAATGATAGTCAATATGCGGAAATAAATTTAATACAAGCCAAACGATGTTTTTAAAGTGCATAAATCCCATGTGAGACGCGGCGTCACCACGACTCTATGATAACTCCACATGCATGCCATGAAGTGTATGCCTTAGATACCGAGATAAAACATGCTTAAAAGTGTCAACACAAAGGTTGAGTGAGTTCATAGAGTTTGTGTTGAAATGTAAAGCCTTCGAGAATCGTTTATGCAAGAAAGGCATTGTAAATCCACTCGGTTCAAGTTCCGCCCATACAAACTTGCAACTTTGTGTTTACAACCCATTGCCAAAATGTGTATAGTTTGTGTTCAAGCACATGATGTCAAATGAATTCACAATAGTACCTAACTCGACGTAGAACCATAGCACATAATCAATAGTACATGACTCAATGTATCAGTAGTCAACTGATATAGCACTTTATTCGACGTAGAACTATAGCACGCAAACAAGAACAATTGATATAGTACAACATTCGGTTTTGAAACAATGGTGATCATGATAGAAGTTATCCTTAAAAATCTAAAGTACTTGTGAAAATAGTTAAGCATGTATCTCCCCAAAATAGTTCAAAACATATAAAAGTAGGGGCTATGAAACTCACTTTGATGCAACGATTATGATGACAAAAGTGGATACACTTGAAATGAGGCACGATCTCTAACCGCAACTTGAAGTTTGAGGTGATTTGATGAGAAATTGATTAAGAAACCTAGGTTTTATCACAAAACCTTAACAAGGAATGAAAGTAAAGCTTGATTAATTCTTGATCTTGGAAAATTTGGATTCCTTGTTGCTCTTCTTCCTTGGCGGTTTTACAAGAGAAATGAGAGAGTTTTGTAGCTTTCACCTTAGTAATAAATGTATGTATGTGTAATTCATAGTATATAAATTAAATAAAACAAGTGTTAAGTCTATTATAGTATATGTGTAAGGTCTAGGTAGGACTTTTATGTCAAAAAGGTTGAGTCATGTATCTTGGTAGACAAGATGAAAAGAAAAAGAAGGACAATTTATTTTTATTAGTAAATGTATTAAAGTGTAGGTATAGTTTGTAAGTTGTAAGTTAAAATAGTATTTAGGGTAGCGTTAGCCATAAATAAATTTTAACGGAACGAAATAAAATATATCGATGTCCTAAAAATTATAAAAATACATTACTTACAAAAATTTAGTGAAATAATAATTATCGAGTAGTATTTACGAAAACCGTCGTAATTATATAAATATAACAATTTATATCTGAAATTAATTTAAAACACGGGTAAACTAATAATATTATTTTTATAATCTTAAAATGAGTACAAAAATATATTATGATAATTTTTTTGGAAGTGTCGGATCAAGCGTTCAAAATAAATGATTACGCGATAGCGTTTATTTAATAAGAAATTATACGTTTAATGAAATATGTAAATCCATGCATGAACTAATATGATGATGATGTTGCTAATGATATGTAGACTAAATCTACTCTATATGAAATGTCCTCAATGATTGTTCATGAATTCGCAACTAAACCCTTACGGTTCACGCGATTTGATACTGTAAACCTAGTTTACGATAAATGATGAATAGTGAAGCATGAATAGTGATTTTCTCCGGGAATGAATAGTGTTTCGTGAATAGTAAAATTTTGAAATACGTTCTCAGAATATCAAACCGACTTAAAAAACGATGAATAGTAAAATAATGAATAGTAACCGATGAATAGTAAATTCTCGAGATGAATAGTAAAAATTTCCAAAGTTTGTAAAATGACCTGAAATTACGAGTTGTCACATTCGCCCACCCAAAAAGGAATTCAGTCCCTGAATTCAATTCGTGTTGGTCTCTCAGGTTTAGGGTTTAGATGAGGCAAACTTTCCCATTCTCGAGCAAAACCCTCAAAAGACTTTTAGGTAATCGATTTTTACTTAATCTCACAACTCATCAAACAAGAACTGTCATGAGATTAGGCTAAGTCGGTTTGAAGGAGGTCTTTTGAAAATTTGGCTCGATTACGGAATTACTTACACATATGAGACTACTACTCCCTTCATTGCATGATTCTTCCTGAATTAAACATAGGTGATCAGGCTATGTATAATTTAGGAGTAACTATGCAATGCTTGGACTAATCGACTCATATGATGTTTGGTATTGAGTCAACTGATGTTAAAATTGTGATAGGGAATGACAAGGCATTCTCCACATTGGAGTCTAAAGGAAGGATAATGAAATGGGTATCTGAGGGCATCAATGTGACAATCGGTTTGAAATGAAAGTAAATAACTCGAAAAAGTGCGCATGAATCGGCATGTAAAGTGAATATGCACTTATGATGAAATGATGAGATGCTATGATGATGTAGTTATAGTCTAGGGTCAAAGATGCAACCTAGTTCTCTATAATCAAGCTCGATGCCAATCTGTCACACCCCAAATTAAGCATTTTGCGTGAATGGAATTCACGGGGTTGTTGTCATAGCATCACAATCACAGTTATATTGAGCGACCTAAAGTGTCGTTTGGAAAACACATCGTTTGATTTAATAAAACAATCGAGTTTACAAAGTATAGGTCCCAAATGATAGTCAATATGTGCGGAAATAAATTTAATACAAGCCAAACGATGTTTTAAAGTGCATAAATCCCATGTGAGGCGCGTCGTCACCACGACTCTATGATAACTCCACATGCATGCCATGAAGTGTATGCCTTAGATACCGAGATAAAACATGCTTAAAAGTGTCAACACAAAGGTTGAGTGAGTTCATAGAGTTTGTGTTGAAATGTAAAGCCTTCGAATCGTTTATACAAAGAAAGGCATTGTAAATCCACTCGGTTCAAGTTCGCCCATACAAAACTTGCAACTGTGTGTTTACAACCCACCGCCAAAATGTGTATAGTTTGTGTTCAAGCACATGATGTCAAATGAATTCACAATAGTACCTAACTCGACGTAGAACCATAGCACATAATCAATAGTACATGACTCAATGTATCAGTAGTCAACTGATATAGCACTTTATTCGACGTAGAACTATAGCACGCAAACAAGAACAATTGATATAGTACAACATTCGGTTTTGAAACAATGGTGATCATGATAGAAGTTATCCTTAAAAATCTAAAGTACTTGTGAAAAATAGTTAAGCATGTATCTCCCCCAAAATAGTTCAAAACATATAAAAGTAGGGGCTATGAAACTCACCTGATGCAACGATTATGATGACAAAAGTGGATACACTGAAATGAGGCACGATCTCTAACCGCAACTTGAAGTTTGAGGTGATTTGATGAGAAATTGATTAAGAAACCTAGGTTTTTATCACAAAACCTTAACAAGGAATGAAAGTAAAGCTTGATTAATTCTTGATCTTGGAAAAATTTGGATTCCTTGTTGCTCTTCTTCCTTGGCCGGTTTTTACAAGAGAAATGAGAGAGTTTTGTAGCTTTCACCTTAGTAATAAATGTATGTATGTGTAATTCATAGTATATAAATTAAATAAAACAAGTGTTAAGTCTATTATAGTATATGTGTAAGGTCTAGGTAGGACTTTTATGTCAAAAAGGTTGAGTCATGTATCTTGGTAGACAAGATGAAAAGAAAAAGAAGGACAATGTATTTTTATTAGTAAATGTATTAAAGTGTAGGTATAGTTTGTAAGTTGTAAGTTAAAATAGTATTTAGGGTAGCGTTAGCCATAAATAAATTTTAGCGAACGAAATAAAATATATCGATGTCCTAAAAATTATAAAATACATTTCTTACAAAATTTAGTGAAATAATAATTATCGACTAGTATTTACAAAACCGTAAGTAATTATATAAATATAACAATTTATATACGTAATTAATTTAAAACACGGGTAAACTAATAATATTATTTTTATAATCATAAATGAGTACAAAAATATATTATGATAATTTTTTTGGAAGTGTCGGATCAAGCGTTCAAAATAAATGATTACGCGATAGCGTTTATTTAATAAGAAATTATACGTTTAATGAAATATGTAAATCCATGCATGAACTAATATGATGATGATGTTGCTAATGATATGTAGACTAAATCTACTCTATATGAAATGTCCTCAATGATTGTTCATGAATTCGCACTAAACCACTTACGGTTCGCTGAATTTGATACTGTAAACCTAGTTTACGAAATGATGAATAGTGAAGCATGAATAGTGATTTTCTCCGGGAATGAATAGTGTTTCGTGAATAGTAAAATTTTGAAATACGTTCTCGAGAATATCAAACCGACTTCAAAAGCGATGAATAGTAAAATAATGAATAATGTAGATGAATAGTAAATTCTCGAGATGAATAGTAAAAATTTCCAAAGTTTGTAAAATGACACGAAATTACGAGTTGTCACATTCGCCCACCCAAAAGGAATTCATCCCTAATTCAATTCGTGTTGGTCTCTCGGGTTTAGGGTTTAGATGAGGCAAACTTTCCCATTCTCGAGCAAAACCCTCAAAAGACTTTTAGGTAATCGATTTTACTTAATCTCACAACTCATCAAACAAGAACTGTCATGAGATTAGGCTAAGTCGGTTTGAAGGAGGTCTTTTGAAAATTTGGCTCGATTACGAATTACTTACACATATGAGACTACTACTCCTTCATTGCATGATTCTTCCGAATTAAACATAGGTGATCGGGCTATGTATAATTTAGAGTAACTATGCAATGCTTGGACTAATCGACTCATATGATGTTTGGTATTGAGTCAATGATGTTAAAATTGTGATAGGGAATGACAAGGCATTCTCCATTGGAGTCTAAAGGAAGGATAATGAAATGGGTATCCGAGGGCATCAATGTGACAATCGGTTTGAAATGAAAGTAAATAACTGCAAAAAGTGCGCAAGAATCGGCATGTAAAGTGAATATGCACTTATGATGAAATGATGAGATGCTATGATGATGTAGTTATAGTCTAGGTCAAAGATGCAACCTAGTTCTCTATAATCAAGCTCGATGCCAATCATCACACCCCAAATTAAGCTGTTTTGCGTGGAATGGAATTCACGGGGTTGTTGTCATAGCATCACAATCACAGTTATATTGAATGACCTAAAGTGTCGTTTGGAAAACACATTGTTTGATTTAATAAAACAATCAGAGTTTACAAAGTATAGGTCCCAAATGATAGTCAATATGTACGGAAATAAATTTGATACAAGCCAAACGATGTTTTTAAAGTGCATAAATCCCATGTGAGACGCGTCGTCACCACGACTCTATGATAACTCCACATGCATGCCATGAAGTGTATGCCTTAGATACCTGAGATAAAACATGCTTAAAAGTGTCAACACAAAGGTTGAGTGAGTTCATAGAGTTTGTGTTGAAATGTAAAGCCTTTCAGAATCGTTTATGCAAAGAAAGGCATTGTAAATCCACTCCGTTCCAAGTTCATGCCCATACAAAACTTGCAACTGTGTGTTTACAACACACCGCCAAAATGTGTATAGTTTGTGTTCAAGCACATGATGTCAAATGAATTCACAATAGTACCTAACTCGACGTAGAACCATAGCACATAATCAATAGTACATGACTCAATGTATCGATGAGTCAACCGATATAGCACTTTATTCGACGTAGAACTATATCACATGCAAACAAGAACAATTGATATAGTACAACATTCGGTTTTGAAACAATGGTGATCATGATAGAAGTTATCCTTAAAAATCTAAAGTACTTGTGAAAATAGTTAAGCATGTATCTCCCAAAATAGTTCAAAACATATACAAGTAGGGCTATGAAACTCACCGATGCAACGATTATGATGACAAAAGTGGATACACCGAAATGAGGCACGATCTCTAACATGAACTTGAAGTTTGAGGTGATTTGATGAGAAATTGATTAAGAAACCTAGGTTTTTATCACAAAACCTTAACAAGGAATGAAAGTAAAGCTTGATTAAGTCTTGATCTTGGAAAATTTGGATTCCTTGTTGCTCTTCTTCCTGGCGGTTTTACAAGAGAAATGAGAGAGTTTTGTAGCTTTCACCTAAGTAATAAATGTAAGTATGTGTAATTCATAGTATATAAATTAAATAAAACAAGTGTTAAGTCTATTATAGTATATGTGTAAGGTCTAGGTAGGACTTTTATGTCAAAAATGGTTGAGTCGTGTATCTTGGTGGACAAGATGAAAAGAAAAAGAAGGGCAATGTATTTTTATTAGTAAATGTATTAAAGTGTAGGTATAGATTGTAAGTTCTAAGTTAAAATAGTATTTAGGGTAGCGTTAGCCAGAAATAAATTTTAACGGAACAAAATAAAATATATCGATGTCATAAAAATTATAAAAATACATTTCTTACAAAAATTTAGTGAAATAATAATTATCGAGTAGTATTTACGAAAACCGTCGTAATTATATAAATATAACAATTTATATACATAATAAATTTAAAACACCGGGTAAACTAATAATATTATTTTTATAATCTTAAAATGAGTACAAAAATATATTATGATAATTTTTTTGGAAGTGTCGGATCAAGCGTTCAAAATAAATGATTACGCGATAGCGTTTATTTAATAAGAAATTATACGTTTAATGAAATATGCAAATCCATGCATGAACTAATATGATGATGATGTTGCTAATGATATGTAGACTAAATCTACTCTATATGAAATGTCCTCAATGATTGTTCATGAATTGCATTAAACCACTTACGGTTCACGAATTTGATACTCGTAAACCTAGTTTACGATAAATGATGAATAGTGAAGCATGAATAGTGATTTTCTCCGGAATGAATAGTGTTTCGTGAATAGTAAAATTTTGAAATCGTTCTCGAATATCAAACCGACTTCAAAACGATGAATAGTAAAATAATGAATAATAACCGATGAATAGTAAATTCTAGAGATGAATAGTAAAATTTCTAAAGTTTGTAAAATGACATGAAATTACGAGTTGTCACATGTTGGTTCTTTTGGCTAAATATCTTTCGGATCACGACATGGAAGCTCAAATGCGTAATGTGGATGCACCAAATGTTCTAACGTTGCGATATCTTCCCAAATGGTTATCCGATGAAGATTGGAAGAACAACCTTCGTGTTAACTTTGATACCCTCACATGCTCGAGTCTTCTTGCTTGATAGCGTGGACATTCGAAGAACCATTCTTATCGAATATGCTCACCAACTCGCCACAGTTCGAGATCTACATTCGGCATTCGGCACATAATGAAGCGGATCAAAGGGCAAAATCTTGTGATCGTGACTCTCAATCACAAGCAAGTCACCATCACACCAACAGACTTGCGGGCTATTCTCCTCATTCCCGCCATTGAACCAGCCGAGTACAACGCTACACCTTCTCAAGAGGTTGTTCGCAATTCATGATCGACATCGGTTATGACGGAAGCTACGGGGTAATCACCAAACACTCTTACGTTGACCGAAGAATATCCTCGACCTAGAGAACCCTCTTCATCATCATCACAAAATCATTTTCGGGCGGGATAGTGGTTATGAGCATCCCAAGCTCATGGAACTCTGATTTTTGGGCTTTAGTCAACATGAAACATATCGAAGTTGAAGCTCGATATGGGATGACATGATGTCTTTCCTCAAAACGAGGCACCAAGATCCCATACATCGGATACACAAAACTGGCGATCCGAGAGCTCTTGGGTTAAATCGATATTCCCTCGAGACTCGACGACCCAAACAATCACTCCATGTTGTATGAACCTACTCTAACAATCGATTTAAGGAATCAACAACAAAGAAACAAGGTGTTGTCTTTGGGATCACCTCTCTCGATGAAATCAAACACTTTACTCATACAAAAGGTATCCGTAGCAGTTGATGAAGGCAAAGTTGGTTTTCTCGATGACAAGTGTTATGGCACGGCTACTAGGAAAACTAGAAGAGGCGGTGCGAAGTGTTGCAAGCACCGAGAGTCAACGAAGGTTCCCTAAGAGGAAACCTCCACTCAAAAGGAAAGTTCCTCTAAGGAAGCATTCCTATTCCCATTCCCAAGTCGAGCCATAAAGAAAGCTAGTGAATGAAAGCTCGATGAAACCGAATCGACGAGGAGGTCACCCCTACTCGAAGCTCGCAATCGATGTCACTCCAACAGTGGCTAAACCTCCAAGTCCAAAAGTCGACCAAGGCAAAGGAAAACTCCGATGGCGAGCATGAAGAAGAAAGCTCGGATGAAGAGCCTTTGGACACCGACTACGGGAAGAAGTTCAAAATAATTAGACTCCAACACAAAGCTAAAGAGTTTGAACAGGAACAAATGCGTGGCCCCGGAGGGTCAAGTGGTGGTGTCCAATCTACACAAAATTCCTGATGCGGTTAATCAACCCGATAAGGGAATTGGTGCCACCACTCTTGAGCAACAACAAAAGCGCTGGAGGATTCTATTGATTATGAAATTGAGGACCGAAGCAGAAGTCGAGAAAGAAAAAGGCGATGAGGAAGCTCGGATTCAGTGAAGAAAAGACTAAATCGGACAAGATGACGAAGTAAACTATGATGATTATCTTCTCAACATTCCAACTCATTCCAAGGAGAAAACTTCGAACCTCCTAAGGACCTGAACCTCCTCATGACTCTTCATCATCGATTCATCCTCTCACTCTTCACCACCACCATCCGGAAGATCAACCAAATCCACATCCAAATCAGTAAAAAGCTAACGGACTCTTGGTTTCTCGGCAAAGACAAGGATAGTTAAAGTTGTCAAGCGGTCGGGAAGAAAGACGTGCTTTATAGAAAGTCGAATTTTCTCGTGACCGTGTTCGTATCTTCATAACGAGAATGACAAGATGCCGGTGAAGGAGTACATCCGAAGTTCATGCAACGTGATCCTCAAAGGAAATGAACGAGATGATCAAAGTTACACTCATAAGTTCCTTCTTGACATCGTTCCTGGTATGACAAGAGAAATGTACACCAACCAACTCTATCCGAATCTATTGCATTTGGCCAAGCAAACTATGAGATCAACACCTATGCAAGTAAGCATCAATCCAGTTGATCCCATAATATTCTCAGATGCTGAATTGGTTTCCAGGATGGTATCTCAAATGTCGAAACGATCTGCAACTTTTACTTCTTACGAAGATAAATTGTTTGAAGCATTGCTGGAATACCAACTCAAATCAGCATGCAGAGAAGAAGCTCAAAGGCCTAAACGTCCCTGAAGGACTCCACCACCAAGACGTTTAAAGAAGTCTGGTGAACCATCATCTATGCCACCACCACCCCGAAGGACTCCACCACCAAGACGATCTCCTCCTCGCCTTTCTCTCGACAAACCTCGGGACTCGAGTTACCACCCTAGACCGAGAAAACCGGTGATCACTTGAGTATCTTGGTGGTGACGATGAGGAAGTCCTGAGCCCCAACAACAACCCACCTCTCCCGACATAGCTAGAAACCGAATCCACCTCAAAATAAAGATACACTATATATATATATATATATATATATATATATATATATATATATATATATATATATATATATATATATATATATATATATATATATATATATATATATATATATATATATATATATATATATATATATATATATATATATATATATGTACTAGCCGAAAACCGCGCTAACGGCAGCGGTGTCTAGTTTCGACAAAGTTTCCGTAGCGAATAATTATTTTTTGACAAATTTAATTTTTAGCATTAAGAAATCTTTTTTGAAGAAGTGGTTTCTTTGATTGCACGGTTATAACGATGACAATGTAATTTATAACAAAATTCAGGAGCGTCGATCAATTTGTTAAGAGTAACTTTTTATTTCACTTTATAGCCGAGTATCCGCGCATAACCTTAATAGTGTCCTTTGTGTATTTTTTGAGGTTACATCGTTATGTGCAGGTTATCGTCTATTAATAAATTTTGCACAACTTAAGGTTATACATTTTTCAAAGTATAGTTCGCTATTGATAAAGCTTTCAATTTGAATGATATACTAATTTTATAGAGTAGATATTTAACGTTTAATTATATTATAGTTGTAGAATTTCATTTTCATCATTTAAGTAGATGTAGATGTGCGTTAGCATCTATGTTTGTCTTTTTTCTAGTTTTTGATAAGTAATGCCTATGCCTGCTGAAGATATTTAAAGTTGAGTGTGACAACACTTGCTTTTTGGTAGTAGTATAATACTCCATCAAGAGCTATTACCCACTGTATTCTTTTACGCTCTATGCTCATCCATTGTACAACTTCTTATACCCAAATTACACCTACATTTCAAATACCTTTCACAAATTAAAGAGCTCACCAAAAGAGTTGTATAAACGTCAAAAACTAACAACTGAATGCAACCAACAATATGAAAAAATGCAACAAATATTTCACTAACATACATAATATCAACATATCAAATGTTGATGGACATTCAAGTAGTCAAAAAATTTAAATCCTCTTTAAATTGCACCAAGTATAATGCAACTTTATTTATTGCACTAAAATTTAAAACCGAATTTTTAATGTTTGAAAAAAATTAAGTAATTTTTAAAAATTCAAATTATTTAATTTTAAAAACTATATCAAATTTTTAGAAATATTAAATTTCAAAGTCAATTATTCAAAACTTTCAAAATATTTCAAATTTCAAAAAAAATTGAAATATTTCAAACTTTTAAAATTTCAAAATATTTCGAATTTCATAGAATTTCAAAATAATTCATGTTTTTAAAAATTTCTAAATACATCAAATTTCTAAGTTTAAAATTTCAAAATATTCCAAAAAAATTGAATTTCAACTATTTTCAAAATTTACATTATAAACTTTATATCCACATTTATACCATAAACTTTATAACAAATTTACGCAATAAAGTTTATTAAAAATTTACACAATAAACTTTATAACAAATTTACACAATAAACTTTATAACAAAATTTACATCATAAACTTAATAACTAAATTTACACAATAAACATTATAACAAATTTACACAAGAAACTTTATAATTAAGTTTACACTACAAGCTTGTAACAAAATTTACAAAATAAACTTTATAACAAATTTTTACACCATAAACATTATAACAAAATTTACATTATAAACTTTACAACATATTTACATCATAAACTTTATAACAAAGTTACACTATAAACTTGTAACAAAATTTACACTATAAACTTTATGACAACATTTACGCCATAAATTTTATAACAATGTTTACATAATAAACTTCATGACAAACTTTCACAATAAACTTAATAACAAAATTTATGCTATAAACTTCATATCAATATTTACACTATAAAATTAATAACGAATCTACTCAATAAACTTTATAACAATGTTTACAATATAAACTTATTACAAAATTTACAATATAAACTTTATAACAAAATTTAAACCATAAACTTTATTATAACTAAATTTACACAATAGATATTAAAAACAATTTACATATGATATTAACAAAAACCATTATAAAAATATTAACAACAATTTTAAAAATAAAGCATACTATTTCCGCAATAAATATGATTAAGCTCTTTGTTCTTTAAACTTGTCCGACGGGAGTGGCGGTACAAAAAATTAAAAAATGTTAGATCTAAAAAAATCGGATCTATAAAATTAAAACTTATGGATCTTTAAAAAATTTAAAAAATAAGTATTTTTACAAAAAACTTAAAAAAATTATGGATCTTTTAAAAAAAATAGATATATATAAAAAAAATACTGATGTTTAAAATAAAAATAGATCTACAAAAAAAATCAATAAGTCTACAAATAAAAACATTATATTTAAAAAAAATTCGGAACTTTTAAAAAAATTAAAAACTTACGGATCTTTAAAATATAGTAATTAAAAAAATACGGATTAAAAAAAATAGATCTAAAAAAAATCGGATCTTTAAAAAAAATAAAACTTACGGTCGTATAAAAAAATTAAAAATAAAATACGGATTTTAAAAAAAACTTAAAAAAATACGGAACTTTAAAAAAAATACGGATCTTAAAAACAAAATTAGATCTACAAAAAATCAATAGATCTACCAAAAAAACATTACGGATCTATTTTTTTTAAGACCAAAAAACGCATATTTATCAATAAAAATTACGGATCTATTTTTTAAGACCAAAAAGCGAATATTTATAAAAAAATACGGATCTATTTTACTTTAAGACCAAAAAACGCATATAGGGTGGGGCATCTTTGGTTGCTGCTGTAGGAGTAGGGTTTGGTTGGGATTAGGGTGTGTGTGTATTTTATTTAGAATGAGAGTGTTTTGTTTGTGTGTATATTGTGGAGAGAGTATTTTTTTTAGAATGAGAGGGTTTGGTTGGGAGATGAGAATGGTGTAAGTGTGTGTTTTTTTAAATAAAAAATATAAAAGGGAAGTAAATAGAAATGGATGATGGGTGTTTGTTGGTATTGGTTTGTTAGGATTGGATAATGGTTGGTTTGGTAATTTTTAGGATTGTATGTTGGTTTGGTGTGTGTAAATTTAGGCTTGGATATAGGTTTGGATGGCTGAATCTTAAAAATAGAGGGTTGGGTTTTGGTTGGGGATATGCATGCTTTATAAGGGAGTATAGATATATATAAATAGTGTAACTTTCATTTCAGAACTCATATAAATGTGAGAACTCTCAGAACTCCCCTAAACCAATCAAATTTTAGTAAATTATTTTATGTTTAATTTATTATACGTAATTTCGTAAAAAGATCTCTTATACAAACATAAATCTACAACGAATTCATAGAAAGTCTTTGTATTTCAATCAAGAATATAAGACTATGAACAATACTTGAGTGAATTTACTATGGTTATAAAATCCACTTGTACATAAATCTACAATATATGTATACATATATATATATATATATATATATATATATATATATATATATATATATATATATATATATATATATATATATATATATATATATATATATGTATACATACATATATATATATGTAGTGAAACTTTATTTTGAGAACCCACTTTAAATGCGAGAACTGCGAGAACCACTTTTTAGCCATTAGATTAATTGATCAATGGTCAAAAATGAATGTGTCATTTATGTAGTTAAATAAAAAAGAAAAAATCTTTAATTAAGGAAAAAGGGTATTATAGTCACTACAAAAATAATTTTGAAAAGAGTGTTTCAAAACAAGATCAGTTTCAATTATCTTCACTCCTGTAACCCTAGCCCACTCTCTCTCTTTCTCACGTAACCATCTCCCACCACCGATCATGTAAGCCGCCACCATCACCAAAACAACTTATAAAATAGCCACCCCAACCACCATTGACTAAACCGTCGCCGCCACCAAGATCCGTCACCGCCTATGATGGTTCGTCTAGATCCGTAACCGCCTCCAAGAATCGTCTGAAGAAGAAGAAAGTAGCGAGTTTGAAGAAGAAGAAGGTGATGCGAAAGGTAAATCTAAAAGTTGTATCGAGTTTCTCATTTTTTTTACATGATTTCAGTTTGGGTTATGTATCGAGACCTTTAGCTTTGCATTTGTGTCTGTTTGCATGTCGGTTGGGGTTAATTTAAGACTTTCTTTCCATCCTCTAATGCATCTCAACTCTAGGAAAAAAAAATATTAGTGGTGATTGACGGATGAATATTTGTTTTTCTTTTAATCTTGGTCACTTTTTCTTATCCCCAACGATCTTGAGAACAACTAATCATGATTGGCAGTCATGCTTGATAGCATAATCATCTTGTGTATGTTATCTTTAAATAATTGATTTAATTAATCATGTATATATATATGTGCCACTGCATTTTTAGAGGGTATTCACATGATTATTTGTTGAACATTCTAGACATATCTAAAAGAATTTTGAATGCTTTTGAAAGATGTATCTTTGCATTATTGCTACTAAGAGTTTCGATTGAGATTTAATTTTTATTCGAATTGTTTTTTGAACGTCATATGTAGTCTTATGCATATATCGAGTTATACAACCGTAGTATCGTAAATAATATGTTGTTTAGATGATTCGGTGGTCTTGGATGATGGAAATACATGTTAGCCATTTAGAGAGAAAGATAAAGAGATGGGTGTTTTCTAGAGAGAAAAATAACAATACAAATGAAATGTTAGATTGAAAGCACCACCCTTCCAAGGATGGAAGGGGTATTTATCTACAGACTACTCGACCTCTGACGGCTGTGGATCGGTATCGATTAGGTAAAGACCGTCCTTCCTCCACGGTGTTACTCTAAACTAATCTACGCTACAAACTAACTAATTAACTACTAAATAACGTAAATAATGACAAGTCTGAGCTAACACATGCTAGACCATAATTGGGGTGTGAGCACTTTCTCATGGAATTTCCAATTCCTAACAATCTCCCAAGGAGGTCACCCCATGTTTTACATTTCGAATCCTAGAATTCTATTAAATCTTCAGTCTTGAGCTCGTAGACATTAATTCTTCAACATCTGCATCTTTGTGCTTTAGCGATGATTCTTCAAAGACCACATAGTTTTGTACTTTTAGTGGAGGTCTTTGGGCCATCCACATCTTGATGATCTTCAAGCTTTCTTTGAGATCATCAACCATAATAAATCTCTGGATCACCTTTGTAGTGTTGCCTTCATGTGATGTTGTGACTTTCGGACCGACATGCTCACACTTTGGGAACATGACATCTTTCCATCGAGTAGCGGAAGCTTTCTTGGTTCGAGGATATTTGCGGCAGACGTGAAGCATAGTATAAAAATATCACGAGGCAGGTTATGAAGATAAGCACTTGTCATGATTTCTTTAATTAAGTGTGGATCTTTGTGAGCATGTGGCTTTGGATTGGCGTCTCAATTACGATAGGCGCAACCGTCCAAATGTACCGCAAACAATAGTTAGCAATAAAACACGAGTGTCTTTGATCACTTCGTTGAATTGAGGTACCTGACCCACGGTCCCGTTGATCGATTACAAGTCTTGCTGTGATCGGTAGAATTCCTAAGAATCTTATTTGTTAGGATTTAGTAAATCCAATCATTAAAGTGTCGGTCACCTCAAGTATATGTAATCATTAGAGCTCGTAGTCATAGTTATTTAATGTTAAGTAGTATTTAGTTAAGTAACACCGTGGAGGATGACGGGTCTTTACCACCTATGCACGATCCATAGCCAGTAGGTGGCGTTTATGTAAGACTATAAATACCCTCTACCTCCCAAGGTAGAGGTTGGGCTCATATTAATACTTTACTTTCTCTCACTAAGTTCCCAAACCTCTAACTATTTCTCTCTCAAAACCTCATGTTATATGCCTACTTGTAATCATGATTTGATGTGTTTGTGAAATCCAATATGTTACAAATGGTATCAAGAGCCATGGTTTGATCATCTTTCTTACATATCCTTGGATTTTTAGTGGTTTTATATGGTTTTTGGGTTTGAAAAAGTTTAGTGGTTTTTGCATCATTTGGATCATTTCTTGTTTTAAAGTTTGAATTTTGAGTGTACTTTTGTGTTTAGAATCATTGTAAGAGCTTGGGTTTTGATTTGGAAAGCTTGAATTACTGTGGTTGAGATTGTTTTGGATTAAAAAGGGTTGTGTTTAAGTTTTTCTTCCTAGCGACTTGGTTCTCGGATAAATTTTCTTTGTAGCGACTTGCTTTGTTATTTGGTAGCAACTTGTAGTTGAAGAGATAACGATTTGAGTCCTAGCGACTTGTCTATTGAGACAAGACGACAAACAGTAAAAAGTAGTGGAGACACCACTTCGGCTAGCGACTTGGTTGACGTAGCGACTTGTCTTTGTTGTTACTAGCGAGTTACTCTTTAGCGACTTGACGTCTCATCGAGTTGTTACTTAGCGACTTGTCTACTTAGCGAGTTGTTCTTTAGCGACTTGTCAGCTTAGCGATTTGCTGTTTTAGCAACTTGTGTTTAGCGACTTGGTTCATAGCGACTTGTGTCTAGCGACTTGATTCACAATGACTTGAGCCTTTAGCGAGTTGCCATTAGCGACTTGGTGTCTTAGCGACTTGTCTTCAAGGGTTATAGCGACTTGGTTGTTTTGTTTCTAATCGGTTTCTCTTGATTCGGTAAAATCCGTGAAAGAATCTATTTCCGGTTTAATCATAGAGTTTTAAAATCCGTGAAATGCGTAATCATGTCTACCAACATACCTACAATCAACTCTTACATTCTTTGAGGACGTTCAAGCGGTGGATCGATGCTAGATCCACCTATGCTTGTGAACCGACTATGACTCATGGGCTCAACGAATTAGGTTGTCTTGTTTTGGAAAAGAAAATGGAGTCAACATTCTCAAGTCAATTGATGAAGGACCGTATCAAGTTGAGACAACCGAGAGACATACTCGATCTTTAGCTGCGATGGCACGATGATATTAGGACTAGACGGACCTAAAATGTATGATGAGGCCGGTGATAAGGAGAAGAGATCGATCACGGACATCGAGCTTAACATCATACTTGAGGTTTACCTAAGTACATTTACAAGGCGATCAATCACAACACTTTGAAGCTAAAGCGGTTTGGGACAATGTCAAGATGCTTCTCTCGGGTTACGAACTAACCAAGGAAGGCAGAGAATCACAACCGTATGATGAATTTGAGCACTTTAAGATGAAACCGGAAGAAAGTGTCTATGAATATTACGTGAGATTCCACAAGCTTGTAAATGACATGAGGAACATCAAAATGACCATGCCAAATATTCGGTGAACTCAAAGTTTTTGAACAACATGAATCGAATGGCACAAATTTGTCACCTCTGTGAAGCTAACCAAAGGATTAAAGAACACCAACTATGAGCAGCTGTATGCCTTTGTTCTTGAGAATGAGAGACATGCTATGTTTGAATGAAGGATTCTTGAGCAGTTCAAATCTAAGCAGGAGAAACAAGTTCGTCAAATGATTCAACGACCTTCACACCAATGTTGGAATTACCACCAAAGCTTCTCAAGTCATACCTCTGGAAATGGTAATCACAAACTCATTCCGATCCGAGGTTCAAGCAACTTTGATGCTAATGCGGTCATGGAACACTTCATCAATCAAGCGGCTCTTATGTTTAAACAAAACTTGACCCTTACTCCACATACTAACGGTCTTTACACTAACAATGAAATCGAGCGCATCCAATCTTCACAATCATGCTATTGTCGAGAGATGGAAAGGTTTTTGTGCAACCAGTTCAAGGAAGGCGGTATGAGCAGGGAAGAGGTGGAGTTGGTGGAGGTATGTGGCTAATCATAATCGTGGAAGGAATGCAAATCAAGGACGAGCAAAGAAAATCAAGTGTTACAAGCGTGGTGGTGATGGACACATTGCAAGGCGCACATCTCCAACGTCCTCAAAATCTGAGTACTTGAGGACAAGATCTTCTTGGTACAAGCTTAGGACGATGGGCGGTTTTGGATGAAGAAGAGTTGTTGTTTCTTCTTGAAATGCCAAAACCTATGATCTCGATGTAGATGAGCGACCATTCGGAAATAGGTCAAAATCATCAAAATGCCTTTCAAGTAGTCGTTGTGATGCATTTGACTCGATGTCGATGATGAACCTCTTGCCCGGACAATCTTCATGGCTAGCATTTCACCTATGGTCTCTCAAAGGTCTCATCACCACAACAGTGGTCAATCCAACGATTCAATCATTTGAGGTATTAAAACTATATGATGAAGTTGATGAGCAAAAGATACATAACGAAGAAAAATCTCTTGAAACTTATGAATCGGATATTGATAATGAGGGTAATAGTAACATTATCCCATATGATCAATATGTGACACAAAGATAAAGTGAGATTATACCAAGTGATGTATCTTACGATCAATGATGACTATGTTTTTAGCGAATACCTGCATGTGCCCCGATGATTCTGTTATCTCCGTTGAATGCCTATAAAGAACAAGTTGCTATTTATGAACAATGTGCTAAGTTTGAGTTAACTACCGTGAGCGAAATGGATGACCAAATCGTACAATTATTATAAAAAGTAATTTTAGAAGAAGTGTTAAAACAAGAGTTAAACTCCTTACAAGAAAAGCTTTCTAAAGCTGTAAGCAAAAGCAAGAGCTTCAAGATAATGTTAAAGTGCTTAAACAAGAATTTAATGCTAAGGAATCAAAACTTTTGAATGACTTTTCTAATATAAAAACTTTGAAAAACAAGCTTGAAAATAAGTTGTGCGTACAAGGAACACCATCGGTTGCTCACATGATCACTAAGCATAGAGTCTTAGCGATAAGCACAATATTCCCTAGTAGAGGAACCAAATCCAGTATTGAAAAGAGCTAAAGCTTTCCATAAGATTGTATATGCGGTAATGAGATCCTTAAGCATAGACAAACACCTTCATGTAGTGGAAGCACGGAAGAGGATAGAAAATTAGAAGATGCTTCTATGGAGAAAATGGATAAGAAACTAGAAGATCCTAAGTGTAAAAGAATAACATAACGATCAAACCCCATGATTACACAAAAGAAAATTGGATCTCCACGAGCGAGGTTTAAGCCTCAAACTCTATTAACCACAAAACAAATTTTTGGAAGAAAGACATGGATAAGCAAAAGCAAAGCGTACTTGTTGAAAAAACACTCCCCTTAGGAAAGTGCACAGCTACCATGTATCCTCGAATACACCAATGCATTTAGTTCCTAGAAATATTGCCACTAATAGCAAGACTTTAATCAACCTATATGTTGTTTTCAACTATTCGTTGATTTTGAGAAGACATGTAAGAAGAGATCACACCTACGAGGGATAACTAAAGGGAAAGAGGTTTAAGCAAACTAAAGAATGCTATTTAAGCGAGGTCATGCCTTTCTTTAAACAACTAAAGGTCAATTTGAAAGTCTTCAAAAGGGTAAACTCGGATATTAAAGAAATGGAAAAGGAATTTGATGCAATGATTGTTGAAGTCAATGGTTATGAGCGGAACTCAAATATAATGAGATTGAAAGGAAGAACTTGCATATCCTAAATGAGAACTTAGTATTAAGTTATGTGGCTCAAGATGTGTTTTATCTTTGTTACTAAGCACTCTATTACTACTTCTCAATTTCATGAATTAACCGTTGCTTTGAAAGTCTCCATGATCGTGTCATTGAGCTTGAAAACAAAAACTCAGAACTAAATGAGAAAATTGATCGGGATGATCACGATAATTTTGTAAAACACCTTTCAAGCTAGAAGTTGAACATTTTGATTTGCAACTAAAATATCAACATCTCAAGGAAAATGTCAAAACCTCGAACATCAAGACATCCTCAAATGTTCGAGTTTGATGCACTTTTGAAATAAACATACATGTAACGAACATATTCAAGCTCATAGTAACACGATCGAAAAGTTGAAAGCCCAAATTTCACAATTAAAGGGTGAAAAGAACAACATGACAGGCTCTAAATGCCTCCTCCTTTAGATTCTCGGTGTTCTCAAACTTTTCATCTTCAAAACTTGGTTAATGTTTTACAAAGGAAAATGAGAGTTTTCTAGAAGAAAATGAAAAGTTAAGCGACACTTTAAAGAGTTATATGATTCAATGAAAGTCACTCGTGACAAGAACAACGAAAAATAACGTCTTTACAAAAGGAAATTGAGAATATGAAGAGTCGGGAAAAGGAAAATGCCACTAGCCTTTAATGAGAATCTTGCATCAAAGTCATCTGCAGGCGCCAAATATCTTGTGACTATTAAATACATTCCTCCTCATCTTAGAAATAACGAACTTGTGTTTCATAACTATTTCGCTCACCTTAAGGATAGTATAGAATGTCTCCATGAGATTGTAGAAGAGGATTTCATAAATAAGCCACTTGATAGAAATTAGGTTTGCTTGTATTCGGACCAAAGCGATCTCGGGAGCTGTTAGAATGTTTAATAGCAACATGTCCTAAATCCTTAGGTCACGAAAGATAAAGCTGTGATGCCTTGTTCTATGCCTAGTTCCAAGTATACAACCCATTCTATGCCCGTATTAAAAGTGAACTCTAAAGCGCCTTCAAGTAGTTCGATCCATGCACATCTAGTTCGGGAATGCAAAAGTAGCCCAACCAACTAATGTTCCCATAATTCCCTCTACAGAGTAATCGGTGACATAAAAGCAAGCGGGTCAAAGCCTCCAGGCAATACAAAGCAAGATATGACCTCGCAAGCTAAGAATGTGCATTGGAAGAAATTAGAAGACCACCCTAAGAACACTAAGTTTGAGTTGAATAAAATGAATCGTGTTGATTCTGGTATTAACTATAAGCGTACTGTAATTAATTCGAATTCTGCTACTAGCTACAAACCATGTAATGATGACTGCTTGATTTCTGTTACTGATCATGAATGTGGTGTGAATGATTTTCTTAATGTTGTTAAATGCCCAGTTAAAATTGTTAATTTCAAAAATCAAGCTGAGAAGGCTAAAAGGAAAAGGCGAAAGAAAGTTAGAAAACATTGGAAACCCACAGGAAGAAAATTTAGTAATATTGGTTATCAATGGATACCTCGGCCATAAATTTAATCTTAATGAGTTTGCCCTAAATTTGCTAAGTCAATGCCCATTAGAAAATGGATGCCTCTTGGTAGAACTATTCCTTTAAGAAGTGAACATACTTTGAATAGGTCAAATCACGGACACTAACTGCATCTATTCACGATGATTCCATTGTTTCTACTTCCGATGTGGGTGTTCCAATCATCATTACTAACCAAATGGAACCCATTCTTACATGGGGATCCCAATTATCGATTATCCATTATTATGCATGTTCAGCTGTAGATCGTTCAAATGGATTACGTGGTACTGGACTCGAAATTTTCCAAGAATATATTTGGAGTTGCTCGCGACTCATTAACTTCGTGAGTAAATTCATCGGGACTGTTAGATTTGGGAACGACCATTTTGGAGCAATTATGGGTTATGGAGAGTATGTTGTTGGCAATAGTGTAATCTCCAGGGTATATTATGTTGAAGGTTGTAAGATATAACTTTTCACTTACACATCAAACCATAACACAAAGTAGCATATAGATGGAATTCTAGAGAGAGAAAGTTAGAGGTTTAGGGAACTTAGTGAGAGAAAGTGAAAGATATTATTATGAGCTCCAACTCTCTACCTTGGAAGGTAGAGAGTATTTATAGTCTTACATAACTCGCCACACTTTGGGTGTGTGGATCGGGCATACATTGGGTAATGACACGTCCAGTCCTCACGGTGTTACTTAACTAAATACTACTTAGCTTAAAATAACTACGACTACGAGCTTTCTAACGATTACATATACTTGAGGTGACCGACTCTTTAATACAGGAATTTTCTAATTCCTAACAATCTCCCCTAAGGAGGTCACCTCAATCATGTACTAAAATTACATTG
>CM040240.1:136429669-136929669 GCA_022545495.1 Chrysanthemum lavandulifolium | reverse complement strand
AAATCTCAAAAATTCCTCCTTCCCCATAAATAAACCATCTGTTCGTCCACTACATCAAATCCCCACTTTTTCAAATCTTCGATTTTCAAAAAAAAATCACCTCTCACTCGAAACTTCATCTTCCTCTCATCTCATCTCATCTCATCTCAAACCAAAACCAAGAAGATTCGTCATCAACATGGTTTACATCGCCCTCGTGCTCATCGCCTTAACACTCATCGCTCTTGTTTTCCCTATGATGAAGTTCACATACGAAGACATATACTTTGTATTGTTAATCTACATTGGGGTTATATACCCAATCCTTTATATCATTCTTAGCATTGAAATGAAATATTATTAATAGTCTAGTTTATCTAGGTTATTATTATCATAATATGTTTGTCATTTCTTGTGATTTATATCTTTCGTACTCTCTCGTGATACATTAGAAACCATGAATGCATGCTAAAAGAAAATGTAGGCTAAAACACATATCTTGATATAAAACCATTAAACTTATGTTTTTATCAAAAATCTGCTTCTGTTACTGTAGATCCACGGATCCCGGCAAGTATACTAGCCGGATCCCTTATAGAAGGGAACCGTGGGAACCGTCCTACTAGATAACAGATTTTTCATGCAAAAAAAATAAAAAAAAAATCTTCCTAAAAGAAATATTCTACTAGAATGTCAAACATTAAGTTAGTTAAATGTCATTGTTAATAAACATCGTGTAAAAAACGTTAGGTAATCATTGTTTTACCCGTAATACGTCACATCCTATTAACTTGTCTTTCCTGATGTGTTTCGCTATGTCGCATGAATATGAGTTTGATTTTTCACCACTAGCGTCTACACTCCTAACATCTCCCTTGAGCCCAACACACCGCAATCATGTCCGGGGTTCAATAATCTCGAACCCGTCACTTCCACGAAGGACGTATTGTCGACACTTCTCTACAATACGAAGAAGGAATCAATACCTCCTTCCGAACCATAGGATTGGAATGTCTTCTCGAAATTAATGAGAAAATATGTCCAAGGTTTGTATTGGAATTCTTCCAAAGTCGAACTCGTTCGTAACGAGGATCGTTTCTATCTCTTTGGTTTTGGATCAAAACCAAAAGTTTGTTTTTACCCTTGGGCAATTTGCTCAAATTCTCCGAATTCCAAATCATGGACAATGTGCCTTCACCAAGATTGGTCTCTTGATTCTCTCTCAACTTTCGTGAAGAAAATAGTCCATATTTTTCACACATACCCTCCCCGGAAGATTTGAATCGCATAATATGCAAACCTCGACCATATTACTCCGATCCAAACATTATCTTTACACGGGACATCCGAGAAGAGTACAAACCTCTTGCACTCATCCTACGTGAAAATGTTTGGAGTCTTAGGGGAAATCGAGAAATCCTTCCCACTTGTTGTGCTCACATAATGTGTTGTTTGCTAACACAACAACCATACAATCTCGCCTACTTCTTTGCAAGGCAAATTGTAAATCTTCAAGGCTCCAGGAACAAACTCATCCCCTATGGAATGTTCTTGACGCGCCTTTATCATAACGTCATGTACTTCCACCCTCAATTTCAAAGTCCGTTGTACATACTTGTAAACAAGATGATGGAACCTCTAAACACATCTCTCATGAAGACTTTCTTCATTCCTGAATCAGCTAACACTCATCAACCATTTGATGATCCTTCTAGCGAAAACGCTCAAGGAACTTAGTAATCTTTCAAATAGGATCAATCCTTAGTATTCATGCTTTGTCAATGTAATCCAATTTCTTTCATGAAATAAAACATTTTACATTTGATATCTTAATGTTAGAACCTCTTTAACTAACCTTGAAATATAATGCATTTTCAAAATCATTGCATACTTTTAGTAAAGGTTCTGCTTAGCGATAGACGGATCCCAAAGGTTGTGCTATACGGATCCCTCGCTTCTTAGAGAACCGTGGATCCCAAGAAATGTAAAATGCAATTGCAATCATTGTATTTCAAACATGTCCTTAGAACACTTCACACTAAGTTAGACATAGTGCCTTAAGGCAAATTAAGTCCTTATCAAGTTAAGTAGATCTTTTCCTAACTCACCTAGATTACACTCAAGATGCTTGTAGATCTATCATTTCACTTAAACCCATTACTCTTCCGCTCTCAAGCTCACTCATCATTTCTCACATGATCCCTCACATCTAGCTTTGGAAATCTTTCAATTATGGCAAAATTGATCATAATCATCCTTACCTCAAAATTGGTCGAAATTGATCAAATTCTAGTTTTTCCATCTTAAGCCTTTAGGATATTCTCCAAAACATTATCCTAAGTCACTATCTGATCTCTAGGATCATTTAGCTCCACTTGACACTCTCAAAATCTTTAGTGTCATCTTTGTTCATTCATTGGTACTCATGAAAGTTCCAATTTCTTCCATAAAAGGCAATCATTAGCTACATCACTCATTCCCCTTAAGTATTTAAGCACCTCTTCATTTAAGACACTTAGATGAACTGAAATACTCAAAATAAATAGGCATTAGACCTTACAAAACATCATTTCATCTCTTCAAGGTTGCTGAGGGACGGATCCCTAGGATTAGCCTAGGCGGATCCCTCGAAAGAGGGAACCGTGGGATCCGTATGACATATTTATGTCAACTCTAGCCAAAAAAATCATTTCAAGCTCATCTTGCTAACTTGAACACTCCATCTCATCTTAAATGAGTTCCTAGATTAGTACAACTCTGAAGTTGACTCTTGTGCATGTTAATCATTACATTCCAATGAATTTTAGTGGCTTAAGTCTTGAATGCACTTGCCAAATCCCTTGCTTTATAAACCACATTGTTAGGACTTCTAAAGTCATCATCTTCATCCTCATTTTCAGCACTTAGAAATCTTTACAAACCTCTTGAAATCATCTCATCATGAGGAAAACTCCAAGTGGTAACTCATCAACCAAAGAACCACCCAAGAAAATTGCTCGTGTTGTACACGAAATCTCTTCAACCGAATCATCTCCGGTTAAGTCCACAAATGCAAGGATTTCTCCTCCACCAATCAAACCAATCCCTAAAAGGATTGTACCCATAAAACTACCTATGCCAAACACCACCATACCTCCTAGGCCAAACAATCCCATCTCCACTAAACCATCACCATTGGTTCCTAAAGCTATCTCATTCACAACTCCACTATCATCACCACACCTCTACAATTTAGAGGATTTGCCTCCTAGGCCATCTCATCCTCCTCCACCGGCAATATTCTCCTCATTAGGAGGAATAATGGTACAAAATCAAGGTGTTGAGTCAACACTAGCTCCGGCTTTCTTTTCGCTTGTCACCATCATATAATCCCATTTGGATTATAAGAAATTATCAAAGTCAACCACCCGATCATATGGAAGTTGACACTTCTACCACCACCATCATTCTTGGTCGAGCCATCTTCAAATGTGCCTCCACCAATCCCTCCGCTGCTTGAGGCTCCCTCAACCCGCTTCACTTGATCCTTCGTGATCAAGCAATTTCATTTCTTCCACCACCACTACCTAGCCATGACAAAGATTGTTATCATTGTCAACGTGTTGAAAGTTTGATACATGAAGTACGAGAAGATCAACGTTTCATGTTCTATCACCTCCTCAAACGATTCGACGAGATTAAACCTAAACAAACTTGAGCTAGAGGATTTTTAGTGGTGTCCTAGTATCAAGCGTTACTTAGATAAATCTAGTAATTCCAAGTCATGTATCGTTCATTTTCTTAGTTTTTAGAGTCATGTATATCATACCTCTAGTTTTATTAAATGAAATTACATGCTAACTTGCTATATATTTCTGAGTATATGATTATATTGTATAATACATATCTCACTTTGATGTTAACATTATATGTTATATCACCATTGCTGAATTCATTCATCAGCCAGACAGATCCATGAAATCCGCCTAGACGGATCCCTACAAGGAGGGAACCGTGGGATCGGTGAGACATAAAACTATTTCTCTACTAACTTGAGTCATATTTGCAGGAAATTATGCATTATATTTGTTTTCTAACCTTTGTTTTGTAGTTATTTAATTTACACATGAAGACTTTGACACTCTAAAGCAATGGGAGCTTTATGTCAAAGCAATACATTGCAAAATCACTTAATAGCGACGCCGTCGCGACACACCTTGAGACGGATCAAGCTGCTGGAACTGAAGGGGAAGGAGTCACAGCTTAATAGCGACGTCGTCGCGACACACCTTGAGACGACTCAGAGAGCAAATTGTTATTTTACAAGTGACTTACATCGGTTTAAAAGAGTAGGCGGCCATAACTCGACGACCTATATTTGGATCCCGACGCGCCGAGAGTTGAAGCCGACGACGTCACAAACATAAGGTGACGTCGTCACAAAGTTGACGTGGCCAAGACGAAACCTAATGGCGGCGTGACCGACGGCCACAATTAAAGAGCGACGCCGCGATATTGTAACTCTATATATAGAATTCGGATTTTCAGATATTGGGAGGTAGTTTTGTGGAGTAAAACCTAAACCGAACATAGGCTGTCTTGGGCAGTATCTTAGGGTTTCATATCCTATTTTACAACAAGATAAGTGATTTACTTCATTAATTCAATTATGTCTTCAATTTTTTGTGTATATGCTTGCATGTTTTCCATGTCCAGCTAATTTACTTGTGTGCTTGCTTAGATCTATGAAACCTAGGTATTGAATATTGATTGGTTGTCTCTTATCTTAGTTGTGATTGACCTAGTATTGCGATAGTTCATTCATTGTGTTTTTAATGCTTGAGTAATCTTTGTGAACATTAGTTTATAATCACCTAGAGTTATTGTAGTCTAAACATCCAAAGATAACCTTAGAGTTAGTTTATGAATCCTAGAGATTTCGTGAGGCACAACCTTAAGGTAGTCTCAAAGAGTTAGGGAAAAGGCATACCCTACGACCTTAGAAGACATAACGCGTTAAGAATAAGGACGTGACAATTCAACCATCAATAGGAGATAATTAGGGAGTAATAACATCTAAGTAAACACATTTTTAATCATCATAAGAGCACACAACAATAGACATAGACTACACTCACCTTAGTTTAGATAATTAGATAATTAGATAAGTAGAGTAATCGGTAGAAATACCAACCCCTCAAATCCAATACCCCGAGATTCGTACCTTTCCATTTTCTAAAAAATATAAAAAAGATAAAAAATAATCTTCCTCAACCTCAACCTTAACGTAGTAATTTCTCACTAGCATTCCTATTCCCCTAGAGAACGATATCAATTCCCGAGGCTTACCCTAATACTACACTACAACGATTAGATTCACTGCCTAGGGTGTTGAAAAACTTGCTCGACGAAAAGGAAGTTCCTTTGCTCGATTTAAAATGTACACTTTTGAGGGGTCATTTAAGCCCTTAATCGACCACTTTTATATCCGTTACTACTTAATTTCGCCCTTTTCACTTTTAGGTCTCTTGAAGGCAAATTGTCGGAATGACACTTATTCGACGAAAAGGCGCGAATATATGAAGAAAATGGCCAAAGTCAAGAATCAAGACACTCAAGTCATTGAATGTATGTGACGGCACACCTAAATGGCGACGCCCGTCAACAACACACTTTGTGACGACTCAGTAGCCAAATTGCTATTTTGCACTTGACGGCATCAGGTTTTAAAGAGTAGGGTGTCACAACTCAGACGACCTAGATCCGGATCCTGACGGCGTCAGAAGATGAAGTCGACGGCATCACAAAGTTGACGTGGCAAAGACGCAAACCTAATGGCGGCGATCTGACGGCGTCACAAATAAAGAGTGACGCCGTCGCATATTGTAACTCTATATATAGAATTTGAATTTTCATACTTTTAGGGAGGTAGTTTTGTGGAGTAAAACCTAAACCGAACTTTGGCTATCTTCAAGATCTTAGGTTCCATACCCTATTTTACAACAAGATAAGTGATTTACTTCATTAATTCAATTATGTCTTCAATTTTTTGTGTGTATGCTTGCATGTTTACCATGTCCGGCTAATTTATTTGTGTGTTTGCTTAGATCTATGAAACCTAGGTATTAACTATTGATTGGTTGTCTCTTATCTTAATTGTTATTGACATAGTATTGCGATAGGTCATTCGTTGTGTTTTTAATGCTTGAGTAATCTTTGTGAACATTAGTTTATAATCACCTAGAGTTATTGTAGGCTAAACATCCAAAGATAACCTTAGAGTTAGTTTATCAATCCTAGAGATTTCAGAGGCAATAACCTTAAGGTAGTCTCAAAGAGTTAGGAAAACGACACCCTACTTAATCTTAGAAGACACAACACGTTAAGAATAAGGACGTGACAATTCAACCATCAATAGGAGATAACTAGCGAGTAGTAGAATCTAGGTAAACATATCTTTAAATCATCATAAGAGCACACAACAATAGACATGGACTACACTCACCTTAGCTTAGTTAATTAGATAAGTAGAGTAATCGGTAGAAATACAAACCCCCAAAATCCAATACCCCGAGGTTCGTACCTTTCCATTTTCTAAAAAATATAAAAAAGATAAAAAATAATCTTTCTCAACCCCAACCTTAACGTAGTAATTTCTCACTAGCATTCCTATTCCCCTAGAGAACAATATCATTTCCCGAGGCTTACCCTAATACTACACTACAACGATTAGGTTCACTACCTAGGGTGTTGAAAAACTTGCTCGACAAAAAGGAAGTTCCTTTGACCCCGAACACGCGTTGTACGCGTATCACCAACTATGCGATAAAAAGTATAAAGTCCTCTTTGAGGAAAATGGTAGTAAGATCCTAAAAGATGGAATCACCGTAGCAAACGGAATTAGGAAAAACAACATATATGTCATGAAAATAGATGGAACATCTAGAGATAAACTTTTCTTTTCTACCATAGATGACAACTCCACTCTTTGGCATAGAAGCCTAGGTCATGCTAATTGGAGACTAATTCAATCCTTGTCATCAAAAGAACTAGTTAGAAACATACCCAAGTTGAAATATGACCAACACTTTTGTGATGCTTGCAAAATAGGGAAACAAGTTCATAGTAGCCATAAGGCTAAAAACATGGTGTCTACAACTAGGTGTCTAGAACTTTTGCATATGGGTCTATTTGGTCCATCCGCTATACAAAGTTACGGAGGCAACTTCTACACTTTGGTTATAGTAGATGACTATTCAAGATAAACTTGGACAAAGTTTTTGAAAACCAAAAATGAAGCTTTTGAGCAATTTGAAATACTTAGTAAGAAAATTCAAAACCAACTAGGTAGTAACATTGTGTCGATCCGTACGGATCATGGTCGTGAATTTGATAATAAAACATAATTTGGAACATTTTTTTATACTAATGGCATAAGATGTAAAGGGAGATTAAGCTACTTAGAATCTTAAGCTAAACTAAACAAATTTCAAGGCTGCAAAGGGGATTTATAAGCTTCCAATAAGCATATATCATTTTAAGAAAAGAAACAATGAGAGTCGAGGAATCGTTAAACTAAACATTTAGCGAAAGTCCAACTCCCTTTAAGACATCACCTTTGGTAGATGATGACTTAGTTGAAAGTCAACTTATTAAAAATCAAGAAAACAATGATAATAACAAGGAAGATGAACCATTAAATAAAAAAATTATCAATATCAAAGAATCCAAAAGTCATCATTTAGATAAAGTCATAGGACAAATATATCAAAGAGCCTTAAGATCACAAGCTCAAAATCAAAGTAAATACTTCTGTTTTGTATCATCTATTTAACCGAAAAATATAAATGAAGCAATTAAAGATGAATCTTGGGTCATTGCTATGCAAGAAGAATTAAACCAATTTATTAGAAATGATGTTTGGACACTCTCTTTCCACTTTCTCATTCACAAATATCTTCCTCATTCACAAATAGCTCAGATTCTCTCTCTCTCTCTCTCTCTCTCTCTCTCTCATCCTAAAACCTTAGCTAAACTAAAAAAACTGAAAATGATGATGATGATGAACTCATCAAAGCTGGTTGTGTAAACAATGGATGCAAAAACAGGTAAGGCACCTCTAGGAGGTTTAGACCAGGTTAAGATGGCTGGAGTAACACGTGCTAAGGGTGATAT
The DNA here is from genome assembly GCA_022545495.1 of Chrysanthemum lavandulifolium. Taxonomy (NCBI): domain Eukaryota; kingdom Viridiplantae; phylum Streptophyta; class Magnoliopsida; order Asterales; family Asteraceae; genus Chrysanthemum; species Chrysanthemum lavandulifolium. Next base: position 136,921,536 of record CM040240.1, on the reverse strand, counting down.
GAAGAACTCAACGAAGTTGGTTGTGAAAAGAATGGATACAAAAAAACAGGAATGCACCTTTAGGAGGTTTAGACACGGTTAAGATGGTTGAAGTAACACACTGAGCTGTAAAGCATGTGAATGGAGGTAAGCATGATCATCTTACAAGGTTTTTTGTATTTATTGGTTTTATGTTTTTATAAGGTTTTATAATGGGTTTTGTAAGGGTTTTTATAAGGTTTTATAAGGGTTTCTATAAGGGTTTTCATAAGGTTTTATAAAGGTTTTTATGGGCCCGTTTGGTTTGTGGGTTTATGATTATAAACTTAAAAATAATTGTTTGGTTGTCTTTTTAGAAGTTGGGTTTAGGATAGTAATATAAATGTTACGGGATGAAGAAAAGTAGAGGGGGTGAAGAGTTTTTATGACATATGTGGGGCCACTTGCTTTTTCTACCTCACATCTATTTTTTATTTTCTTCTTATTATTCATAAATATAACTTTTAATTTATATTTTAATATTTAATATATCTTTTAATATTATTTTCTCTCTCCTGATCAAATCCAAATCCTAATCATAAACCAAATTTAAATCCAAATCCAAATCCAAATCATTAACCCATCTACATACCAAACGGACCCTATAAGTTTGTGGGTTTTTGAAAGCATGTTTTGTTTTTATAAAAAAACTGGATAAGTAGAACATTTTTTATTTAAAAGATTGTTTTTTGTGTATTTTGTAAAACAGATATGTGGATGTTTTTATCATAAGTTTTATTCCTTAAGGGTGGTAATGGTCTCCATCTTATAAGATCTTTCTTGATGAAAATTTATTTATGTGGTTTTTTTTTGTTTTTTTTGGTTGTTCATCAACCATAAGATTATGTTCAAAAATTTGTTAATTTTAAATATTCTTGAAAAAATTGTTTTATTATTTTGGGGCTTTGAATCAGTATTGGTTGTTCAAATATGACTTTAACTATTCAAGACTGTGAGGCCCAAAGTAAGGTTACAATCTCAAGTTAAGCCCAAACCCAAGCTCAAATCATATTTTCAACTTTTGCTATTTTTAAAACCAAGTATAAGTTTGTTTTTAGTTTTTAAATCAAGTTTGAGATCCAAATCTCTAAAATGTTTATATTAATTTTTGTTGATAAACCATCTTTAATTAACAAGAAGAAAAAAACAAATAATTTTACATGTATTTTTTTATTACTTGAACAGGATCCTTAAATTTTTTAAGTAGAAACAAATACAAAAAGTAGTATAATAATGAAAATTTTTTATTACTCGAGGCTTCGAGCCTGGCTCACCCTGGAACTCCACCTTTTTTTTTTTTTTTTTCATTTTTTACTTTTTGAACTTTTTGTAAAACTGAAAATAATAAACTTTTGAAAAGCAAAATAATTTTTGTTAATACAAATAAATCGTAAAAACGTTTATTTATATTTAGCGATCTCTTTGCGTTTTGTTGATAACAAATATAGAGTTATCATAAGTAAAATTATAAGAATACATGTTATTTTTGTAAAGCATTTACATATAATCATTTAACATAAATTGTTTTAATAATTCATTTGTTGTAATAGTTTATTAGGATGGGTAATATCCAAGACTCATGACCCACACCCATTGAGCAAATCTATAACCCATAACCCAAGACCCATGATCCAATGTCTAGATACATTATATGTATTGTGGGTACGCATGACCCATGACCCATGATCCATGACCCATAACCCAAATAAGGAGGAGCGTCCACGGATCCCTGGGATTACACTGGACGGATCCCTTAAGTAAGGGATATGTGGGATTCGGGGAACAGTAGAGTTTTCTTGCCTATAAATAGTGAGCCATTTCTTCATTGTTACTCACCCCTCTTCTTACAAACTCTCTCATATATTACTTCTCTCTTCTCATCCTAGATTTATTGATCTATCTAGTAGTTCTTCTTTCTTTTGTTGTGATTCTAATATAGGTCATTCTTAAAGGCGAGATCACGAGATACTACAATTCATCCAATCAAGGGGTCCTTGATTGATTTGTTCCTCCACAAGATTTTTGTAGCAAGATCTTGTATTCATATTTGATATAGTTGTTGTGTTATAGTTGTGTTGGTTTGGTCCTCCGTGTTAAGGACTCGGTATTTAACTTTGTACCGGAAAATGTGTAAGCGACGTTGTGAGGCTTTTCCGCCGAGTTGAAGGAGCTTGTTGACATAGTGCTTGAACTCTCGAGTAGGTGACTCGGGGAGTGAAGTGGGGTAAGGAATGTGTCCTTGTAGCCGAACCACTATAAATCGGTTGTGTCATTACTTTCTATCCTTTACTTTACTCGCTTTCATTATTTACATTACTTATTGCTTCATACTTTCTATCCATCCATACGAATTCACATAAGATTGAATCTAAATTTTTTGAAACTAATTTAAAATCGGCAAAACTACTCACCCCCTCTTCTAGTTTTCCACAATTGGCATCCAGAGCTAGGTTTACAAAAGTTTTAAAGTTTTTGAAACTAATTTAAACCAAGCAAACGGTATGTTTAACCCAAACAGGCCCATGAGATATTGGGGACCAAACGCTTGAGTTGTATGTTTCATAGGTATGCTTGAAAGTCGGTTTGGAACCAGATGAATGGATAAAAGATAGCGGATGCTCAAGACATATGACGGGAAACAAAAGTCTCTTCTCTACATATCAAGAGTATGACAGAGGTAATGTCACTTTCGGTAGCAATCTTAAGAGAAAAATCATTGGCAAAGGTACGATCGCTCATAACTCTCTCAATATTGAAAATGTTGCTCATGTTGATAGATTAGGGTTTAACTTACTTAGCATTAGCTAACTATGCGATAAAAAGTATAAAGTCCTCTTTGAGGAAAATGGTAGTAAGATCCTAAAATATGGAATCACCGTAGCAAACGAAATTAGGAAAAACAACATATATGTCATGAAAATAGATAGAACATCTAGAGATAAACTTTGCTTTACTACTATAGATGACAACTCCACTCTTTGGCATAGACGGCTAGGTCATGCTAATAGGAGACTAATTCAATCCTTGTCATCAAAAGAACTAGTTAGAAACATACCCAAGTTAAAATATGACCAACACTTTTGTGATGCTTGCAAAATAGGGAAACAAGTTCATAGTAGCCATAAGGCTAAAAACATGGTGTCTACAACTAGGTGTCTAGAACTTTTGCATATGGATCTATTTAGTGCATCCGCCATACAAGGTTACGGAGGCAACTTCTACACTTTGGTTATAGTAGATGACTATTCAAGATAAACTTGGATAAAGTTTTTGAAAACCAAAAATGAAGCTTTTGAGCAATTTGAAATACTTAGTAAGAAAATTCAAAACCAACTAGGTAGTAATATTGTGTCGATCCGTACGGATCATGGTCGTGAATTCGATAATAAAACACAATTTGGAACATTTTTTGATACTAATGGCATAAGCTGTAAAGGGAGATTAAGCTAGTTAGAATCTTAAGCTAACTAAACAAATTTCAAGTCTGCAAAGGGGATTTATAAGCTTCCAGTAAGCATATATCATTTTAAACAAAGAAACAATAAAGGTCAAGGAATTGTTAAACGTAACATTTGACGAAAGTCCAACTCCCTCTAAGACATCACCTTTGGTAGATGACGACTTAGTTGAAAGTCAACTTATTGAAAAACAAGAAAACAATGATAATAACAAGGAAGATGAACCATTAAATAAAGAAGTTGTCAATATCAAAGAATCCAAAAGTCATCCTTTACATAAAGACATAAAACAAATAAATCAAAGAACCTTAAGATCATAAGCTCAAAATCAAAGTAAATACTTGTGTTTTGTATCATCTATTGAACTGAAAAATATAAATGAAGCAATTGAAGATGAATCTTGGGTCATTGCTATGCAAGAAGAATTAAACCAATTTATTAGAAATGATGTTTGGACACTCTCTTTCCACTTTCTCTTTCACAAATATCTTCCTCATTCACAAATAGCTCAGAATCTCTCTCTCTCTCATCCTAAAACCTTAGCTAAACTTAAAAAAACTGAAAATGATGATGATAATGAACTCATCAAAGCTGGTTGTGAAAACAATGGATGCAAAAACAGGTAAGGCACCTCTAAGAGGTTTAGACCAGGTTAAGATGGCTGGAGTAACACGTGCTAAGGGTGATAAGGGTGATATGAAGAACTCAACGAAGTTGGTTGTGAAAAGAATGGATACAAAAAACAGTAATGCACCTTTAGGAGGTTTAGACACGGTTAATATGGTTGAAGTAACACACCGAGCTGTAAAGCATGATCATCTTACAAGGTTTTTTGTATTTATTGGTTTTATATTTTTATAAGGTTTTATAAGGGTTTATGTAAGGGTTTTCATAAGGTTTTATAAAGGTTTTTATGGGCCCGTTTAGTTTGTGGGTTTATGATGGGTTTAAGATTATAAACTTAAAAATAATTGTTTGGCTGTCTTTTTAGAAGTTGGGTTTAGGATGGTAATATAAATATTAGGGGATGAAGAAAAGTAGATTTGGTGAAGAGTTTTTATGACATATGTGAGGCCACTTGCTTTTTCTACCTCACATCTATTTTTTATTATCTTCTTATTATTTATAAATATAACTTTTAATTTATATTTTAATATTTAATATATCTTTTAATATTATTCTCTCTCTCCTGATCAAATCCAAATCCTAATCATAAACCAAATTTAAATCCAAATCCAAATCCAAATCATTAACCCATCTATAAACCAAACGGACCCTATAAGTTTGTGGGTTTTTGAAAGCATGTTTTGTTTTTATAAAAAAAACAGGATAAGTAGAACATTTTTTATTTAAAATATTGTTTTTCGTGTATTTTGAAAAACAGATATGTGGATATTTTTTTTCATAAGTTTTATTCCTTAAGGGTGGTAATGGTCTCCATCTTATAAGATCTTTCTTGATGAAAATTTATTTATGTGGTTTTTTTTGTTGTTCATCAAACATAAGATTATGTTCAAAAATTTCTATATTTTAAATATCCTTGAAAATTTTATTTTATTTTTTTTGGGCTTTGAATCAGTATTGGTTGTTAAAATATGATTTGAACTATTCAAGACTGTGAGGCCCAAAGTAAGGATACAAGCTCAAGTTAAGCCCAAACCCAAGCTCAAATCATATTTTCAACTTTTGCTATTTTTAAAACCAAAGAGATGTTTGTTTTTAGTTTTTAAATCAAGTTTGAGATCCAAATCTCTAAAATATTTATGTTAATTTTTATTGATAAACCATCTTTAATTAACAAGAAGAAAAAAATCAAATAATACAAGTATTTTTTTATTACTTGAACCGGATCCTTAAATTTTTTAAGTCGAAACAAATACAAAAAGTAGTATTATAAGACTAATAAGAAGGAGCACGTTGATACGCGTACAACGCGCGTTCGGGGTCAAAGGAAACTACCTTTTCTTCGAGCAAGTTTTTCAACCACCTAGGCAGTGAACCTAATCGTTGTAGTGTAGTATTAAGGTAAGCCTCGGGATTGATATCGTTCTCTAAGGGATTAGGAATGCTAGTGAGAAATTACTACGCTAAGGTTGGGGTTGAGGAAGATTATTTTTTTTATCTTTTTATATTTTTAGAAAATTAAAGGTACGATCTCGGGTATTGGATTTGGGGGGTACTTCACCGATTACTCTACTATTCTAATTATCTAATCTAAGGGTAGTCTATGTCTATTGAAGTGTGCTCGTATGATGATTAAAGATGTGTCTACCTAGATACTATTACTCCCTAGTTATCTTTTATTGATGGTTGAATTGTCACGTCCTTATTCTTAATGCGTTGTGTTTTCTAAGGTCGTATGGTGTGCTTTTATCCCTAACTCCTTGAAGCTACCTAAGGTTAATGACTACGAAATCTCTATGATTCATAAACTTAACACTAAGGTTTTCTTTGGATTTTTAGGCTACAATTCTACTAGTAATTATAAACTAATGTTCAACAAAGAATAATCAAGCATTAATAACACAACAATGGCTTTAAGAACTCCTAAGCCAATTTACAATTCGTATAAGAGACGCACCAATAAATATTTAATAACTAGGTTTCATAGATCTAAGCAAACACACAAGTAAATTAGTCTGCATGTTAAACATGCAAGCATACACACATTCAATTGAAGACATAATGAAATCAAGGGAATAAATAACTTATCTCGATGTAAAATAGGTATTAGAACCCTAAAATACATGCCCTAGACTGGACTATAATCGCTTTTAGGTTTTACTCCACAAGTCTACCTCTAAAAGTCCGAAAATTCAATTCTATATATAGAGTTACAACCACGACGGCGCCACCTTTTAATTGTGACGCGTTAGATCGCCGCCATTAGGTTTCGCTTGGCCAAGCCAACTTTGGGACGGCGTCACGTTGTGGTTGTGACGCCGCCACCTTTCTCGACGCCGTCTCGAATATGGATCTAGACCGCCTAGGATGAAAAGTCTTCGTGACGCCTACTCTTCAAAGCCTCGACGCCGTCCGGTAAAATAGCAAATTCGCCTCCCGAGCCATCACAAATATAGGACATGCTGCTGTTTGTTTGTGACGCCGTCGGTGCACTTCCAAAGACTGAGTGTCTTGATCTTGACTTTAGCCATTTTCTTCACATATTCACGCCTTTTCGTCCAAATAAGCATCATTCCAAAGATTTTGCCTTCAAGAGACCTAAAAGTGAAAAGGAACAAAATTAAGCAAGAACGGATATAAAAGTGGGCAATTAAGGGCTTAAACGACCCCTTAAAAGTGTACGTTTTAAATCCTTATCAAATATCCCTACACTTGGTATTTGCTTGTCCTCAAGCAAATGTGCTTTTGGACAATCAATTTATAAGTTAGGGGGCATAAAGAAATGGTTTAACATTATTCACAACAAGTATAAGCCCCGCAAAAGTCATAACAAGCACGGAAATTACATATTGGCACCTCACGAGTGGTGTTTGGATACTCTCATCTCTCGGATGTATATGAAATATATCAAATGGAAATGGAAGATAAACACTCATTAACCGGTCCTAGTACATAGATTACCATAGGCTTGAGACTAGATCAAACCTCCATCGCTTACGAAGCACCTAGGAACAACTATCTAAGAGGTCTTTAAAGGTTTGTAACGTTAGGCAAACAAAGGGTTTGGTTGGATAGGCGATTTAGTGGTGGCAAGTCAAAAATCTTTTGTTACAAGCATGAGAAGAATGGCGTTGCTAAGCCAAGACTCGACTCTCTAAACTCTAAATAACTTTGAAACAAACAAACATAAATTTAAAAATAGATGTAGGATGGTAGCCCGTATGTTTTTTTTTCATTTATTCATTTTTTTAACACTCTTTTTTTTCATTTTTTTTAACACTCTTTTTTTTCATACACTTTTACTCTACCATCCTCTACGATAACATCAAAATATAAGGGATTTATAGGCACATCCCTACACTTGAGTTTTTATTACTCTAACACTAGTTTGACCCAAACTGAAAAGATCAAAACACTTGGAGTACATTATTACGTAAATAAAGGGAATTTGAATTTAACATTCTTTCCCGTCACTCCATAAAATTTAACTTTACCCATGAGTCCTAATCGTCCCAAAACTGTGTACAAAAGATATGACTCGACTTAGCAACCATGCAAGTAAGTAGATAATTGAACTAAGAGTTTAGTATGATAACAATAATGTACTAAAAGTGAGTGCATACAAGGTAGGCTAAGGCGATTTGGGTGTACATTTTGGGGTGGATTGTTAATAATGCTCTTCATTGATATTCGAAAACCGAAACATCACAAGAACCGTAAAAGGATAGGCTCGAGGTTAACTAGGGTATCGTGGTACTAAAGATGAGTACAACGCAAGGGTGTGGGGAATTACTCAACCGATGCGGAAGACGAATTATAATACGGGTGTCAAACAAGGGTTATCCTAATGCCTCTTATCATTTAGGTATTCCTAACTACACAAGTGTAGTCTCACTAGCGATCTCGCAATGCATCACAAAACAAGTTCTAGAATCTATTATACTACCGGTACACTCTCAAGCATTAAAGATGAATGTTGTAATTCCTATAGATCTAGGGCGAACCTCACATTTTGGGGTGGAATTTGAGTGGTAAAGGGTTTTTTTGTGCTAGTCATATAACTTCATATCCATGAGACGCTTTATTAAGACTAAAGACCCACTCCTACATGTCATGAAAAATTTTAAATTTGGTGCTAAAATTACCCTAACCGATATTTCTAATTGTTTATTACACAAATGAAATAGGACAAGACAAATAGTCAAGGATAAGCATAGTTTCAAAGTTCCCGTTTTATTCTCCCTCCCTACACTTAAACTAAACATTGTCCCCAATGTTCCCCGAAAGTATCAAAGTTATGATAACGGAAGGTAATTATAAGAGAAAGAACCTAATGCTCCCCTGATTAGCTCTGTAGGATTCGTGTGAAGTAGTGGTTAAATTCTTTCGAAGAAGAATGTATGCGTGAAAAGCTCCATCCAATCTTATGTTTCTTCTTCTTGATAAATAAAACTTGCACACTTTAAGAAAATGCATTTAAACCTTCGCGAAAATCAGTGGTAAAACTATATATGACTCTACTAAACTAGGATATAATGCTTGTGGAATGGATGTTTGCGATTTCCGAAAATTAAGACCCGAGAAATTCCAAAATTGTAAGTAGTACGTAAAACGAGAGAAAGTAAGATAAGTTGTTTCGCTCCTCCCGACAACAAATTGCAATCCCGACGTCAGTTATCCTAACAGTAAACTGGTCTGCGATTTTCCGGGAAAATTCGAAAATTACATCTTTAGAATCTGGAAAATTCCGCAAAACATCCATCATGACTCGATACAAGCATTTGACTCTAACAAACACACATATATATCTTTTCAATAATCGTAATTCTCATGTTCACGCTCTTTAAAAACGTGTAATCTTCCCTACACTTATCCTTTTTGTAAAATACCTTTATATGTAATTAAGACGAGGTTAAAGACAAAATAAAGCATTTTTACAAATTCAAACATGAGAATAAACAATCAATGAAAAGATATATGACACACAAACAAGCAAACAATTAAGCATGGGTTGCCTCCCACGAAGCGCTTTTCTTTATTTATGAGTCTTGTAGCTAGACTCGAAGTCGTGCCCTTACGTGACTTCATTACCGTTCTTTTTTTCTTTCACCAAGCCTTCATCGAAAGGTTGTAGACGTTGTATGCTTACCGTGAACTCTTTCCCAACGTCGTCTATTATGATAACGGTTTTATTTTTTAGATTAATTTCTTTCACCGTGTAAGTTCCAAACCATCTTGGCTTATTCCTTCCTCTTAATGCTTTTATTCTTGATTTATACAAAAGCACCCTTTCTCCATTCAAAAATTCCTTAGGGTTCTTTTGATTTTGTGGTATTGTGGTAGGGTTATTTCCTAACGTTGTATCATGTTTCCACAATGTTTCATTTAATCCTTGAATCATGAATTCTCTAAGCCCTCATTCTCATTCGTTAATTTTATTCTTAACAGTATTATTGGGGACCTGTGGGTTCTCATTAGTTATCTTCTCCATAATCTTCAAAAGGTATCTTGGAACAATAGGTATCCTAGCGTATCCCTTACCACTTTTGAGTATCATGATACCCTCACCGCATTTGATGGTTGCCTTGGCAGTGGCCAAAAAAGGTGTTCCAAGAATGAGTGGCATATTTCTATCTTCCTCAATGTCTATGATCACGAAGTCCACCGGGTAGACAATATTGGCCACCTCAATGAAAACATCCTCCGCTATTCCTATGGGATAAACATATGTGTGATTTGCTAAGGAAAGTCTAAGATTGGTCTTGGTCGGCTCATCCTTAGTTAACTTACTATAGACTGATAGCGGCATAATTTTCACATCGGATCCCTAATCGGCTAAGGCATTTACATTCTCAATGTCGCTTATGCTACATGTATTACGAAATTCCCCGAGGTTTCTCATTTTTTAGCTACTGGTTTTTTTAGAATCAACTCGTACATAGGTCCTATAGGCATGGTTTCATATTCTTCTCCTTTTATTTTCCCTTCGAGGGTCTTCCTAAGAACCTCATTGTACCTAAAGTTATTCACTTGATTAACAATTGTTTTCTTATTAATCTCATGCTTAAGGTAGTATTCAATGATCTCGGGGTTCATTATTAGTTTCAGCCTCATCCTTTTCCTTATTGTCCTTGCTTATCTCAGTCTCCTTCTTTTCAGCTACTTCACCTTCATCAGAAACAACGGAAATGGCGTTAACAAACAAAGTGGGGGGAGGGTGATCATCGCTTCTAACTAGCACCTTCTCGGGAACCTTCGTTTTAGTATATTCTTTCACCAAGTTCATCATCTCCGTCATTTTAGCCTCGTATTTCTCCCTTGCCTATAAAATTCTTCTTCAAATTTCGCTAGTCTTTCCGTATATCGCCATGTACTCTCATTTGTTCCTTGAAGCTTGGTGAGAGTGGAATCGAGAAGTAGAACGCAAGCGCCTTCCTAACTAGGACTTTGCTCATGGCTTGGTGATTCGGATAGAGGTGTTGGTGGTTGGCGAGTTAATGGAATTAACCGTTGCTCGATGAATTGGCCCAAGTGCTCTCTTTTGCCTCTCAATTAGATAATCGATCCTTCTCTCAAGAGCACTCATTTGCTCTTCAAATGATGTTGGAAGGCTCATGAGGAATTGATATGGCATTAACCACTTTAATCTGGGTTTCATGGGATTCACTCCAATTTCCGTAGCTTTGATCGGCAAGCTCTTCTATAATATCCCACGATTCTTCCGCTAAAGTTGTTAAGCCTTCCACCGGCACTCGATCAATGGACCGCCTCGTGATGAAGTTGGTATGGTCATAGAAGATTTGGACTTGAAGCCAAAGATCAATGCCATGATGAGGACTTTATGGAGTAAGTCCTTGAATCAGTCCATGCCTCGTAGAGGCTCGCTTGAAGTTGTTGGAATGTCAAGATGTCCCTTCTAAGCTTAGTCATTCTCCCGTGGGAAAAATTGGGCAAGGAAACGAAGTGAGATCATCCCAACTTGAGATGGAGCCATGGAAGTCGCTCAAGCCAATTACTAGCTTGGTCCAAAGAGAGAATTGAAGAGACGCAAGTGCGTGGTCTCCCGAGTAGTAGCATCAAGGTCGATGGAATCGACGATTTTAAGAAAATCCTTAAGATGTCGATTAGATCTTCGGAACGAAGTCCATGGAATGCACATTCGTTTTGTACCAACTGGATGGTATCGGATCGCAGGCCGTATTTTGAGCTTGATCAGGGAGCTTAATGGTGTTCCTATAGCCTCGGTGGCTTGGTCTAGAGTATTCACCAAGAGTGTGGCCTCTTGGCGGGTCATTTGGTGGTGGGTTGATGAGTGGTGGTTAATTATCACCTTCCATGATGAAAAGTGATAGGATTACGAACAAATTTCACGAAGAAGGGGGATAGACTACGAGGAAGCTAAAAATGAGAAAAAATCTTACTTCATAGGAATCAAGCAAGGGAACCTAACATAGAGATCTAACTAGCTATTCTATTCCCAAGATTGGCGCCAAAACTTGATACGCATACAACGCTGTCGGGGTCAAAGGAAACTTCCTTTTCTTCGAGCAAGTTTTTCAACCACCTGACAAAGGAACCTAATCGCTGTAGTGTAGTATTAAGGTAAGCCTCGGATTGATATCGCTCTCTAGGGAATAGGAATGCTAGTGAGAAATTACTACGCTAAGGTCAGGGTTGAGGAAGATTTTTTATCTTTTTATATTTTTAGAAAATTAAAGGTACGATCTCGGGTATTAGAGTTGGGGGTGGTACTTCACCGATTACTCTACTATTCTAATTATCTAATCTAAGGGTAGTCTATGTCTATTGAAGTGTGCTCGTATGATGATTAAAGATGTGTCTACCTAGATACTATTACTCCCTAGTTATCTTTATTGATGGTTGAATTGTCACGCCCTTATTCTTAACGCTGTGTTTTTCTAAGGTCGTAGGGTGTGCTTTATCCCTAACTCTTTGAAGCTACCTAAGGTTAATAACTACGAAATCTCTAGGATTCATAAACTTAACACTAAGGTTTTCTTTGGATTTTTAGGCTACAATTCTACTAGTAATTATAAACTAATGTTCAACAAAGATTAATCAAGCATTAATAACACAACGATGGCTTTAAGCACTCCTAAGCCAATTTACAATTAAGATAAGAGACAACCAATCAATATTTAATAACTAGGTTTCATAGATCTAAGCAAACACACAAGTAAATTAGCCGGACATGTTAAACATGCAAGCATACACACATTCAATTGAAGACATAATGAAATCAAGGGAATAAATAACTTATCTCGATGTAAAATAGGGTATTAGAACCCTAAAATACTGTCCTAGACGGACTATAATCGTTTTAGGTTTTGACTCCACAAGTCTACCTCTCTAAAAGTCTGAAAATTCAAATTCTATATATAGAGTTACAACTGCGACGGCGTCACCTTTTAATTGTGACGCCATCAGATCGCCACCATTAGGGTTTCGCCTGGCCAAGTCAACTTTAGACGGTGTCACATTGTGGTTGTGACGCCGTCTCGAACTGGATCTAGGCCGTCCGGGATGAAAAGTCTTCGTGACGCCTACTTTTCAAAGCCCGACGCCGTGTGTGTAAAATAGCAAATTCGCCCCGAGTCATTAAATATAGGGACGGCCGCTTTTGTTTGTGACGACGCGGGTGCACTTCAAGCGACTTGAATGTCTTGATCTTGACTTTAGCCATTTTCTTCACATATTCACGCCTTTTCATCCAAATAAGCATCATTCCAAAGATTTTGCCTTCAAGAGACCTAAAAGTGAAAAGGAATGAAATTAAGCAGTAAAGGATATAAATGTGGGCAATTAAGAGCTTAAACGACCCTTTAAAAGTGTACGTTAAATATCCTTATCACACGTGCTGCTCACATTCCACCCACAACCCTGAAAATTTTTAAACTAATTTAAAAACTAATTAAATTATAAAAGATACTAAACATTTTTAGAAAATTCTAAAAATTTTACTGAAAATACCTTAAGTTATGCTGAATCTAGGAAAAATGATAAAAAGGTCCCAACTTTTTTGAATAAGTTGGGAAAAAGCTAATTAGGGTCTATAGGCTTAATGGTTAAAACGTGGTTAAAGAATTGATTATGCAACCCACTACCAGGACAAGTCTCAAGGGCAGTTGGTAGTGGGTGTGTGTTTGTGAGGTTTATAAAGGGAGAGATCCAGGCTTCGAGCCTGGCTCATCCTAGAACTCCCCTTTTTGTTTTTTGTTTTTCATTTTTTACTTTTTGAACTTTTTCTAAAACTGAAAATAATAAACTTTTGAAAAGCAAAATAATTTTTGTTAATACAAATAAATCGTAAAAACGTTTATTCATATTTAGCGATCTCTTTGTGTTTTGTTGATAACAAATATAAAGTTATGATAAGTAAAATTATAAGAATACATGTTATTTTTGTAAAGCATTTACATATAATCATTTAACATAAATTGTTGTAATAATTCATTTGTTGTAATAGTTTATTAGGATGGGTAATATCCAAGACCCATGACCCATACACATGGAGCAAATCCATAACCCATAACCCAAGACCCATGATCCAATGTCTAGATACATTGTAACTATTGTGGGTACCCATGATCCATGACCCATAACCCAAATAAGGAGGAGCGTCCACGGATCCCTGGGATTACACTGGACGGATCCCTTAAGTAAGGGATCCGTGGGATCCGAGGAACAGTAGAGTTTTCTTGCCTATAAATAGTGAGCCATTTCTTCATTGTTACTCACCCCTCTTCTTACAAACTCTCTCATATATTACTTCTCTTTTCTCATATAAACTCTCTTATATATTACTTCTCTTTTCTCATCATATATTACTTCTCTTCATTGTTACTCACCCCTCTTCTTACAAACTCTCTCATATATTACTTCTCTTTCCTCCACAAGATTTATGTAGCAAGACCTTGTATTTCATATTTCACATAGTTGTTGTGTTATAGTTGTGTTGGTTTGGTCCTCCGTGTTAAGGACTCGGTATTTAGTTTTCTAACGGAAAAAGTGTAAGCGATGTTGTGAGGCTTCTCCGCCGAGTTGAAGGAGCTTGTTGACATAGTGCTTGAACTCTCGAGTAGGTGACTCGGGAAGTGGAGTAGGGCAAGGAAAGTGTCCTTGTAGCCGAACCACTATAAATCGGTTATGTCATTACTTTCTATCATTTACTTTACTTGCTTTCATTACTTACATTACTTATTGCTTCATACTTTCAATCCATCCATATGAATTCACATAAGATCGAATCTAAATTTTTTGAAACTAATTTAAAATCGGCAAAACTATTCACCCCCCTTCTAGTTTTCCACAATTGGCATCAAGAGCTAGGTTTACAAAAGTTTTAAAGTAAATCGTAATTTAAAAACTTTTCGATCACAATGATTTTTGAAAATTATAAAGAAGGGCAATTTATGCAACGACCTCCACTACTTGAAACAAATGATTTTATTTATTGGAAGAATAGATTCGAAACTTATGTGAAGTCAAAAGATATTGATCTTTGGTATATCATTGTTGAAGGCGATTTTGAAGCCACTACAAAAAATGATAAAACCGACAAACAAGTAAATATCCCTCATGATCGCCTCTCCGACAATCAAAAGAAAAAGCTTTTCAAAAATAGTGAAGCTAAAATGGTTTTATATAATGCTTTACCCAAAAAGGAATTCGAAAGAATTTTTATGCTTAAAACCTCTAAAGAAATTTGGAACTCTTTAGTTGTAACTCATCAAGGAAATCAACAAGTTAAAAACAATAAAATAGATTTATTTGTTCAACAATATGAACAATTTTTAATATCAGATGAGGATAGTATAGATAATTTCTTTTGCTAACTTTAACACTATTATTACCTCATTACAAGCACTTGATGAGTCTTTTTCTAGTCGTAATCATGTCTGGAGATATCTAAGGGCGCTTTCATCCAAGTGGAGATCAAAGGTGACGGCCATCAAAGAATCCAAAGACTTGTCAATCCTCACTCTCGACGAACTCATAGGCAATCTAAAGGTCTATGAGCTTGTCCTCGCTAAAGACTCTAAAGCCTCAAAAGAAAAGAAAGAGAAACACAAATCTCTTGCTTTAAAAGCCAAGAAGGTCTCAAGCGATGAAGAAAACTCTTCCTCGAAAAGTGATGACGAAGAATATGCCATGGCGGTAAGGGATTTCAAGAAGTTCTTTAGAAGAAAAGGAAGATATGTCAAGCAACCATATAATGACAAGAAGAGGTTCCGGAAAGGCAAAGACGACAAGAAAGTAAGGGATGAATGCGCATGTTTTAAATGTGGGGACCCTAATCACTTCATTAGTGAGTGTCCCAAACGTGACGAACAAAAGGCGTTCGTAAGTGGTTCGTGGGGAATGAGTGAGGAGGAGAAGGAAGAAATTTGTCTCATGGCAAATGACTCAAACGAGGTATGTCCCGAATCTCTCTATTATAGTAGCTCATCATTAGATGATGAATTATAACATCGTGAATATGATAAACTCGCAAAATTAGTCTAAAAGTAATTAACAAAATAAGATTTTAAAACAAAATGAACGCTTAGAAAAGGAAGTCATTGTTAAAAGATAAATTAAAACGCTTAGAAAAAGGGAAGAAAGTAGATGGTGAATGTGAGCTTTTGTTCAACTTCAAACGTTAGTTGATAATCTTGATTCCAAGATTGCTAGAATGAGTACTAATACTCTTGATATAATACTAGATAGTGTTAAACGGAAATAATCAAAAGGGTTTAGGTGTACAGAACTTAATGCGCCAACTAGCGAGATTAAAGAAACACAATTTGCCAAAGCAATTGAAAACAAGCCATCAGAGTCGAATCCCACGGATCCCTTGAAAAGGAACCGCCTAATGTAAAACTAGGATCCGTGGGTCTGCATCAAAGAAACAATAGAAATAATGTAGCTACCTCATCTAGAACCGAATTTGTTATTGTTAACAAGAAGAAACCAACCCATGTTACTGTTAGAAATGTCAAACAACCACCTCCATTAAAACAAAATCAAAGTTTTATGAGAAACAAATGTCCATTGTTTTCTAAACCAAAAACATTTATAAGAAGACCAAATAATGTTTATCCAAGAAGTCACCACCATCAATTGGGATGGAATCCTAATGTACAAAACGGTTTTCCATTTCAAAACTTCTCACCATGGAATGCTTTCTCACCTTTTCCATATATGCCTAACATGAATGAAATGTATAACACTAATGGACCCATTAACAAATGGGGACCAAACTTTTGAGTTAATTGTTTTCTTAGGTGTGCTTAAAGGTTGACCTAGATCTAGATGAATGGATCAAGGATAGCGGGTGCACGAGGCACATGACTGGTAACAAAGATTTCTTTTCCACATACGAATCTTTCAATGATGGAAATGTGGTATTTGGTAATAGCAAGAGCAAAATCATCGGTAAAGGTACAATTTCTCACAAATCTGTAACCCTTAACGATGTGTGTCACGTAGAAAACCTAAACTTCAACCTTCTAAATATAGGACAAATATGTGATAAAAAGTGCAACGTACTTTTTAGTGAAAGCGGTAGTAAAATATTGAAAACTGGTATTACTATACGAAGAGACAATAGAAAACATGGAGTCTATGTCATTAAAATCGCTAATGAACCAAAAGAAAAACTTTGTCTTACTTCTATGGATGATACTTCGACCTTATGGCATCGAAGATTGGGTCACGCCAATATGCGACTTCTTTAATCGCTATCATCTAAAGAACTAGTAAGAGATCTACCCAAATTAAAATATGAACATCATTTTTTTATGCTTGTAACGTAGGAAAGCAAGTCCATGCTAGTCACAAAGCTAAAAATATGGTCTCTACTACTAAGTGTCTAGAACTACTTCATATGGATCTATTTGGTCCATATGCTATTCAAAGTTATGGAGGTAACTTCTATACTTTGGTCATAGTGGATGATTACTCTAGGTACACATGAACTAAATTTTAAAGAATAAAACTGAAGCGTTCGATAATTTTGAAATATTAAGTATGAAAATCCAAAGACAACTAGGAAGACCTATAGTGTCTATTAAAACGGATCATGGTAGGGAATTTGATAATGAAGTGCAGTTTGGAGCTTTTTGTGATGCTAATGGTATTACTCACAATTTCTAGGCTCCTCGCACTCCACAATCAAATGGGTAGTTGAGAGGAAAAATAGAACCCTACAAGAAATGAGTCGTACCATGATTAATGAGCAATATATTCCTCAAAAATTTTGGTGCAATGCTGTCGACACATCAACCTACATACTTAATCGTGTCCTAATTAGACCATTCTTAGGTAAAACTCCATACGAGTTACTTCGAGGCAAAAAGCCTACGTTAGAACATTTTAGAGTCTTTGGTAGTAAATGCTTCTTATTTAACACCAAAGATTACCTAACTAAATTTGATCCTAAATCAACCGAAGGTGTCTTCTTAGGTTACTCTCCTAATAGTAAGGCTTATGTTATACTTAATAAAGAAACAATAAAGGTTGAAGAATCCTTAAACGTAAGATTTGATGAAAGTCCACCTAAACCTACCCAACCTCTTGTCGATGACGAGATAATTGAAAGTGAAGCCATAGAAATCAATGAAAATATAAATAAAGAAGATGAACCATTAAACAATGAAATCATCAATATTAAAGAGTCTAAAGATCATCCCGTAGAGAAAGTAATAGGAAAGTTAAATGAAAGAACCTTAAGATCTCAAGTCCAAAACCAAAGTAGTTTATTTTGTTTTGTCTCAACCATAAAACCTAAAAATATGCAAGAAGCCATAATAGATGAAAGTTGGGTAATGGCTATACAAGAAGAGCTAAATCAATTTATTTCTAACGATGTTTAGACACTCGTCCCTCCACCTAATAACTAAACCATAATCGAAACTAAATGGGTATATAAAAACAAGTTAGATGCAAATGGTGCAGTGTCTAGAAACAAAGCTAGACTTGTTACCCAAGGGTATAATCAACAAGAAGGCATACATTTTGATGAGACCTATGCTCCCGTGGCTAGATTAGAATCTATAAGAATACTTCTTGCTTATGCTTGTGATAATGATCTTAAGCCTTTTCAAATGGATGTTAAAAGTGCTTTTCTAAATGGCTTTATTAATGAAGAAGTCTATGTAGCTCAACCTCCGGGCTTTATCGATTTCGAAAAACCTAAACACGTGTACAAACTAAAGAAAGCTCTTTACGGTCTTAAACAAGCTCCAAAGGCTTGGTACGATAGACTCAAATCATTTTTAATCAAAAACAACTATACCATGGGGTTAGTTGATAATACACTTTTCACAAAGAAAAAGGAATCACATATAATTATTTGTAGGATCATACATATTATGTTGTTTGATGATTCGGGTGGTCTAGGGAGATGATTAAACAAGTATGCCATGTTTAGAGAGTGAAAGAGATGAGACGGTGTTCTAGAGAGAGAAAGTAAAACAAAAAAGAAAAGGTTAGATTACAAGCTCCACCCCTTCCAAGGATAGAAGGGGTATTTATAGTTACAACCTAAACGTCCTCCTGTCGGACTGTGAATCAGGTATACAGTGGGTAAAGACCCGTCCTTCCTCCATGGTGTTACTCTAAGCTAAACTAAGCTAATAACTAACTTATAAACTAGTAAATAAAGATATGTCTACGAGCTAACATATGCTAGACAATAGTTGGGGTGACCGAAACTTCACGATTTTGTCTTCTGTTCTGAGCTCGTAAACTTTAATTCTTCAATTTCCGCATTCTTTGTGCTTCAGCAGTGACTCTTCAAAGTCCGCATATTTTGTACTTTTAGTGGAGGTCTTTGAACTGATCCACATCTTGATGATCTTCGAGCTTTCTTTGAGATCATCAGCTATAGAAATCTCTGGATCACCCTTTATTGTGTTGCCTTCATGTGATGTTGTAACTTTTGGACCGACATGCTCACACTTTCTGGATCATGATATCTTTTCATCAGAGTAGCGGAAGCATCATTGTATGTCGTTGATAGTCATGATTTTCTTCAATTAAGTATGAATGTTGTGAGCATTCGCCTGAATTGACTTCTCAATATCGATCACCGCAACCGTCCAATGTTCCCGCAAACAACAGCTAGTAATAAAACACACGAAAGTGTCTTTGTTCACTTTCGCTGAATATAGTTGTAAGAACTACGGTGCCCGCTGATCAAGATAAATACGCCTGTGATCGGGTAGGATTCCTAAGAATCTCCTTGATGTGGTTTCGCAGCTTGATCTAGCCGTTCTCAAACCGGAGCATCCCAAAGTAGACAACACGGAGTGAGTGAACCAAAGAAATTGAGATTCATCGATTGATGAAAATTGATTTGAAAACAATCTCGTATTTCTTGAAGAAAGAGTTTTGCAATACGACGAAGATTTTATAAGAAAGATCAATTTTCAAACAGAAATACTTTTTGTGTTTGAAAATGAATACACATTCGATGTGCTAGAGAAAAGAAGATTTGCACATCGAACGGTTTTTCTAAAAGTATTTGTCAATTCATTTCCTGGACCAAGGTTGATTCATGAGTGAATCGCCCCATCATTTCTATCCAGTTGTAACAAGTTTGATCTTTAGAAAAGATCTGGCATGTCACACACCAAGATCTTGTTTGATGTTGGCTCTAGAAGGATTTCCATCTTCATCCTGAATATTTTTTACATATCACTCGGATGTTCTGGCAATACCACAAGGATAATGCGTAGGACTCTCAAAATATATTCTTACTTTCCACATTGTGTGAAACAAGAAGTCTTCATTAATTGTGTCCTAATGAGATTTATTGATGATCTCGTCGACTCAATAGTGCACTTTTGGTTTTCTATGCCGGAGACTAGGAGAGGGTCTCCTTCTTCAATATCAACAATCTCTAAGAAAAGTCGATAGATTACGAGGTTCTCCGTGAGAATGAAACAAGTCCTTTTAAGAGGAACTTGAGTAGCTTGGAAGTTTAGTGAAGTGTGTCACCGGGTCCATGACGCCTTGTCTTCAATACCGTGTTACCTTGGTAACCAAGAGATATGAATTGAACCCGGTTTCGCCCTAAGGTTGAATTAATGGAGGGTTATTTATTTTCACCCTTTAACATTCATTTCTTTTTCATTCTTCAACCCTTCAAGCTTACCGAGACTTCATTACTAGAACCTTGTTGGGTTTATTCCAGCCTAGCTCTATCTCGCCCGGCACTCGCCCATTTCTCACTTTTCTCCTTTTTTTCATCATACCTAAGGACTTCTACACTATCTAATGGATTGTCCTTGGATAAATCCCTCCGGTTCTGGCTGGATCGTGGAAATAATACCTAACCTTACCATCCTTATAACACCATGCATAAAGTAAAAGGGTTGGTCTTTTGGTACAGTTCTTTCCTTATCGAAACCAATTGAAAAATCATTTGAAACATCAAGGTACTTGTGATATAAAATCAAAACATTTTGTACCTTAATTTTTTTGATCATTTAGAAATGCTCCCCCTCAACATGTGCATATGATATTGAAATTGTTTGGCACATGGAGGCAAGAGGACTTTGAAATATTTTCTGGATCACAATTTCTATAGAAAAAGCCATTTGATTTTTTGGTAAATTCTCCCCCTCAAAATATGCGATGGATATTTGAAATCATTTTACACATAGAGGAAGGAGTTCTTTTAAGAACATCCACGATAATACTTGCCATAAAGAAAACCATTTGAAAACTCAATCAAGGTACATATGTTAAAACATAAAAGCTTTGTACCTTGAAAGTTTATTTTCTTTTGAAATGCTCCCCTTCAATATGTGCATTGAAATGCACTTTTGAATCAAAACTATCACCTTTTATCATATTTCATAATTAAATCACAAATTCTCCCCCGATCAAAAATATCAAACCATTTGAGATTTTGGATCCCAAGTTATTAAATTAGTTTTAGAAAACATAGGAGAAAATTTGGCCAGGTTTAAATACTCATCTTGTTTTTGGATAAATGCTCCTCCTCAGTCATGTGCATCATATATTGAAATCGTTTGGCACATGGAGGCAGGAGTGCAACAGATAAGAGATTTAAATCATGATCTCTCCCCCAATCAAAAATTTCAAACCATTTGAGATTTGTGATCCCAATTGATTTAAATCATTTAGAAAAATTTGGGGAAAGACGTGGCATGATTTAATTTTTGAAATTGAC
Organism: Chrysanthemum lavandulifolium; assembly: GCA_022545495.1. Lineage (NCBI taxonomy): Eukaryota > Viridiplantae > Streptophyta > Magnoliopsida > Asterales > Asteraceae > Chrysanthemum > Chrysanthemum lavandulifolium. Next base: position 136,900,230 of record CM040240.1, on the reverse strand, counting down.
TGATGAGGACCAATTTTAGACATTAAAGATTGTTAGTGTCAGGTATGATAATTAAAGAGATCTTTTATGGCTTCTGGTGTATTCTTAGGTTCTATGGTTGAAACGAAACAAAACAAGCTACTTTGGTTTTGAACTTGAGACCTTAATGTTCTTTCGTTTAGCTTTTCTATGACCATATCTACGGGATGATCTTTGGACTCTTTAATGTTTATAACTTCATCATTTAAAGGTTCTTCTTCTTTATTTATCTTTTTCTTAATTACTATAGCTTCACTTTCTACAATCTCGTCATCGACAAGAGGTGGAGAGGGTTTGGGTGGACTTTCATCAAATTTTATATTTAATGACTCTTCTACCTTCATTGTTTCTTTGTTTAATATGACGTAAGCTTTGCTATTTGGAGAGTAACCTAGAAAGATACCTTCGGTTGATTTAAGATCAAATTTTGTAAGGTAATCTTTAGTGTTAAGAATAAAACATTTGTTACCAAAGACTCTAAAGTGATCTAACTTAGGCTTTTTGCCTCGGAGTAACTCGTATGGAGTTTTACCTAAGATTGGTCTAATTAAGACTCGATTGAGTATATACGTTGAAATATCAACGGCATTGCACCAAAACTTTTGAGGTATGGATTGCTCATTAAGCATGGTTCGACTCATTTCTTGTAGGGTTCTATTCTTTCTTTCAACTACCCCATTCGATTATGGAGTCGCGGAGCCGAGAAGTTGTGAGTAATACCATTAGCGCCACAAAAGCTCCAAATTGCACTTTATTATCGAATTCTACCATGATCCGTCCCTAATAGACACTATAGGACTTCCTAATTGTCTTTGGATTTTCTTGCTTAATATTTCAAAATAATTAAACGCTTCCGCCTTGTTCTTTAAGAATTTTGTCCATGTGTACCTAGAGTAATCATCCACTATTACCAAAGTGTAGTAGTTGCTCCATAACTTTGGATAGCGGATGGACCAAATAAATCCATATGTAATAATTCTAGACACTTAGTTGTAGACACCATGTTTTTAGCTCTATGACTAGAATGAACTTGTTTTCCACATTACAAGCATCACAAAAGTGATGTTCATATTTTAACTTAGGTAGATCTCTTACTAGATCTTTGGATGATAGCGATTGAAGAAGTCGCATGTTGGCGTGACCCAATCTTCGATGCCATAAGGTCAAGTATCATCCATGAGGTAAGACATAGTTTGTCTTTAGGTTCATTACCGATTTTAATGACATAGACTCCATGTTTCCTAATTCCTCTTCCTATGGTTATGCCATTTTTAATATCTTACTATCGTTTTAAAAAGTACACCGCACTTTTATCACATATTTGTCCTATACTGAGAGGTTAAAGTTTAGGTTTTCTACGTGACACACATCTTTAATGGTCGAGATTTGTTAGAAATCGCACTTTATCGATGATTTTACTTTTGCTATTTCCAAACAAAGACATTACCTCCATCAAGGATTCATATGTGGAGAATAGATCCTTATTGCGGCCATGTGCCTCGTGCACCCGCTATCCTTGACCCATTCATCCCAGGTCTAGGTCACCTTTAAGAACACCTAGAAAACAATTAACTCAAAGTTTGGTCCCCATTTGTTCATGGGTCCATTAGTGTTAAACATTCCATTCATGTTAGACATGTATGGATAAGATCAAGATGCATTCCATGAAGCAAAGTTTTGAAAAGGAAAACCATATTGCATATTTGGGTTCCATCCCATTTGATGGTTACTTCTGCAAACATTATTAGGTCTCCTAGATGGATTAGGTTTTGAAAAGATGGAGCCTTGTTTCTTGCAAAAGTAGGATTATATTTTGGAGGTGGTTGTGTAGTGGTGAAATGAGTTGGTTTCTTCTTATTAATGATAACAAAATATGTTCTAGATGAAGAAGCTACGTTATTACCACTATTTTCACATCGCACCCACGGATCCCCGGCTTAACACTAGCCGGTTCCCTTTGATGGGATTCAGGGATCCGCCACAACAAATGGGTTTTTCTAGTGCCTTAACAAATTGTGTTTCTTTGTTTTCACTAGTTGATGGATTAAGTTGTTGAATACCTAAACCTTTTTGGTTGTTACCGGGTTTAACACTATCTAATATCCGATCTAAAGTATTCGTGCTCATTCTAGCAATTTTAGAATCTAGTTGATCAACTAGTGTTTGAAGTTGAACGCAAAGTTCACATTCACCACTTGCTATTTTACCCTTTTCCAAAAGTTTCAGTTTTGCTTTTAATTCTATGACTTCTTTATCTAAGCGTTGGTTTTGACTTTTTAAAAGATTGTTTTTGTTAATTAGTTTTAAGCTAATATTGCATAGTTTGTCATATTCATTATGCAATGAGTCATCATCAAGTGATGAGCTACTATAGTATTCGTGACATACCTCTTCATTTGCCATGAGACAAAGTTCTTCGTCCTCCTCGTCGCTCATTCCCCACGTGCCGCTTATTTAACGCCTTTTGATCATCCCGCTTGGGACACTTACTAATAAAGTGGTTTGGGTCCCACACTTAAAGCAAGTAAGATCATCTTTGGCTTCTCGTCCTCTTTGCTTTTCCGAAGCCTTCTTATCATCATACGGTTGTTTGACGATCTTCCTTACCGCCATAGCGCACTCCTCATCGTCACTACTCAAGAGGAGTTCTTCATCGCTTGAAGCCTTTTTGGCTTTAAGGCCAAGAGATTTGTGTTTCTCTTTCACCTTTGAGGCTTCGAGTCTTTAGCAAGGACAAGCTCGTAGACTTTTAAGTTGCCTATGAGTTCATCAAGGTGAGGATTGTCAAATCTTTTGACTCTTCGATCGCCGTCACCTTGGATCTCCACTTCGATGGAAGTGCCTTTAGATATCTCCTAACATGGTTACGGCTAGAAAAGATTCATCAAGTGCTTGTAAAGATGTAATAATAGTATTAAAGTTAGCAAATGAATGATCTATGGTTCCTCTATCCGATATTGAAAATTGTTCATATTGTTGAACAAATAAATCAATTTTATTATTTTTAACTTGTTGATTACCTTGATGAGTTACAACTAAAGAATTCCAAATTTCTTTAGAGGTTTTAAGCATAGAAATTCTTTCAAATTCCTTTTTGGGTAAAGCATTATACAAAACCATTTTAGCTTCACTATTTTTAGAAAGCTTTTTCTTTATTTCATCATTTAGTTTATCATGAGGTATGTTAACTAAATTTCATTTTTCATCTTTTGAGGTAGCCTCAAAATCGCCTTCAACAATAATGTACCAAAGGTCAATATCTTTAGACTTCACATATGTTTCGAATCTATTTTTCCAATATATAAAACCATTAGTTTCAAGTAGTGGTGGTCGTTGCATAGATTGCCCTTCCTTGTAATTTTCAGAACCCATAGTGATCGAAAAGTATTTAAAATACGGTTTACTTTAAAACTTTTATAAACTTAGCTCTTGATGCCAATTGTGGAAAACTAGAAGGGGGGTTTGAATAGTTTTGCCGATTTTAAGTTAGTTTCAAAAACTTTAGATTCGTTAATATGTGAGATCTTATGGATGTAGAGAAAGTATAGATCTAATGATAAAGCAAGTAAATAAAGTAAAGTTAAGGGATAGAAATGACACAACCGATTTATAGTGGTTCGCACAAGGACACCTTGCTTGGATGACTTAGAATGCTCGTGATCTCGCCTTGTAGAGGACCTATATGAGAATCACTAAAGAAAGAAAGAAGGAAGTACTCTAGATCAAGTGATCTTTTGTTAGAAGAGAATGAGAGTATATGAGAGAATTAGTAAGAAGAGGGTGAGTTAGTATGAAGAAATGGCTCTTTTTTGTAGGAAATTTCGCATCGTTTCTGGATCCCTCCCACTGGGATCCGCCTAGTGTAATCTTAGGGATCCGTGGACGCCCTCTTTGCCCATGGGTTTTTGGTTATGGGTCATGGGTTATGGGTTGGTCCATGGTTTTCCTTAGATTCAATGTATCTAATGAATACATTGTATCTAGTCAAATGGATATGGGTCAATGGGTTATGGATATGATCCATGGGTTGTGGTTTTTACCCATCCTAATAAACTATTACAACAAATGATTAATTACAACATTTTTGTATTTAAATGGCTATATGTAAATGCTTTACAAAAATAACATGTATCCTTATACTTGTACTTAAGATAACATTATATTTTTTATCAACAAAATACAAAGAGATCGCAAAATATTAATAAACGTTTTATCGGTTTATTTGTATTAACAATCTCCCCTTTTTTGTTGATGACAAAACATAATGTTATGATGAGTAAAACTTAAGAATAGATGTATGTTTTGAAAGCCCCTAAGTTTTACTTCTTCTCCCTTTTGTCGAAATGTAGTTAACCTTCGATGAAATAAAATTGTGGAAAAATTAGTCCATGTATCGCACTCCCCTCGACGGTAGCTCCCCTAGTTTGGGGCGCCAAGTGAAGAAAATAAAAAAAAATCCTACAAAAGAAAGGTTAGTAACATGCTTAAATAATCTTGTGATTGACGAGAATCAAGATTGGAAGCCAAGGTATGTAAACAAGGCCTTGTGATGAAAACAACAAAGTGTAGTGGTATTTATGCCACCTACAAGCATGTAAAATAAGAACAAGACTTGTTCTTGAAAATGACTTCAAAAGAAAAGTACTAAAAATAGAAAATAGTAGTATTGATTCCTTCCATGCTTGCATAAGGTTATGGATGGAGGTTTGATGAGTAATGGTAGTGATGCGATCAAGGATGAGGTTGAGTATGAATCGCATTTCTTCCCTAACTTCTATTGCAATTTCCTAGTGGATTGGAAATGTTCACAATGTAAGTGATGCGGTAGTGAGTACGGAAATCTTCCGGGTTGTTTTGATTTGTGAGTTGCGGAAGTTGTGGTGGAAAATAGGAAAATATGGATCAAAGTCTGGAATGATTGGAAGTGGTGGTGAAAAAGAACCTAGATGTTCTTGTAGTCTAATGGGAGCTAAAAGTGGTGATGTTTCAAGATCATTGAATATTGTGTTTGGAGAAGTTGGAGGTGTGAAAAAGGCTATTTCTTTTTGCTTTGGTTGTTGAGATCTTGTTGGAGTCGTAAAGAGTTCCAAAAGAGTGATTTTAGGTGGTGAGTGATTTGGTGATGAAGTTGGTGTACTCGTTGGTGATGAAGGAGGTGCTATAATGGAAGAATCTTGTGGTGAATTATTTGATGGTGATGAGCCATTTGATGATGGTTTTCCTAAGCAACAAGATCGGATGTTAATCCGTGCGGATATCTTAGAGTTTGATTGTGGTATTTTGGAAGGTGGAAGTGCAAAGGTTTGGGTTTCATGAAGATGATTGTTTGTACTAGGTGATTCATCTAAGTTTTAAGAACTTGTGAATGACATGGTGTTGTTTGTGTGTGAAGATGAGATGGATTACGCAATCATTTTGGGAGTTCTATATATAGAAAAATAAAGCATTGTAATGAATGCTTGACCCAAAATGTGGATTAAAATCTAATGATTAGATATGAATTTAAGGCATGTGATCATGAGAACACAAGCATTAAAGAACATACTCCAAAAATAAAATAAATGTAGATTTTTCATCGAAAGTGAGAAAAATAGAAGGTAAAAAATTTTCGCCTCACGGATCCCACAGATCCTTCCTCGAGGGATCCGTCCAAAGATAAAGGCCGGGATCCGGGTATGGTGATCCAGCAAGACAAAATTTTCCTTTTGAAAACATTTTGCCTAGTGTGCCTATATGCAAACTATTTGGAGTTGCGGTTATCTCGACTCTTAAGAAGAAAAGAAAAATAAACTAGAAACGAAAAAGCATACTATTATGTGAGATAACCTGAAAAACACATATTTAGTACTTTGAGTACGTAATTCAGTGTTACCAATGCTCCTAATTCATTGTGGCTTAAATGAATGTACCCGAAAACACATATTAGTAATGTGTCCCCTTTAGCATTCAAAAGACATGAGATGCAATGAAAACGGGTTTTTTACGTTGTATTAATAATGAAAAAGCGATTTGTCCTATACGTGAGAAATTGCTTTTGTGAAATTGATACGGGAAGGAGTATCATTTTAGAAAGCATTTTGAAATACAAACGTTTTATCCTTTTGAAAGAAGGATGTGTAAGTAACTCGTACTTATTTTGAAAGAAAATAAGAAGATTATAAGTGAAAAACTTATCTTGGGTTTTGAAAAGTCTCGTATTGTTTGTGATTTGTGAGTGAAATAGAGATCCTAGACTCATAAAGAAGAAGGCTAGTGTTTACATACCTTGTAGAGTCAAAAAGTAAATTACGACGTTTGTTCCATGAGACCAAAACCAAGACAAAGTAGGTTGAATTGTTCCCGTTTCAACGGTTTGGTGAGGACGTTGGCTATGTTGTCTTCGGATGCTACCTTCTCAATAGAGATGTTCCCCTTTTAAACATTGTCTCTTAAGAAGTGATGACGAATCTCTATATGCTTTGTGCGAGAATGTAATACCGGATTCTTGCTTAGATCTATGGCACCCTTGTTGTCACATAGAATTGCTATGTCACTAAGATGAATGTCGAGTCGACTAACGCTTGTTTCATCCATAGTGCTTGTTGGCATGCTTTGCGGCTGGAGACGATTCGGCTTCGTTGTTGATATTGCTAATGCCTTTTGTTTCTTAGAAACCAAGATGTTAAACAACATCCCATGAAAATACATACCCCACTTGTACTTTTCTATCAACGTAATCACCGCATGGTCGAATCGACATACAATTGTTTTTACTCCCGCGCCCTTAGGATACAATAATCCTAATTGGGTTGTACCTTAATGTATCTAAATATCCTTTTTACGGCTTCTAGGTGTGATGTTTTAGGGTCTTCTTTAAACCTAGCACATAAGCAAATACTAAACATGATATCCGGCCTACTTGCCGTGAGATAGAGAAGACTACCTATCATGCCACGATATTTAGTATTATCGACGGATTCGCCGTCTTCATCTTTTGTGAGTTTGGTGTCAGATGACATTGGTGTCCTAATTGGTTTCGACTCTTCTAGACCGAATTTCTTTAACATCTCCTTTATGTATTTAGATTGATTAAAGAATATATCATCTTCTACTTGTTTGATTTGTAGACCAAGAAAGAAACTAAGTTCTCCCATCATACTCATCTCAAACTCGCATGCATGATTTTAGAGAAATCATCACACATGTCTTGACAAGTGGATCCGAATATAATATCATCTACATATATTGCACTATGATTATATGTGACTCTCTTTTCTTAGTAAAGTGTGTTGTCAACTAACCCCATGGTATAGTTGTGTTTAATTAAAAATGACTGAGTCTATCATACCAAGCTTTTGGAGCTTGTTTAAACCATAAAGGGCTTTCTTTAATTTATACACATGTTTAGGTTTTTAAAATCGATGAAGCCTGGAGGTTGAGCTATATATACTTCTTCATTAATGAAACCATTTAGAAAAGCGCTTTTGACATCCATTTGATAAAGTTTTAGATCATTAGCACAAGCATACGCAAGAAGTATTCTTATAGACTCTAATCTAGCCACGGGGCATAGGTCTCATCAAAGTCTATTCCTTCTTGTTGGTTATACCTTGGGCAACGAGTCTAGCCTTGTTCCTAGACACTACTCCGCTTGCATCTAATTTGTTTTATAAACCTATTTGGTTCCTATTATGGTTTGATTACTAGGTGGAGGGACAAGTTTCCAAACAACATTAGAAACAAATTGATTTAATTCTTCTTGCATAGCCATTACCCAACTCTCATCTTTATGGCTTCTTGTATTCTTAGGTTCTATGGTTGAAACGAAACAAAACAAGCTACTTTGGTTTTGAACTTGAGACCTTAATGTTCTTTCATTTAGCTTTCCTATGACCATATCTACGGGTGATCTTTGGACTCTTTAATGTTTATGACTTCATCATTTAAAGGTTCTTCTTCTTCATTTATCTTTTCTTAATAACTATAGCTTCACTTTCTACAATCTCACATCGACAAGAGGTGGAGAGGGTTTGGGTGGACTTTCATCAAATTTTATATTTAATGAATCTTCTACCTTCATTGTTTCTTTGTTTAATATGACGAAGATTTGCTATTTGGAGAGTAACCTAGAAAGATACCTTCGTTGATTTAGAATCAAATTTTGTAAGGTAATCTTTAGTGTTAAGAATAAAACATTTGCTACCAAAGACTCTAAAGTGATCTAACGAGGCTTTTTGCCTCAAGTAACTCGTATGGAGTCTTACCTAAGATTGGTCTAATTAAGACTCGATTGAGTATGTACGTTGAAGTATCAACGACATTGCACCAAAACTTTGAGGTATGGATTGCTCATTAAGCATGGTTCGACTCATTTCTTTTAGGGTTCTATTCTTTCTTTCAACTACCCCATTCGATTGTGGAGTGCGCGAGCCGAGAAGTTGTAGTAATACCATTAGCGCCACAAAAGCTCCAAATTGCACTTTATTATTGAATTCCTACCATGATCCGTCCTAATAGACACTATAGGACTTCCTAATTGTCTTTGGATTTTCTTGCTTAATATTTCAAAATAATTAAACGTTTCCGTTTTGTTCTTTAAGAATTTTGTCCATGTGTACCTAGAGTAATCATCCACTATTACGAAAGTGTAGTAGTTGCCTCCATAACTTTGGATAGCGGATGGACCAAATAAATCCATATGTAATAATTCTAGACACTTAGTTGTAGACACCATGTTTTTAGCTCTATGACTAGAATGAACTTGTTTTCCTACATTACAAGCATCACAAAAGTGATGTTCATATTTTAACTTAGGTAGATCTCTTACTAGATCTTTGGATGATAGCGATTGAAGAAGTCGCATGTTGGCGTGACCCAATCTTCGATGCCATAAGGTCGAAGTATCATCCATAGAGGTAAGACATAGTTTGTCTTTAGGTTCATTACCGATTTTAATGACATAGACCCATGTTTCCTAATTCCTCTTCCTATGGTTATGCCATTTTTAATATCTTACTACGGTTTTAAAAAGTACATTGCACTTTTTATCACATATTTGTCCCATACTTAAGAGGTTAAAGTTTAGGTTTTCTACGTGACACAAATCGTTAATGGTTAGAGATTTGTTAGAAATCGTACCTTTACCGATGATTTTACTTTTTCTATTTCCAAATAGCGCATTACCTCCATTGAAGGATTCATATGTGGAGAATAGATCCGTATTGCCTTTCATGTGCCTCGTGCACCCGCTATCCTTGACCCATTCATCCGGGTCTAGGTCGACCTTTAAGCACACTTAAAAAACAATTAACTCAAAATTTTGGTCCCCATTTGTTCATGGGTCCATTAGTGTTAAACATTCCATTCATGTTAGACATGTATGGATAATATGAGTATGCATTCCATGGAGCAAAGTTTTGAAAAGGAAAACCATTTTGCATATTTGGGTTCCATCCCATTTGATGGTTACTTCTCGGGTAAACATTATTAGGTCTCCTAGATGGATTAGGTTTTGAAAAAGATGGAGCCTTGTTTCTTGCAAAAGTAGGATTATATTTTGGAGGTGGTTGTCTAGTGGTGAAATGAGTTGGTTTCATCTTATTAACGATAACAAAATATGTTCTAGATGAAGAAGCTACGTTATTACCACTATTTGCTACAGCAGAACCACGGATCCCTGGTTTAACACTAGCTGGTTCCCTTTTGATGGGATCCGTGGGATCCGCCACAACAGTGGCTGGTTTTTCTAGTGCCTTAACAAATTGTGTTTCTTTGTTTTCACTAGTTGATGGATCAAGTTGTTGAATACCTAAACCTTTTTGGTTGTTACCGGTTTTAACACTATCTAATATCATATCTAAAGTATTCGTGCTCATTCTAGCAATTTTAGAATCTAGTTGATCAACTAGTGTTTGAAGTTGAACGAAAGTTCACATTCACCACTTGCTATTTTACCATTTTCCAAACGCTTCGCTTTTGCTTTTAATTCTATGACTTCTTTATCTAAGCGCTGGTTTTGACTTTTTAAAAGCTTGTTTTTGTTAATTAGTTTTAAGCTAATATTGCATAGTTTGTCATATTCATTATGCAATGAGTCGTCATCATGATGAGCTACTATAGTATTCGTGACATACCTCTTCATTTGCCATGAGACAAATTTCTTCGTCTTCCTCGTCGCTCATTCCCCACGTGCCGCTTACGAACGCCTTTTGATCATCCCGCTTGGGACACTTACTAATAAAGTGGTTTGGGTCCCCACACTTAAAGCAAGTACGATAATCTTTTGGCTTCTCGACCTCTTTGCTTTTCCGAAGCCTTTCTTATCGCCATACGGTTGTTTGACGATCTTCCTTCCTTCTAAAGAACTTTTAAAGTCCCTTACCTCCATAGCGCACTCCTTGTCGCCACTACTCAAGAGGAGTCTCTTCATCGCTTGAGAGGAGTTCTCTTCATCGCTTGAGGATAAGGTTTTAAATTGAAAATTGGTACCATTTTATTATTTTTAACTTGAGGGTCGCTTAAGTCCTTATTTGATCACTTTTTGTATCCGCTTATTGCTTAATATCGCTAAATTTCCTTTTCACTTTTTCAGGTCTCGTGAAGGCAAAATGCCATTAGAATGGCACTTATTTGGACGAATTTTCGTAACCCATAGGATCGAATATATGAAGAAAAACTGGCCAAAGTTTGAAATCGAGTTAGTTTCACTTTATATTCGTTAATATGAATCTATGGAAGGCGTACGATAAAGCAAGTAAAAAAGTAAAGTTAAGGGATAGAAATGACACACGCCGTCCATTTTGAGGGTCAAGTCCTTATTTGTGACCGTTATTGCTTACGCTAACCCAAAAAATCAATGGCATTTTCAAGAGACGGCCAAAGTCGAAATCAAGGCACTCAGCTGTTGAATGTAGAGTAGGCCGTCGCTACTCGACACGGCCTAGATGCAATCCGCACGACGCCGGTCAGAGAGGACGGGTCACGGGACATAAGGTGACGCCGCCGCAAGGTTAACGCGCCAAGACGAAACCCTAATGATGGCGACACGACGCGCCACTAAACATAAGTGTGCCGCCACAATTGTAATCTTATATATAGAATCCGAATTTTTCGTCTTTGTGGAGAGTCTTTGGAGTAAAACCTAAAACCGAACCTAAGGTGTCTTGTACAAGATTTTAGGGTTTTAACCCTATCTTACATCAAGATAAGTCTTTGCTTCATTAATTCAATTATGTCTTTGATTATTTGTGTGTATGCTTGCATGTTCTCCATGTCCCGCTAATTTATTTGTGTGTTTGCTTAGGAAGTATGAAACTTAATTATTGAATATTGATTGGTTGTTTCTTATCTTAGTTGATTTATGATCTAGTAATGCGATAGGTCATCCGTTGTGCACTTAATGCTTGATTCATCTTTGTGAACCTTAGAGTATAATTACCGAGCGATTGTAGGCTAAACCATCCAAGAGCGCCTTAGAGTAGGAGTCTATAATCTCTAGTGGGTTTGTAGACAAGACCCTTTGGTAAGTTCAAAGAGTTAGGAGAAACGACACCCTACAACTTTAGACACACAACGCAACTAGGAATAAGACGTGACACTCAACCATCAATAGGAGATAATTAAGGAGTAATACAAACTAAGTAAACACATCTTTAAACTATCATACGAGCACACATTAATTAGACATAGACTCCACAACCTTAGTTTAGATAATTAGATAATAGTAGAGTAATCGGTAGAAATACCAACCCCCAAATCCAATACCCGAGATTCGTACCTTTCCATTTTCATAAAATATAAAAAGATAAAAATAATCTTCCTCAACCTTAACCTTAGCGTAGTAACTCCCTACTAGCATTCCTATTCCCCAGAGAACGATATCAATACCCGTGGCTTACCCTAATTACTACACTACAACGATTAGGTTCACCGCCTAGGTGTTATAAAACTTGCTCAAGAAAAGGAAGTTCCTTTGACCCCGAACGACGCGTGTAGTGTTATCAAGTTTTGGCGCCACGGGAATAGAATAGCTAGTTAGTAGTCCACCTCGCTTAGGTTTCTTTGCTTGATTCCTATCAAGTAAACTTTTTCTCATTTTTAGATTTCTTAGTCTATCCCCTTCTTCGTGACCTTTGTTAGTAATTCCATCACTTTTCATCATGGAAGGTGATAACCCACTACCCTTCATCAACCCACCACCAAATGACCCGCCAAGAGCCCGTACTCTTGGTGAATACTCGAGACCAAGCCACCTAGGCTATAGGAACACCATTGAGCTTCCCGACCAAGCCCAAACTACGGCCCCGCGATCCGACACCATCCGGTTGGTGCAAAACGGATGTGATTCCATGGACTTCGTTCAAGATCCAAATCAAGATCCGAGGGATTTCTCAAAATCGCCGATTCCATCGACCTTGATGCTACTACTCGGGAGACCACGCTACCGCCTCTTCCAATTCTCTCACGGGACCAAGCTAGTAATTGGCTTGAGCGACTTCCCGGCTCCATCTCAAGTTGGGATGATCTTACCTCTCGCTTCCTTGCTCAATTTTTCCCACCGGGAGAACCACTAAGCTTAGGAATGACATCTTGATGTTCCAACAACGCCAAGGTGAATCTCTCTACGAAGCATGGACCCGATTCAAGGACTTACTTCATAAAGTCCTCATCACGGCATTGATCTTTGGCTCCAAGTCCAAATCTTTTATGATCATGTCAACTTTCCCACTAAGCGATCCATTGACCAAGCGGCCGGTGGAAAACTTAGTGATTTCACCGCAGAAGAATCATGGGAAATAATAGAGGACCTCGCCTCTATGACAACGAAAGTTGGGATGACCCCGTGAGCTGCCCAAACCGCCAAGGCAATCTCCTTGCCTCCTCCCGACCGTAGGATGATCGAACTTGAAGATCGTGTTAAATTCCTCATGAGTTCCTACGAAAATCCTAAGTCTTCACACCATGTGAACAAAGCTTCCTCTTCGTGCGAGCCGCTTTGTGATCCTCATAACACGCAAGAATAGCACCCGATCCCCGAACACGCTTCGCTGACTACGCATCCTCGCAGACAATGGAGCGGAGGAAGATTCCTACAACACCCGGACCTAGGAATTTCAATGAAACCCGTGAAGCATGGAAAACAAGCCCGACTTTTATTGGGGACAAACCAAAGAATTCACTTCTAATGATTTCTCATGGCCCCACCTAACGGTCCTAACCAACAAAACATCAAGGAATGTTGCAAAACTTAGTTGCATCCCAAGAAACCCAATGGCTAAGCTCTCTGACCGCTTTAATAATCAACAAGCCGAGATGGATAGGAAAATAGACAACCTTTGAAAGCCATAGCTAGTGATAAGAAGGTTAGTGCTATCTCAACTCCCGAGCCTTCGTGCATAGAGATTAAGGATCCAAGCAAGCTAAAGTATGTCCAATTCGTCAATACCATCGCCTTAGTTGAACCCGATGAAACAAATGACGAAGAGGACTATACACTAGTGGATGAGGAAATACCCGAGGAAGTAGATGAAGTAGACATTGACTATTTCGACAAATTTCCTACGGAAGAAGAACTATCTCGCCACCCTCACTTAGTGCGTGACCTCCGCCACATGTATGTTAGGAAAAGTCCTCGAATTAAGTTTGGGAACCCGTGGAATCTTAACATACCATGTGTCATAGGACACCTTTTGTGGCAAAAGCTACATTGATCGCAAGTCCCCAATCAACATAATGACTAGCACCTACTACAATTGGATATTGAAGAAGCCTATTCCAACTAGGCAAGACCCCAATGATCCTAATGTTAGTTGCAATTTTCTTGGTAGAGTTAAGGGATTGCCCGCTTATGTAGGAAGTTTCACGCTTCCTACGGATTTCATAATTGTGGATGATATTAGCACGCCATAGACCCTAGCTTGTCCCATGTTATTCTAGGAAAACCTTTCATAGAAAGCACCGAATGACCTATGACCCTCATTAGAGTAGTGCGATTCAAGAATAAGACCGATGACATAGCTTACCAAATGCCGCTTAAGATTGAGAAGTTTTCATCACTCTAATGATGAAAAGGAACTTAAACTATCGGTCTATTATAGGAATGATGAGGATAGGGAGAAAGGTGTTGATTATGTTATGGCTAAGATTTTCGGATTCTACAAGGATTGCTTGAGCCTAGGACCGAATACAGGACCGAATGGGAGAGGATGAACTCTTAGAGAAGCGCATTTTAGGGCACTTCTACAACATGGAATCCCCATTAGAGGCCGCCAAGAGGACGGTGGTGAGGAAACGTAGAGCACGACTATGAGTCTAGCTACAAGACTCTTAAATAAAGAAAAGCGCTTCGTGGGAGGCAACCCATGCTTAATTGTTTGCTTGTTAGTGTCATATATCTTTTATTAATTGTTTATCCTCATGTTTAAATTTGTAAAATGCTTTATTTTGTTTTTAACCTCGCCTTAATTGCATATAAAGGTATTTTACATAAGGGATAAGTGTAGGAGGATTACACACGCCAAAAGAAACGTAAACATGAGAATAACAATTAACTAAAAGATATATATGTTTGTTTGTTCGAGTCAAATGCTTGTATCGAGTCATAATGGATGTTTTGCGTAAATTTTTCCAGATTCTAAAGATGTAAATTTTCCGTAATTTTTCCGTAAAATCGCACCGCTTTTTGTCAGATAACCGACGGCGTCAGATTGCAACCGACGGCGCCGAAGGAGTAAAACATCGATTACTTTTTCTCGCTTTCGAGCTACTTATAAATTTTTGGAATTTTCCGTGTCTTAATTTTCTTAGAAATTCAGAAACATCCATTCCACAAGCATTATATCCTAGTTTAAATCGAGTCTTATATATATTATTACCACCGATTTTACGCGAAGGTTTCGTTTGTTTTCTTCAAGTGTGCGTGTTTAGTTTGTCAAGAAGAAGTTACATAAGATTGGAAGGAGCTTTTCACGCAATAATTCTTCTTGAAAAGAATTTAACCACCACTTTACACGGATCCTACCGAGCTAATCGTGGAGTATTAGTTTCTTTCGCTTTTAATTACCTTCTTTATCATATCTTTGATATTTTCGGGAACATTGGGGACAATGTTCGGTTTAAGTGTAGGAGGGAAAATAAAACGGAACTTTGAAACTATGCTTATCCTTGACTATTTGCTTTGTCTAATTGCATTTGTGTAATAAACCATGAGAAAATGTCGGTTAGGTAATTTTGGCACCAAATTTAAAATTTTTCATGACATATAGGAGTGGGCCATTAGTCTTAACAAAAGCGCCTCACGGATAGGAAGTTGCATGACTAGCACAAAACCCTTACCACCCAAATTCCACCCAAAATGTGAGGATCGCCTTAGATTAGTAGGAATAAAAGCATTCATCTTTAATGCTTAGAGTGTGAACCGTAGTATATTAGATTCTAGAACTTGTTTTGTGATGCATTCCGAGATCGCAAGTGAGGCTACACTTGTGTAGTTAGGAATAACTAAATGATAAGAGGCATTAGGATAACCCTTGTTTAATACCCGTAATATAATTACTTCTTCCACTTCGGTTGAGTAATTCCCCCACACCCTTTGCGTTGTACTCATTTTTAGTACACGATACCCCTAGTTAACCCCTCAGAGCCTATCCTTTTCGCGGTTCTCGTGATGTTTCGGTTTTTCCGGAATATCAATGAAGAGCATTGTTTACACCCCACCCCAAATATACACCCAAATCGCTTTAGCTCACCCCTTATGCACTCACTTTTAGTGCAAATGTTTGTTATCACCCCAAACCCTTAGTTCAATTATCTAGTTGCTTGCATAAGTTGCTAAGTCGAGTCATATCCTTTGTATACAGCTTTGGGATGATTGGGATTCATGGGAAAAGTTAAAGTTTATGAAATGACGGAAGGGAACGTTAAATTCAAATTCCCTTTGTTTGCGTAATAATGTACCCCAAGTGTTTTGATCTTTTCAAATCGGGTCAAATTAGTATTAGAGTAATAAAACTCAAGTGTAGGGATATGCTTATAAATCCCTAGTATTTTGATGTTATCTTAGAGGATGGTAGAGTAAAAGTGTATGGAAAAAAAAAAAAAAATTCGAAAAAAATAGAAAAAGAAAAAAAAAAAAAAGTCGAGTGAAAAAAAAAAAAAAAAAAAAAACATACGGCTACCATCCTACATCTATCCTTTAAATTTATGTTTGTTTATTTCGCTTATCTAGAGTTTAGAGTGTCGAGTCTTGGCTTAGCAACGCCATTCTTCATATGCAGTTAACATAAAGATTTTTGACTTGCCACCACTAAATAGCCTATCCCACCAAACCCTTATTTCCCTACCGTAAGCCTAACGTTACAACCCTTTAAAGACCTCTTTGATAGTCTTTCCTAGGTGCTACGCCAAAGCGATGGAGGTTTGATCTATTCTCAAGCCTATGGTAATCTATGTACTAGGACCGTTAATGAGTGTTTATCTTCCATTTCCTATATTGTTATATTTCATTTATACACCGAGAGATGCGAGTATCCAAACACCCCATGTGAGGTGCTAGTATGTAATTTCCGTGCTTGTTATGACTTTTATGGGCTTATATGTGTTGTGGACCGCTTTGAATTAATGCTTCAATGACCCCTAACTTATAAATTAATTGGTTAAAGCACATTTGCTTGAGGACAAGCAAATAACAAGTGTAGGGATATTTGATAAGGTTTTAAAAGGTACCATTTGAGGGTCGCTTAAGTCCTTATTTGATCACTTTTGTATCCGTTATTGCTTAATATCGCTCCTTTTCACTTTTAGGTCTCGTGAAGGCAAAATGTCGGAATGGCACTTATTTGGACGGAAAGGCGCGAATATATGAAGAAAATGGCCAAAGTCGAAATCAAGGCACTCACAGCTGTCGAATGTAGAAGGCGACGGCCAAAAAAGCTATTTGGCGACGCCGTCCCGTAATTATTGTGACGGACGAACCCAAAACTCAGATTTTCAAGAGACGGCGCCTAGTGGTGAAAGAGTAGGCCGTCGCTACTCGCACGGCCTAGATGCAATCCGACGACGCCGGTCAAGAGGACGGCGCCACGGACATAAGGTGACGCCGCGCAAGGTTAACGTGGCCAAGACGAAACCCTAATGAGCGGCGACACGACGGCGCCACTAAACATAAGGTGACGCCGTCGCAATTGTAATCTTATATATAGAATCCGAATTTTCGCCTTTGTGTGGAGAGTCTTTGGAGTAAAACCTAAAACCGAACCTAAGGTGTCTTGTACAAGATTTTAGGGTTTTTAACCCTATCTTACATCAAGATAAGTCTTTGCTTCATTAATTCAATTATGTCTTTGATTATTTGTGTGTATGCTTGCATGTTCTCCATGTCCCGCTAATTTATTTGTGTGTTTGCTTAGGAAGTATGAAACTTAATTATTGAATATTGATTGGTTGTTTCTTATCTTAGTTGATTTATGATCTAGTAATGCGATAGGTCATCCGTTGTGCACTTAATGCTTGATTCATCTTTGTGAACCTTAGAGTATAATTACCGAGTGATTGTAGGCTAAACCATCCAAAGAGCGCCTTAGAGTAGGAGTCTATAATCTCTAGTGGGTTTGTAGACAAGACCCTTTGGTAAGTTCAAAGAGTTAGGGAGAAACGATACCCTACAACTTTAGACACACAACGCAACTAGGAATAAGACGTGACACTCAACCATCAATAGGAGATAATTAAGGAGTAATACAAACTAAGTAAACACATCTTTAAACTATCATACGAGCACACATTAATTAGACATAGACTCCCACAACCTTAGTTTAGATAATTAGATAATAGTAGAGTAATCGGTAGAAATACCAACCCCCAAATCCAATACCCGAGATTCGTACCTTTCCATTTTCATAAAATATAAAAGATAAAAATAATCTTCCTCAACCTTAACCTTAGCGTAGTAACTCCCTACTAGCATTCCTATTCCCCAGAGAACGATATCAATACCCGTGGCTTACCCTAATTACTACACTACAACGATTAGGTTCACCGCTTGCTAGGGAAGTGTTATAAAACTTGCTCAAGAAAAGGAAGTTGTCAACAAACTTTCACTGACCCACAACGACACCTTTTTCCGACAAAGCAATAAACTATTACAACAAATGGTTAATTACAACATTTTTTATTTAAATGGCTATATGTAAATGCTTTACAAAAATAACATGTATCCTTATAATTGTACTTAAGATAACATTATATTTGTTATCAACAAAATACAAAGAGATCGCAAAATATTAATAAACGTTTGTACGGTTTATTTGTATTAACAAAATATATTAAAACTTGATTCTGATTAATTTTAAAGCAACCCATTTTCCACCATTTTGAAAACACCAAATGTTTTTCTGAAGAATTTTAGAAGGAAAAACATTTGTGTAGGAACAACCGTCTTTTTGACAACGAGCTTTCCTCAAATTCGTTTTTGGATAAGTGTACGAAATTTATGAAAATCGTTTAAGCGTAGCACTTTCCCTTTTGAAGAGTGGGTTGCTATCCGAAATAATAGCAAACCATGGTTTAAGCACGGGTTACAGTATGAAGTAACTGCAAGCCATAGTTTTAGACATGTTTTGGAAAAAATATTTACACCTCCTGCTCGAACTTTATCTATGGTCCTGTGCCATTGTTGAATGACATTTCTAATACCGTAGATGTTATCGATACCAGAAGACATGTCTTGAGAAAATATATTTTTTGTATTTTTCAAATTTTCTGATTTTTATGGGTTTTTGTTGGTTTTATATTTTTCTATTTTGTTTTAGTTGGTTTTATATTTTTGTATTTGGTTTTTGATAAATATTTACAAATAGTTTAGATGACATAGTTTAAGAAGATGATGATACGAGTACCAAGATAAGGATATCGAACAGCCCCGTTGTAGAAGATAGAAATTGTCATCTCTTAAACATCCACCACCAAAGCTTCCGAGGCTCTTGAAAAGAAGGAATTGAGCCTTTAAGAATGTGAGACTTTGGTAGCTTCCCCCTAAACCGAAAATCCTTTAGCTAAGCAGATTCAAAGCTTTCTTTCAAGCTTTCCTTAGTCAGGTGCACAAAGAAGCACACCATTATCATCGATCTTGCTGCTCCTTTTAAGAATAATCACCGTGATTCTTCGTTCGGGGTTATATCATCATGATAGAAGAACAGCAATGTTTCATCCCACACTTGAATAACTCTTCTCAAATTCCTTTTCCACTGAAGTCTGAAGCTATCCATTCTAAAAGGTGTCAAGAGAACAATTCCCCCAAGTAGTTGAATTGATGCAGTCAGTCTCTTTGAATAGAGCTCAAGAACCCGAATACACATATACCCAAAGACAGAGAAAGTAATAACATTGAAGTAGCAGATTAAGTCCGATATGCAAAGAATAACCCCGAAGTATACTTTTCTCCCCCCTGAATAAAGTGTATGAAGCCCAAGAACCCGAAGGACCCAAATGTCCTTTCTAAAGAGAGTAACCGATAACATTGAAGTAGCAGGCTGAATCGCTGATTATCCTTGCGGATGTCAACTCCGGAATAAGTGATTGCTACTGAATCACTGATTAAGCTCTCAAGTGAACCAGCTGAGCGTCCCCAATGTACATAATCTCTCTTCCCTGATGATTGCGATAACATCAAAATCATAACACACTTGTGTACCTCTTTTTGATCACCAGAAACTAACTCTTCCATCTCTTCCCCCACATAGTTGGAATAAGAACACTAAACGCCATGAGTCAAACCTTGAGTTTCTCTGCGGTAATGACACTTGTCTTCCCGGGATTTCTTCAATCACTTGGAAGTATTAAGTTCATCAAGTTTACTCGCAATTAGATGTATGTCTCCTTCCCCCTTGCTGGTTTTGACACTTTAGAATCAGCAACACATTGTAAGCCCATATACTCAAAATCTTTTGAGAAGAACCTTTGAAGTCTTTGTGAGAATCAACTTGCTGAATTACATTGTGAGCAAATCTAATTAGGGATTAAATCTGACTTATCACTCTCCCCCAATTAGTGCTCTCCCCTAAACCGATAATCTATTTGATAAATGCCCAGATTAATAATAAGTCTTTAGATAAACAAATGCAACTCGTCTTTAGTCTTCTAACATGCAACAGGAAATATAGAACAGACTGTAGACTCGACCTTCTTCAAGATTGTCCATTTGGGGATCAAAAAGTTAACATCTTCAACACACCAAATGCATTCCGGTTAACTTACAAATAGCAAATCCCCTTAACTCGAATCCCTCCCAATCAAACAAGAACAAAAAGATGTTCATCAAGGAAATCCGCCTCGCAACTGGAAGCACTTTGTTGTTAAACTTATCAGTCCATGAGAAGATGTCAACCAACGGCTCTTAGAAGAAACTCCATGTAAAGATGACCCAATAAGAAGAAGCTCGGTTCTTACATGAGTTAGGAGCCGTATGACCATATATTCTCAGATATACCTCAACATGCAGAATTATCACACTTCTTCTCCCCCTCAAGAATTGCATACTGAGTTGCCATTCTTGATTGAAGAAGTGAACATCATCCAAATGTAGTCTTTTCACACTTCTCCCCCTCAAAGGTTGCATATGATGTTTCCATCGCCATTATAATTGAGCAAGTGGAATAAGAGTACTAGCAACGGTAGTCCGGTTCACTTGATAACTGAAAGCGCATGGAAAAAGCATGGAGCATGTTGATGAGAATGGTCATAATAAGAAGATTTCTCTTTTTCCGAAGATAAAGCGCACTGAAGCTTACACTCTTCTTTTCTTTAGGAAACGAGGCTTGAACTGTTGTGTTCAAACGTCATAATCTCTCTCTTTACTGCATCTCTTGGCAAACTTGTAATCAACCCCATTATCATTCAGTAGGCTCTTTGTCGTGACAGCAAATGGAGAAAACCCAATATGATGAATTTGACCCTGAAGTAAATTTACCTGAACTCGTGAGTTAAACTTACACACATGTAACAAAGAACGGTGTCAAGAGTTCTTCCCCCTTTGAATCTCTAAGTACTCTATACTCTTCATCCAACCAACCATCAAGTATAAGACGTACATCACCTCTTGAAAATCCACAATTTAATGTGACACTGAGCACTACAATGTAACTCCTTAAAGTGATAGTTATTTTGTGGTGGTAAAAAGAAAAAGAAAAATAACCCAAAAATAACTAGATTTCCAAGTCTTCGTTTTTGAAAATGTTAAAAGCTCGAACAAAGATCTCGAAGAATCTTCATCCAACCATTCCCGATACCTTCAGATACTAAGTACACTCGCCCGTGAAATTTCACTTCAACTTCAAATAAATAATAATGAATTAACGTCGTTGTCACATTTTATGGATTAAAAGTCCAGTTCTAGCCTCCATTTACGTTTTAAATGAACTTTGATAATGGCTTCATCCCACCTTGGTTAAATGAGCATAACCCCGTAAAACTTTGAAATAACCAAAGTGCCATGGAAAATATCCACACGTACATCCAATTCATGAAGTACACCCTTTATCCCTTCTTCGAAGAAGAAACCGTAGCACCAACATCAGATAAGGTCCAGAGTTACACTTTCCCTTTCCCCAGGATGGTTCCATCATCACGGAATTTTACAATTCTATGGTTTAAACCGAGAAATAGATTCTTTCGCGGGATTTTACGAAACCAAGAATAAACCGAGAGATAGATCCGGAAATGTACTTTACTTTTACCGGGATGTTTTCATTGTCACGGGATTTTACAAGTCTATGATTTAAACCGAGAAATAGATTTTTTCGCGGGATTTTACAAAATCAAGACTAAACCGTAAACAATTTCAGTTTGGATGTGTAATGACAACTTTAGTTTCAGTGAATATCAGTTTTAGGGGAACATGCAGTGGTTCATCAACGATTCTTCTCCATCATCAACAACATCATCAACAATTATTTACCCATATGTAGACAACTTCACAAACCATACTAAGTCAGGTAGTATACACTAGTTCCCATGAGGTTGATCGTAAGATATCAAAGTACACGTTTCTCCCCCATGATGGTTTCGAACTTTCGAAAGCATCATTAACGTGTACAACCATCTGCACGAAAAGTTCTTGTCATGAGCAAACATCTTGAAAAATCATGAGTGACACTGAAGATTCTAGAAAGATTTTGCTCAGACTGTGAAGTATCATTGAAATTTTGTGGCGTCGAATATTCCATGAGAATTGTTGATCACATCACAACCATTAAACCCTTTGGTAAACACATCAGTCACGAATTCTGTCGGCTATTGCTGTGACTACTTGGAGAAGTAAACCCGATATACCAAACTTGACTATGAAGTAGAATTCTCCAGATTTGTTACTTAAGCTTGTACTAATCCTCGTGAAAAAGAAACGGTGTACCCAATGTACAAAACCTCTTGACGTATCCTCAACTGCGTGAGACACCGAAGTGATAGTTACATTGTGGGTTAAGCGAGAAAGATCACAAAAGTAACTAAATAGCCAAGTCTTTATCACACTCTATAAATGCCCAAACAAGTCATCTTCGCAGAAGGGTAGAAAGAAAGAAGATGAAAATAAGTAAACGCGCCCGGAAAACTTCACTTCAAATCCAAATAAGAAATATCGTACACACAACCCCGTATTCAACTTTGTTCAAACATCAATCCAACCCGTGCCACGATATATATTGTGAAAATGTATAAACCAAAGTATCAAATTGAATAACACCACGAATCTCATCATCACACCAAATCGCATCAAATCTCATTGACAAATCTCATGATCTGATCTCATTAGCACAAATCTCATAATCAAAATTCATGAGCATGTAACAATATTCAATGAACGTCCAGTCCATAGATATGTCCAATATCACACAACCTGATCCAATTAAACGACTCGGTCCATTTACCACATATCACATATACTCTTTGGATTGAACAATCCATAAACAAGTATAATATTCGCAACATTCGTTCAAGTATAATCAAAAACCCACGTCCAGTAATTTTCTCCTGGGCCCAAACACATCCAAACTCACAAGCCCTTAACAAATGGGATTACTCGGCTCATTTCAGACTTTACACCTGATCCACCAATTCATATAATACTTTTATAATTTCAAAGCGCAGCCTTAATTCTATCAAACGCACAAAGTATCAAACTCCCACCAATGATATCTTTATCAATTGTAGTCTGAGTGTATTGTAGTCAAATCGGGGCTCAATATTTCCATGTCACATGCCCAAGTAATCAAGTGATTATTAAATTCGGCCCATAACTTGTAACTGGCCCACGATAATTAAACGCGTCCAGATATCAAATGTGATTTGTAACAGGCCCACGTCAACTAAACGCATCCGGATCCAGATAATGTCAAACCCTAAAAACTAGGGAGTATATAAAAGCTTACATTCTCACATAAACCTAACACAACCCTAATATTACTTCATCAGTCGCCTCTACCAAAAAAACTCCCTAAAAAATGAATCATAACAACTCAACAAGTCTGGGAATGATACTCAACCTTTCATTCGATTAACACCCCATCAATTCCTTTGATCATTCCAAGCTTCATCTCATCTTTACCTCGCCACAGGGATGGCTCGAGGATGTTATGTGACAGCCACAGGGATGGTATGAGTCTTGAGATGGCTTCGAGATCACCCAAGGTAATGGGTATGTTTTAATTGTTAATCCTTTGTTTTCTTCATTTTGTTCTTATTAACCGAAAAAGAAAAAGGATGAAACCATGAAAGGTTTTGTCCTTACTTCAATTTATTCGGATATTAACATTAAAACATGGATCAATGATGGATAACTCGTGTGAATGAACCTTGGAGGTCGGATAAGACTTAAAAAAGAACACATTATAAATTTGAGATCCTTTAAAAACCTTTTCATTTTCTTTTTCCTTCTATTCATGATTCGGATCTGTGATGGATATTGTGAGGGTTTGACCCTTGAGGTCCTGGTTTGTCATGATAAAACCCCACAAGATCTGAGATTCATTTTGATTTGACCTTTTGAGATCGTATTATTTTTTTTCAGTTTACTGGTGCCCTTTTGATAAAAACAAATCAAAGAGCGAAAAATAACAATATTGTTATGTTTCGTTACTTTTATATTCGCATATATGTGAAGCGTAGGCTTAACAAAAATCTATGATGATGTTCTTTGAAGTTGCTTGGATCTGAAAAGGTCATTGAAATATCTTTTAGCAACGAAACACAAAGAAATCTGAGATCATTAAAACATATTCATTTCGATGTATGCTTTGGTTTGAGGCTTGGATTCCAATTTGTAACGAATCAAAGATTAATTTTAACATAGTTGTTAAAAACCATTCTTGATTGTGTTCGGATATCATTGAAGCGAGTCTTCACATATCAGATCGGTGATGGGTATTTCTTTCGTATACATGACCTATGACGTGCTTCATTTAATTTTGATAGCAACGAAATAAAGAGCTGAGATCTTGCAATTAGTTGTGACATGAATTGTATTAAGATGATGTTGATGATTGTTCATCTTTAGCAAGTTCCATTTAGTTTACTTCCTCTTGAAGATTTATGTACTGTTGATGTGATTGCAATCTAAGTTAGATGATAGTAGATGCATTTGATCTTGTAGATGTAGTTGAATGTACTTTGCATATACTATTTGCTGTTGTGATGTTGCTTGTGATTAGTATGCTTTGAGTCATTGGGTAATGAGTAGAATCTGAGGTTGTGTATGAGTCTTGAGTGTTTCGGTTTGCTTAATGTGGTCAACAAAACGCAACTTCTTCTTCTCAATCTTTAATAACTAACCAAGTCTCATTGACAAAATGCTTTAGAGTTAAAACACATCTTCTTCAAACCGCATAACCTTCATTTTCATCAAACCGCTTCTAGCCTTATGATGACAAACCGCATACCATATTATCAAACCGCATACCCTTCAAATCTCATACCTCAAAACACATCATTAAACAAACCGCATCGTTTGAGTCATTTAACAAAACGCTTAGGTACCAAAACGCAGTTGACTTTTGACTTTTATCGATAAACCGCAGTTGACTTAAAAGTCAAACCGCATACAATACATTTTACTCAAACCGTATAGTAAAAGGCGTCAAAACGCACTTCTTTCATTCCTCAAAACGCATAGACTGATAGCTCAAATCGCATCATGACCAAACCGCACATATGGACTCAAACCGCATATGAACCAAACCTCTTTTACGTCAAAATGCATCAGATAAATTACAAACCGCATACAGTTAATTTTGACAAACCGCAGTTTCCATTCTGTTCAAAACGCATAGTATTCAGTGACAAACCGCTTATGGAACGTTGAACCTGGACAGTTATACGTCAAACCGCACAGTAGAAAAGAACACAAACCGCAACATAGAACATATCAGCAGCAGCTTTGCAAACATCACCAAAATTCTTAAAAACTGCTTATAATAACGAATTCATCAAGAATAAACACCACGTAAGCACCAACAGCATCTAACAACAGCAAACACAACAAACATCACACAAACCGCATCTAAAATCTGCACAAACCGCATACAAGAGTCCTTCAAAACCGCTCAGAAACCATGAAACGAGACCCAGATCAGCACGGACAACAAAACCTGAGCTCTGATACCAATTGTAGGATCATACATATTATGTTATTTGATGATTCATGTGGTCTAGGGAGATGATTAAACAAGTATGCCATGTTTAGAGAGTGAAAGAGATGAGAGGGTGTTCTAGAAAGAGAAAGTAAAACAAAAAAGAAAATGTTAGATTAGAAGCTCCACCCCTTCCAAGGATGGAATGAGTATTTATAGTTACAACCTAAACGTCCTCCTGTCGGAATGTGGATCAGGTATACAGTGGGTAAATACCCGTCCTTCCTCCACGGTGTTACTCTAAGCTAATAACTAACTAGTAAATAAAGATATGTCTACGAGCTAACATATGCTAGACAATAGTTGGGGTGACCGACACTTCACTATGGAATTTCCAATTCCTAACATTATTGTTCAAATATATGTGGACGATATTATATCCGGATCGACTTGTCAAGACATGTGTGATGATTTCTCAAAAATCATGCATGATGAGTATGATGGGAGAACTTAGTTTCTTTCTTGGTCTACAAATCAACAGCTAGAAGATGGTATCTTCTTTAATCAATCCAAATACATAAAAGAAATGTTAAAGAAATTTGGTTTAGAAGAGTCAAAACCCATAAGAACACCAATGTCATCCGATACTAAAAATGATATCCGGCCAACTAGCCGTAAGATAGAGTAGACTACCAATCATGCCACGGTACTTTGTGTTATCAACGGTTTCACCGTCTTCGACTTTTGGTTGTTCATGTTCAAGAAGTTGAAGCTGCTTTTCACTTACTAGTACTAGCATACGTTAACCGTTTTTTTAAGAACTTATAGTGTGTGTTAACGTGGAGAGAATCTATATTTATTCTTAAGTGGTTTTGCGTGTTAAAGATTTATACACATACGTATATTCAAGAAACTAGTTCATTGCTTATATTTGCTAAAAGGTACATGTTTCTTGAACTATGTTGATTACGATTTATTACTTGATTTATTTATCTTCCATTACGTACTCGTGCTATATGTTTAATGATTAAACGTGTTAATGGTATTAAAATTCCAACATAAGGTGGGGCAACGGTGGTGGTTGGGAAGAAGGTGGGGCGACGGTGGTGGTTGGGAAGATTGTATGTTGTTGTGAGGCGGCTGTGGTAATCAAATAAATTAAAAAAAAAAGTGTGTGTGTTTGTGTGAGAGTATGATGTGTACTCCATGATGGAATAAAAAAATAAAAAATGGTTAAACCGGCAACCTGCTGGGCAGTTCAAAACTTACACACATAAACAAAAAAATAAATTAAATTATATATATATATACTATTAGGAGTTGGGGGTGTATAAAAATACAATGTATACATGAGGTGTTGTCAACATGTGGTTGGTCCTATACAAGGAGTAGTACACATAAAAACAATTTGGCAACACACCATTGGTTGGATTGTGTTTGCCTGTTTACTGTTCACGTTTGGATACAAGTATGCAGAAAGTGTACATGTATACACAACCTACTACAAAAGTTGCATTGTACTAAACCATGCTCCAAACCACACGTATGTACTTGCTTATACAAAGTGTCGTACACATAAAAACGTTTTGTGTTACTAATACATCACAAACCACACATTGTTTCTTTTCCTAACTTTCTATCATCTCCTAGAATATTCCAGGGCCTTTGATTCTTCTTCTTCATCTCATCAAAATGGCAACATATCTTCATCTAAAATATCTTCGAAATGGCAAAAACGCACCGACGATAACACAAATCCAAACATCCATCAATCAATTGTTATTCTATTAAACCCACAAAAAAGAGCGGGTCTCTTATATGTGATGGGAAACAGAGGCGGTGGCTTACCAAGGATTCCGGCGGGCTCAAGAAAGGCGTCCACAGCCTAATAAAGCGAAGGTTTAATCATATTTTTATTATTATAAAGATTCAATCTTTTTGGTTTTGGTTGATGTCTTGATTTTTATTGTAAATAAACATTAGGGTTTGATCATTTTTTTGGTATGAATTGGGTATTTTGAAATTTGGCCTTATGTTTAATTGGGTAAGGTTTCCAATTTTTAAGTTTTTTCATAAAGTTCATACCATTACTTTCTTTAGCTTATAAGGTCCCTTAGTTGAGCTTATGGCTTATTTATAAGATATGAGTTGAAGCTTATAAGCATGTGGCAAAAAAAAGGTTCATTAGTTTGTTGATGGTTTCTTGCGACTTAGTATCTTGATGCTTTTTCTTGCTTACGTTGTCGACATCGAACGCCACCTACAGTGTTTTTGGAAGCTTTATGGGATGTTTCGTCGCCTACAAAAATACAGTTTCTATTGGTGTCTGGGTATTTCGCATGGGTTCCTGTGAATTTGTAAAAGGATGAGATTATTTGTATCGTGGCGGGGAAAGCTTACTATGGTTGAAGCCATGGAGGTTGTATTCTCTTCCTTTGACTGTTTGCTTATTCGTTCCTCATACTTCAAAAAAGATATTTCAGCCGTGGTTGTTGCATTCTATTTCTTTGACTGTTTGTTTATTCGTCAACCAGTATTAAAAAAGATTCTTAAATTGAAAGCTACTATTATTTTTCAAACGGCCCCATTTTTTTTTGATGAATGTTATATTATTGAAACACCAAAATGTAGTACGGAAAAAGATTAAGAGGACTTTCTTTAAGGTATGTAGGAGAGTGTTTGTTTTGTACTTGGTAATTACTTTATGTTGAATTTAAGGTTTATAGCGTCATATTGGTTTTTATGGTATTAAATTTAGTTTAGCCTTGTGATTGTTATAATTTAGGAATCTTTAAGGGTGTTTGGGATTGGTTATAATGGGATATTAATTTGTGGAGATAGGTGTATTCCAAATTGCTTATGCTTATTTGCTTATTCTTGGGTAAAATAAGGAGGTCTTGAGGCCCACTAATGTGCTTATTTAGATATAAAGGGGTGTTCCTTTGGGCGCATTTTGTGATGTTAGAAAAATTTATGACCTCATAATAGGGCGCTTACGGCCTTATCTACTTGAGGTTAGAAGGTCTTAAAGTACATAACTTTATAAGGCCAAACAATTGAGCTTACGAACCTATCAAATTTTCAATAAGCTTATAAACCCGTTAACAGTAGTTGGAAACGAACCAGAACAAGAACAAATTTTCAATAAGCTTATAAATCCGTTAAAAGTAGCTCGAAAGGAACCAGAACAAGAAATTTACGTTAAAAGTTCTATGGATTAGTTCTTTTGAATACATTTTTTTTTCTATGTTGCATGTATACAATATAGCATTGTGAATGTGGGTCAAGGAACCATCATGTTTTTAAGATATGGAGCAGGGTGGGGGCTGAAATGCGTGTGGGACTAGGGGCTTAACTAAGTGCTAAAATGGGTGCGTTTGGGTGCTCAAATGGGTGGTGAAGCGAGTGCGTTTAGGGGTTTTAAGCTGATACGGTTCCTAATGTTTACAGTTTTGTAAAAAGAAGTTGCTGCAAAGTCGCATAGAATAAATGAAAATGTGACTCAATGAGGTCTAGATTACTTGATGAATCGACAGACTAAATCTGATATTAAGGTAACGTTTTGGTCGTAATTGTTTGTCACATGAAATTTTTGAAAGAACGATAAAGATTCTAATAGACTCTAAAATTTTGTAACTTCTCAATGAATCAAAAAAGAAGAAGAGATTACATGAAACAAAGGATTTTATTCGTATGGGGTTGAATGACTATATTGTCATTGGATAGTTGTTTTTAATTATATGTTAATTCTTTTAGGAGATATGTATGATAAGTGAAATAAGAGGAGTAAATATATGGACTTTTACATAAAAAAGGGTGGGTGTTTGGATTTTCATTTTGCGTAGGAAGCCATAAGAACTCGGGATTGATATGCATTTTTTGTTGGTTTGAGTAATATGGTTGTGAATTGACCTTTGCCACAATGTGTTTGTTGAGACTTTTAATATTTAAGAGAGTCGAGTTTTGTCGACCACTTTACATTATACATTCAACCATTGTTGATGAAGATTATCTTTGGACTTTGGTACAGGAACCTATCCAGCAGATGACTACTGTTCATTTTCCAAGTTCTATGTTGCTTGGGAAGGTAATTTGATTTTAAACGTTTCCACATATTATAAAATATACTAACGCTCAAAATGTAACGGGCTCAAATGTATTTTGTTACAGGGCCCATTATATGCTAATTAGGCAATTGACAGCTAACGACAGATTACGATTAGAGATTAAGTTGATTTTACAGAGACCTGTAGTGTTAAGAGAAGTGCACACACGTATATTGGTATAGCTTTGTTGCACAGGTATGTTTATGCACCACCTCTTCCTTTTACGTTTTCTACATGCATGATTGACTTAGTCCATTCATATGTTTGTATGCTTCATGTCTTTAAAGTTGTTTATGTTATGATATACTTACTCTAATTTTGTGTATTTTGATTCTTATACATGGTATTCTGATGTGCTATTTCATCCTGCTTTTAATATTTATAAAACTTGAATAACTTAGGATAGACACATACTAACGGGCAGAGTACCCGATCAGATGTAGTAAAGCCTTAGGTGAATCCGAGTATCGTCCCAAGAGAGCTGTGACCTTGAAAAGAACTAAGATGATTAGATAAAACATAGATAATATATGGGTAAACAAAACGATGTATTCGATAGGTGTGTAATTATTCTACTTACACGCACACCGTAAATTTAGGTAAAGAGAAAGATAAACGAAGCTTAATAAAGAAAACAAATATGAATTGAATCCTATACTAAGATTCAATATAGTGGTTAATTTTCACCAGACTCCTTTGGTCGATTGTCATGGCCTATGGTTCTTAGGTTCCTCACCAAGATGAGCAGTCACCCGGGATCATTCGGCAACCTAATAGCGATCATTAAGCACCATATCTACTAGATCTAGACGGTGGGAACCCGACCGTTAGGAACTTAGATTCCCCAACCTCTTAAGTGCCTCCACTTGATAAGTGATCCTTGGTCGATTCGCACACCGAAGAGTGGTCGTACTATGGCCAATTCCTCCCATACTTCGCTATCTATCGACGGGGTCAGTTGGTCATATCTCCCAGCCCTTTAGATACTATCGAGCTTATAACACTACTAAGGATATCGTTCTATGAAAAGACTAGCAAATGTCTATAAAGAATTATAGAGAGTAACAATAACATAAATGCAAACTTTAATTAATGACATGAATTCATAATATAAAATCGAGAAAAATATAAAAAGAATCCAAAATCGAATACAAAGGAAATCGTAGGCGAGAACTTCGTTATTCATGCTCCTAAACCATGCTTCTTCTTCTGTGTTTTGATCTCCCCAAACCCTAGAAGGTTTGGGAAATGAGAGATACCTCATATTGATGAAATCGTCGATTATTTATAGGCTTCAAAATAGTTACGGCGTAACCTATTAGGTAGTTATGCCGTAACTTTCTTCAATCTTCAGTTCTTATCCATTTGCTACGGCGTAACTTTGTTCGGTGTTACGCCGTAGCTTACTAAATTCCAGTGTAAATCATAGTTACGGCGTAGCTTAAGCTGAGACTACGCCGTAGTTTTGGTCATCAGTTGTTACGGCGTAACCTGATCTAAGGATTACGCCGTAGTCATCGAAATCATCAGTTGCGTCGTAACTGCATCACTTGGTTACGTCGTAATATGTCATGAAAACGTCCAATAGCAGCTTCCTTGCTTCCAATGCGTCCTGAAATGAAATATCAAGGAATAAGAAAGTTTTTGCTAATAATATATTCAAAATGTGATGATAAAGGGGGAAATTAATACTTAGAAACTCAGGACTATTTGATGTCATCATATTCATTCATGGATTTTCTAAAAATAGATGCTTCTTATGTGATTTTGCACATCTTATGTAAACACACTTTGGTTACCTACTGTAGTCTTGTGATTTTGAAAAGGTAATTGAAGCTGACCAACTCCAGTGATTTTTATTTGGTGTTCAAAATTAGAAGTGGTTCAATGTTTGGAACAATTTTTAGAGTGGAAAAATATAGTTGGAATTACTTGGTATGTAAATTCAGTTCCGCCTTAAATTTGAATATTGTCACGTAGAGTTATATTGTTAGTTATCAATATGAATAAGTAGACTATTTAATGTATGGTTTAGTGTTGGTGGTAAACTTGCAGATTAATAGCATCAGGTTTACCGTGTGAAATGAAATGTAGGTGCAAATATTTTGTGGTTTATGAGCATTGACTTGACAAAATACAATGAGGTTTATCATTTATGTTTAGATTGCTGAGCTAAGTAATGGATAATAGTTTGAGTTAATTTCGTTTACCGATGACATCGAAATGTGTATGATGATGAATGAGATAGTTGACATGTTTAGCATGATTTTAGGGGGTGTTTGTTTAAGCTTATTTTTAACGTGTACCATTTTACAGAAATATAATAATTACCTTTTGCAGATTACAGAACAACTGAATAAATCAACAACAAACCATGAAATACGCCTAATAAGGTAATGTACGTGATATACTTGCTATTATAAACTTATACATTGTATGACTTTGAAACCTTGACAATTTGCATGCAACTATAGATTATAAAGAGGGTGTTTGGGGTTGCTTATTAAGATTGTTAATATACTTATTAGTACCTTTTTAAAATAAGATAGACAAAAGGGATATTTGGGGTTGCTTATTCTGAATTGATCTATTTATTGTTTAATGCTTATTTTCTTTTAAATTAAGTAGATAAGCAGTTATGAAGAGAGGGGTTTGGCTGTTAGGATTGCGTTTTAGGAATGCAATAAACAGATAAGAACTTAGATAAGTAATCATGAACACTCTAATAAAGTAAATAAGCAGTTATGAAGAGAGTGTTTGGCTTATTTGTTGCACTAAAAGAAATATGCAGATAAGCAGTTTTGATAAGCAATCCCAAACACCTCATAAATACAACGTCTAAAAGACTTTTGAGATTATGAATGTTGAAATATTATTCACTTTGTTTTTGTTATTGTTACACCAGGATCTTGAAAATAGAACACTAAAAGTGTTAGCTTTCTAAAAAGGGTGTGAAAAAAGCATGGTCGATTCGAAGATGCAGCCCCGTAAAAGAGTCGCATTTGTGTTAATTTTTTGATTGGGAGACGTTTGTATACCACGATTTGGATATAGAACACCTTTAGAAGCTGCCAAAGTGGCGAATTTGGATGCTATTGCTTCTGCTGGATTTAATGGTCTCATTGACCCGGTTGAAGTAGCGTTGGTTTGCGGAAGTGAAACTGCCCATCTTTTAATAATAGAGTATGACCCTCAGATGTATTACCGTGGTAGAGGTGCGTTTGAATCCATTAGTGCTGGATTGTCCATTGCACCAGGGGATATTGCTTTTAAAGTATGAATACTCGACTTACAAATATCATGTTGTACTATTCCGCGGAATAAAAAATGTGATGTAAATATAAAGGCTGGTATCAAAAAAATTTTACATCTTAAATTTATAACATGTGTCTCTATGTTGTGTTAGGAATGGATATCTATACGTAATCAAAATGGAAGAATTTAGAAAGTAATCGTGCTGCAAATCAAGCTTCTGCTGGAAGTGCACTTTTTTAGCCAATCTGATATTGTAATTTTGCATATTCACTTTCGTTTCTTACAACTATTACAGATAAAAACTACACTTATTTAGCTTTGAAATGTTGTTTAGTGTTTGTGTGCCACAAACTAATTCAACAACAAACATTATGACAAATGTTCTATGCATCAGTTAGCATCCCCGCAGCAACGCGCGGGCAACTATGCTTGTTATACACAAAATAATAATAAAAAATTAGACACTACACATCTATACTACATAAAAAAGAAAAACAGTCAAAGTGAAAAAGTGGAATGGTCAAATGAGAGAGAGAGACATATGTAAAGGCATATTTAATACTCTCTTATCACAACTCACTAAAAAACACATACAAAATGCTTCCTCTTCCACACATCTCATCAACCACCATCCTCACCACCACAAAACCCTCCACCACCGGACCACTACACCACCGCACTTTCTTATCTTCGTGATATCGTTAATTGTCTGCCGCTAGAATCACGCCGCCAAAGCTGGTACCGCCAAGAATTACAAATGGGGTCAAATATAATACATTTTAAACAATTG
Source organism: Chrysanthemum lavandulifolium (assembly GCA_022545495.1). Classification (NCBI taxonomy): domain Eukaryota; kingdom Viridiplantae; phylum Streptophyta; class Magnoliopsida; order Asterales; family Asteraceae; genus Chrysanthemum; species Chrysanthemum lavandulifolium. The sequence continues at coordinate 136,866,469 of CM040240.1, read as the reverse complement.
TCCATTTTTTAACATATAAAAGATTACCAAGTATCTATACTACTTTATAATGCGTTTAGGCCTTCTAAAATTGAAGGCTTAAAATTCGACTTTTTACTGCTTATTATGGAAAGAGTTTTTCTAACAAAAATTAAGATAAAGAGCTCCAATCATGAGATGACATGTGTCACTTCTTAACAAACTCCAAGCCTAACTTCTAACAAACTCCAAACCTAACTCCTAACCACTAAAAATTAAGATAAATAGCTCAATTATAAAATGACGTGTATCGTTTCTCAACTAAAAATTCATCTTTATTTTTAAATTAAAATATCTTTTATCTACTTATTTTTTTATAATCTAATTTCACCATATTTTCTAAAATTTTACGCTCTTTAATTCAACATCCATTTTGATATATTTTTATGAGTTTTTAGTTTTATATTTTTAATGGGTTTATTTTATTTTAATTCAAATTTTACAACTTTAACCTTTATTTCATTTATTTCAATCAATATAATCTTGATTCGTCAAAATCATATACTTTTGGGTAGTGTTTGACGCGTAAGAGATCATGGCGGTATTTCTATACGGGAATAATGATGTCGCGGAAAGCTACGGAAAGTTATGGGAACCCAAACAAACACTTACAACTAACACATATACATTCAAGTGTTGTGAAACGAATTACTAAACGGTAAAGAAACACATATAACTATACTTATCGCCGTACATGCAGCATGATCCTATTAGAGTGTATAAATGCATTTTGGCATGTTATAAATGTTCAAGGGTTAATAAAGACAACTTAAAATCTAAAGTGACCAGTTGTGCATCGACTCTTTTGCATAAACCCTAATCAATACCCCCCAAATATACTAAACCCACGACCAAAATCCGACCAAAACCACCTGCGACCTAGTAACTAATTCGTTGTCTGGATTCTTTAATCACAATCCCAGGTAATCTTTTCTGTTAAACGATGAAACCTTATTTTGTCTTTGCATTTAAAACAGTTTTTGTTTGTTTGATAATCCGGACTTAGTTTAATTGCATCTGATTATTAGTTATTTGGCCTTTGGTTGATAAGCTCATAAGCCGGAAAAATGGGCTTATGAGTTTTAAAACGGTACATAATAAGCCCAATTAATAAGCTAATACAAACACCCCTTTACTTAAAGTTATGTTTTGAAACAATGAGGCGTTGAAGGATATCGAAGCTGTGTTAGTTTGTCTTGTTTTACGTTTGCGTTGAACATGTGTGGACACTTGCTAATGATGATACTTTATGACATCAAAGGACAAACAACTAACTAAAACAACAAATAATAAAATATCGATATGTTACTTAATAAGTTATGGAAGTATCGGATGTTCAAAACCAAGATGCTCAAAACTGTATATGGAAGTATTATAATATAAAGTTTTTACCAGAAGGGTAATATCGAAGACTAGAGCACCCGAGCTGCTTCTTATCCTTTGTAAATATCTTTACGCTAGTTTTTGTGAGGTACCACTATTAGAACACTTATAACATAGGTGAAGTGGTGGTCTGGAAACCACTGGGCGATTAGGAAACATTGGCTCATGTGTCGTAGATGATAGAGTGAAAGGTAGTCTTGGAAAGCAAGACACCTCGGAATCTGAATCATGTGGTTAAGAGTCTTCGATGTTTCTCCCTTACAACAGCACCTCTCATAGAACCAGAGGCGTCATCTGGCTCAACTGATACACTGCAACTTACTTTAATTCTAATCTCACCTTGTTTATCGTTTGGTCCTAGAATACTAGTTTACCTTTTCAAGCTCGGTTCTTATTAATGAAGATATTAGTCTTAACAAGTTTATTATCTTAACTCGGCCAACTTTCAGGAAAGTTCCTGGATCCACATCTGATTTTATGCATGTCTAAATTATCTGTTTCTGCTTTGTGCAACTCAGGAACACTAAATATTCCAATTATCAGATTCCTGAATTAAAGTGGTAGGGTTTACTTTGTATTTTAGCCTTATAAATGCCTTAAGCAGTTGCTCTAGGGATGATTCTTTAATAGTTTTGTAACAGTGCTATGTTGATATTCAGGTTCCAGTGGCTTTCAAAGCTTTTATTTTATGTGAACTTGGATGTTTATTTATGTTAAAATGTTAAAAGGGTAAAAGTTTTCACAAATGAAAAGCGTCTTACAATTTTGACCTATGAAAGATCAGCTAATTTAGCTAAAATAACAACCCCTGCAGCCCATCGAACCCCGTATGCTACCTGAATTTCCCTGAGTTTGCTTCACGTCATGTGTGAATCCAGTCTTCTTCTGTATAGTTTGATTGTCTGCTATTCACTTAAGTAAAGAAGTCGAATGTACAATAAATTTATTGTTGATGTAGAAAAAGGATGACATTTACAAAAAATTAGCTGCACATGTGAATTAGTAAGTTTTTACTAATAAATTAGAAGCATAGCCTAACATTATTGCTCCTTTTTTATAAGAAACGTATTGGTCTGTAATGAGAACCACAACTTTAACTTGCATGTTAGAATTGCCCAGTAACTAATCAGATCCAGTATTGGCCTTATTTCGGTTCACTTTAAGGTTTAAAATTCATACTTTAATGGTTTTTGGTTTATGTTCAAGGGTTTAAGTGAAGGATTCATGGTTTAAGGTCTGAGGGAGTGTTTGTATTACCTTATTTCTAGGCTTGTGGGTTTATTTAGATTCGGGAAAGTCAATAAACTCACTTTTAACAACTTATGAGTTTATTCAGATGAGCTTTTGAACTTAAATAAGTCATAAGCTCAAATTGATAAACTCATAAGCTGCTAAAGTTATCTCATATGCTGTTACAAGCTCAAATAAGTCTATAAGCTCTGAAAATAAGCTAATCCAAACACCCTTGAAGGCTTGAAATGTTGGTTAAGGGTTCATTGTCGGAGGTTTGCGCCTTTGCGGTTTAGGGTTCGAGTTGTGACCAATTACCTAGTTTGCGGTTTAGGGTTTGAGGGGCTTGGTGGGTGGTATAAGGTTTGTGGATCTCTGTTTTAGAGTTGTGTTGAGGCCTTGAGGGTTATGGAGTATTGCTCGATGTTTAGGGACTAGTGTTCTAGTTTTTAGGCTTTGGGGTAAACTTTCAGTGTCTAGAGTCGAGGTTTCAGGGTTCAATTATTAGAGTTTTAAGCATTGTTCAAGGGATATTGATGGAAACTTAAAAACTGAAGGGACCAATTATGCATATTGTTCCAATAAATAGACATCACATTGTGTTTCTGGTTACTAGGGTTTGCTAAAATTTTCAGACACGGCTCTAAAGGGCGCGACAAAGAGACCATAGCTAGTTTGTTGTTTGTTTAGAGACTGCCGTCACGATCTGAGGTAATTGTTCTTGTATGAAACAAACTTTTATAGTTTATATTCCAGAATCATATAATGAAACTGTAACAAAATGGACTGCTGGTGATAGTTTTTGTATCTTCTGTCTTTTCCTTTTTTTTGAAGTATTTTAGCCCAATTATTTCGACAAGCAAGCACTAAAGACACTGGAAAATGGTTAGTTGTGACTTAAAACCTCGATAACCAAACAACAGTACATCTAACCGAGACAGAGGTTTCCTCTGATTTGATAACCAAACAACAGAATCATTATTGCTTACTCCATTTGGATGATAACTTTTATTTCTAGGTTTCTGATTAGGGAACTTGTCAAACATTTTTAATTTGGTGGAAGATTCTTTTTACTGTAGACATTTTTTAGAGGTTTGAGTTTTATGGTGGTCTCTGCTTTATGTAACTCATGAACACATGAATACTATCTAGCTATGGGCGCTTTGCTCGATGGGATAACTACAAGATTTGTGTTCACTTGAATAGCTTTTCAAGTTTTTGTGATTTGTGAAATACCTAGTTATTATAAATAGAATGAGTATATAACAAAAATTCAGTTATCAGATTTCTGACCTAAATTAACAGGGTCTTCAGCCTTTTTTTGTCTAAAAATACAGTTGCGAAACAGGCCGATAGGGAATAGATATATTTATTGATTTTGTAACAGTGCCGTAATCAGGTGATAGTGTTGCATCTTAAATGGATAAAATAATGTTGTAAGATTGGAAAGAGGTGCATAGACATGACCTTAAATTGTCAGCTGGTAAGAACAACCTGCACCAAAACTCTAGTGCTCTGTGATTGTTTCTTGTGGCTGCTTCACTTCGTGTGTGAAAAGTTTGCCATCTTTGATATGAGTTTATTGTTCAGATATGCTAATTTTACTGAAAGCAGAGGCTAACAATAATGCTTCTTCATATGAAACAGAATGCTTGAAGATAAGAAACGTATTGGTCTATCATGGGAACCACAAGTTTCATCTCTTCTATTTGGTACTAAAAGTGGGTCCAATGACAAGTCTAAGAACGTACCAGAAAGTAGTTTGGTATATAAACCCAACTCGGAGCTCATTGATGGGCTGTTTGTTCCACCTAACGACCCCAAAAAGGTGAACAAGATACTAAAGAAGCAAGTCAAAGATACAACGGGAAAGAGCTGGTATGTTCATATTCTAATAATCTAATTGAAGTACGGAGTATGTAAAAGTTTCTGGGACTCGGCTTATGTTGACTTTGAAATGTATACAGGTTTGATATGCCTGCTCCTACACTCACGCCTGAGCTGAAAAAGGATCTTCAGCTGCTAAAGGTGCTGTTATTTATCTTGATGCTTGAGAATTTTTTTTCAGTCGATTTTTGTGACACGAAAAATTACATATTTATCCATGGCCAAAGTTTTCATTCATGACCTGTAGGATGAGTCCAAGGTTTTTAAAGTTTGCTGACAAAAGTTCTACAAATCTTTGACATTTTGGTCCCTCTTTTACTCCGTTATCAGAACTACAGAAAAACTGAATAATTTTGGTTTGATCACGGGTATACTAAAAAGTCTGATCTAACATAATTTTTCATGAAGCTAGACCATTATATTGAGTATTGTCCTGGCATCGGCTGAACAATAACTTTAATGCTTACTGCCTTCTGTAAAATGCAAAGTTTTCACGCTTTAGTCAACAAATAGCTTGATTAACAGCTGGTTTAAATGGTCTGACACAAACCCAACCTAACAGCCGAGCTGAGTGGTCCGACCTGAACCCGTAGTCACCCTAGTCTTGTTAAGTGAAGTAATAGATTATAGTAACATAAAAACCCAAAACATTTGGTTTTGGTTTCTTTTTCCCACATAACCTGAAAAAAGGTTTGGGTTTGGCTCATAGTCACCAGAAACACAAATCGCTCCCGTAGGCTCATTTCAATCGCGGTTCGCTATGTGTCCAAAATTTGGTACGCTTGGGGTGTAGGCTCATTTCGGATCGATTTGCTTATATTTTTATAACACATTTTTTAATGTGTAAAATCCAAGCTTCCTGATATATCTAACGATTTTCCATTTGCAAAACACCGTTTTAAATACTTATGTACTAGTGAGAGTGATAGTTTAAGTAGTGGATGAAAACACTACCACAACCTTTTGGGAACGCTACTTTACCAAATTTGGTACGATTCGCTTGGGATCGCGGATCATGGGTGATTTAGCGTTTCCTGTGACTATGGCTTCACCTTAGCATTTTCTGTGACTTGGGATCGCTCTAATGGATCTTGTGTTATATTTACTTGAGGACTGGTCTCTTTATGTGCTTTGTTGTCTGCATAGCCACATCATCGATTTCTTTTGTGACACAAAGTTATTCTTTAGTGCTGACTTTTTGATTTCTCACTATAATGCATGTCTGACTTTAAATGTATCATTACAAACTTCACTAGTTCACTTTATAACATACTTTATGTATACAGTTGCGAAACGTGATGGATCCCAAGAGACATTACAAGAAAGGTGACACCAATTTAAACTCATTCCCAAAATATTTCCAGGTTAGTCCATCACTATTCAATTATTTTATCCCCTCTTATTTCTATCTCGAGGTAGATTAATGACATAATATCTCAAAATATCAGGTTGGGACGGTTGTGGAGCCTGTATCAGAATATTACAACAGCAGACTTACAAAGAGAGAAAGAAAGCCTACTCTTGCTGATGAGCTGCTTGCTGATCAATCACTCAAGGCTTACAGAAAGCGAAAGGTTCAAGAAATTGAAGCAAAAAGCCAGCCAGGCGGGGTTGATAAGTGGAAGATCAAAGGTAAAAGCTCATGGAAACGTGCAAAGCAAAGGAGACATTGAGGGCTTGAGCTGTTCCTTTGTGTTTAAAATTTTGATCACAAAAGTCGATGGAACTTAGGTGAAGTGTTGGACTAGATACTGTTGTACTCTTTACTTTTTATTTGTGAATTGTGATACAAGATGAATGATTTACTTAATTTATCTCTTCTTCGAAAGATTTTAGTTTGTTTGCATATGTCAAATAATCAATTTTACTTTCTGATTTCCATATTTCTTGAGTCGCAAACTTCGGCTAACATGTGTTGCCTGATAGTAAAGTGTTATTTGAACTTATATGCTGGTTTTTTCTTTGATTTGCTTCATCGAATAAGTATAAGACATAGAGTATAATCAACAGGGCACAAATCATCAAGCTTATAAAACTGATTGCTATAGTTGGTGTATATATAATCAAATAGTGCAACCTTGAGAATCATAAAAGGATGATTATTTTAACTATCAACTGTGATTAGAAAAACATTTATGACAATTAGATGCATCTTATAAAGACACATATAATGGTTTCAAGACATCAAGGGTTTTTCATGCTAGAAAGACATCTTAATGCCTGTGCGTGATTCTGTTTTGAATCGTATATGATGACGTATAGTCTATATTCGGGCACGAACCCGACTAATGACCGCTACTAGCTAGCCCGGCATTAACTGGGCTAAACCGATAAGTGTTTGGGCTCACGAAGGCCCAAACCCAAAGTTATTTATGGAACAAGATATCGAATATCTCCTAACCTTGGAGATAAGCGTTTACCAACCGACTTAGGCGGGATACGCCGAAGGTTGGGGAGCACGAAACCAACAAGGATTTCGTGTGTATATAAAGAGAACCCTATCCCTCATTAAAGGTACGATCTAAACTTTAACTCTCCATAACCCTAAAACCGATTACTTACTCTCACCGGAGGATAATCGTGGAGACAATCCCACGATAAGCCTAATGGTGTTTTTACATTTACTTAGTGCGCAGGTCTCAAGCGGAATATCCAATTGATACGAGAACCGGAGCCCAAACAAGGAACGCCCAACTTTTGTATCAACAAGTGGCGCCATCCGTGGGACCATCACTAAGAACTAAGAACTAGAATGACGAAGCACGGAAATCGGTGATCGCAGCGGACCTTACGGAAAGAAGGCGCAAGCGGATCGACTTCAAGCGGACTCACTGGGACAACCAATGTCGCTAAAATCAAGGATTAGGCCGGACCTAGTCCTCCCTACGGTGGAGCAACGCCGGGGACAACCAAGCCACTACAACCACCACCGCGTAGAGATCCGTTCGCGCACCTTTTCGCCACTCCCTCCAATCGCTAGAAACCGATCTCTCAAAGGCACCAGATGCACCCGATAGAAACAAGGGCCCAATAGTAGAAACAGGCACCCTTGCTCTAGAAGGGGTCGCACCAGAACTAGCACCGGGAGATTTCGTATCTCAAAATTACGAAACTTTGACCGCTCTCATGCAAGAGGAAGCAAAAAAGAGGTCGAGTCGGAGCCTGCATGCCCGACTAAACTTCGACTCAGAATCTGAAACATCCCGCACCGCACGTCGGAAGGAGAAGCGGGAGGGATAGCCGACCCCGATGTTTAACGTAATTGGGAGGAGAGTTGAGAATGATGAGACATCTAACTCGCGAGATTCGGAAGGAAGCCGGGAGGATGAGCAGGCGTACCAATGTCCACGCCGAGCTTGGTGGCCGCAGAGTCGGAGACGAGACTTGGCGAAGGTACTCCCAGTGAAAGCCTTTCAAGTGCAGATTCGAGGGCGATCGGTATGAACGCCGAAGAAGGAAAATTGTCCTCTGGTAATTCCTCGGACAACGAGGATAGCGAAATCGGACACCGGAAGTCCGAGAGGAAATATCGTGACCGTGAAGAGGAAGACATGTCTCTTCCGTGGCGCCGCCAAAGGTGGATGCGTTCACTCGACGGATCAGTAATTTCTCAGAAGATAAGAGAAGGCGCTTGCCGCTAATGTCAAAACCTATGATGGAGCAGGTGATCCCGATGATCACCTAAATTTTTGAATCACCGCTACTATCGAAAAATCGCCACAACCGTGTGGTGCCACATGTTCAATTCCACACTAGTGGAAACGCAGGAATCGGTTCATGGCTTCACGCAGAAGCATTGATGGCTTTGAAGAGTTGAGAAAGGCGTTTCGCCTAAACTTCACTCAACGAAAGAAGTGCGCTAAAACCCCGTCGAACTCGCCAGGTCAAACGGCGCAGGGGAATCTACAAGCGCTTACATGGAGCGCTTCAAAGATGAGTGCATACGGTTAAGGCATGCCCAGTCTTCGAAAATCTCGGGGTTCATGAGCAGGATCAACAACCCGAAACTCATCAAAAGTTGAGCGACAAGATCCCCAAACCTTTGATGAACTTATTAAACGCACAAGGTCCTTCATCGAGGAGAAAGCCGCGGAATAGCAAGAAAGGCTACTCGAACTACCGGTCACAGGAACAACTCGGGAGACAATCCATGACCGGAGTAGCAACCGTAACAAGAACTACCGCGGCGGGGAGCGGACGGGATAATGATGTGTATACCCGTGACCAAGACTCAAAGGAAATATTCGCAATGCAGGCGCGAACTTTCCAAGACCCCCACCGATCGCACACGGAGGATCGGCGCGGGGAGTGGGTACTGTGACTATCATGGATGAAGGGCCACACCACCAATGAATGTGTCCAATCTGCGCCAACTCATTGATAAATTAGTGAAAGAAGGCGATTGGACCATTTGGTCAAGAACATCAAAGAAGGAAAGATAGGCGGAAGAGTGGGAACAAGAAAGAGGACCCAAAGATAAAGTCGACACCATCTACATGATACAATCATGGCGGTGAGTAACTAAGCGGGAAGGTCGGCCAGAAATTTTCCGTGGCGGTGAAATCTCTTTCCCCACCTTGTTGCGGACAACGCAGATGGTAGAGCCACTCACCATTGAAATTAATGTGGGGTCCACCGCATGTATGTTGATGGAGGAGCATCTACGGACATAATGTCACGCTATTTCAATGGCTGCGACACGAGATCTGTGATCGGTTAAGCCGCTAATCATGGCCATTGACGGTTTTACAGGAGAAAGATATGGCCTATGGGGCAAATATGCCTACTAGTCAATGTGGGTAATAAAGAACACTCATGCGACGACTAGATGAATTTTATGGTGATCAAATCCCTTCGCCATACAATGGCATTATCGGAAGACGAGGATATCGGTCATGCTGTGATACCATCTACGGACATGGGATGCTCAAATTCCCGTGGAAGGTGGTATTGTTACTCTACAACGCCACTGTACCACATAGAGAATGTAGCGATTACATGTGAGCCAAGACCCATTCGAGCAATGTGACCAAAGTTCCAAACACGAAGGTTGCAATTCATCCCGATTACCGATCAGAAATATCGATCGGAGGATCATTGTCGGACAACGGCAAGGCGGTATGTCGCACTCTTGCAAAAGAATCGGACATCTTTGCATGGGATCCAAAACACATGGTAGGGTACCACGTTCAATCACAGAACACAGTGAGAATCCGACAAGGATACTACCAATGTCGCCGTAAGAAGCGCGACCAAGCTCACGAGCGCAAGCAATTCCCGCGGAGGTACTAAACTTGTGGGCGGGGATCATGCGAGAAGTTTACTACCATGGCCGGCTTTCTAACCCAAAGAATGGTCGAGAAGAGTGACGGTAGGCGGGCGGATGTGCGTGGACTTCAGATCTCAACAAGGCACATCCCACAAGATGCTACCCACTACAGGAGATAGGCGGAAGGTAGAATCTGCGTGTGGATATCCACTTAAGTGCTTCCTAGATGCATACAAAGGATACCACCAAATCCAGATGGCTAAGGAAGATGAGGAAAAAACAGCCTTTCATACAAGCCAAGGCGTCTACTGCTATACCAAAATGCCCTTTAGCTTGAAGAACGCAGGCGCCACCTATCAGCGGTAAGTAGATAATGCATTTGAAAAACAGGTGGGCCACAACTTAGAGGTTTACGTTGACGACCTAGTCATAAAGAGCCATACTGAGGATGAATTGGTGCGCGACATTGAGGAAACATTTAGGACACTTAAAGAGATCAACATGAAGCTAAACCCAAAAAAGTGCACTTTTGGCGCTACAGAAGGCATGTTTCTCGGATACATGATAGAACCTGATGGCATCAAACCATGTCCAGAAAAAACTAAGGTTGTCATCGAACTTCCTTCACCGCGCACGTTGAAGGAAGTCCAATCTCTCAATGGAAAACTGGCCGGTCTGAATAGATTCTTGTCCAAGTTAGCAGACAAGTCACTTCCTCTCTTTAAGACACTCAAGAAGTGTATAAAAAGGGAGATTTTATTTGGACTACGGAGGAGGAAGAAGCCTTTACAACTTAAACAACACCGCAACGCTCCCACACTTGTAGCACCCAGACCGTGGAAGAATTGATTATGTACTTATCCGCAACTCATGGAGCGGTCGGTAGCGGTCTGGCACAGACAGTCGATACAAATACGGTGTATTTTGTAAGCAAAGCGCTCAAGTAAACGGAGATTAACTATAGCGCCATGGAAAAGTTGGTCTTAGCATTGGTATTCGCCAAAAGACTGCGCCCGGTATTTCAAGCGCATCCAATGCGGTAATTACGCACCAACCCATCAAACAAATCATCTCCAAACCGCGCATCCGGGCGACTACGAAGTGGGCGTGTTGCTCGGGAACACAACATCTCCTACTGATCGCGTCTTTGCGGTAAAAGGCGAATACTAGCAGATTTCATCATCGAAAAACCGACGCCGATGATACACCCGCACCATGCAAGCAGGAACTACAAGATCCATGGATCTTGTTCACGGATGGATCTTCATGCGTGGATGGGTCGAGCGAGCCTCATCCTCGCAAGCCCTAAGTAGGGGTGGAAGCGAGCCGGCCGCCGTGAAAAGCTCGGGATCGGATCGGTAAAAGCTCGAGCAGCCGAGTTTAAACGAGCTCGAGCCCGAGCTCGAGCCTAAGTTGGGCTCATTTAATAATCGAGCTCGAGCAGAGCTCTATACAAAGGCTCGTTTAGGGCTCATGAGCCTAAGCGAGCCTTAGAAATATATATATATATTTTCTATCGATAACCGTGTTAACGAGCTCGAGCCTTGTGTTAACGAGTCGAGCTTTGTGTTAACGAGCCGAGCTCGAGCTTGTGAAAAATTTCACGAGCCGAGCTCGAGCTCAAATGTGAGGCTCGAACGAGCTCGAGCTCGAGTTCGAGCTTTTATATATAAGCGAGCCGAGCTCGAGCCTAAACGAGCTCGAGCTCGGCTCGCTTCGTTCACCCCTACCCGGAAGGATTGGAATTTACTTACGACGTTTGAGTTCACAATGACAAACAATGAGGCGAATATGAAGCCCTAATCGCCGGACTCGTGTGCGGCTCGAATGGGTGTCGCAACACAGAAGTAAATGTGGATTCCCGGCTAGTAGCCAACCACATGTTGGGTGAATATGTGGCTAAAGAGGAAAACATGATCCAATACCTCAACAAGACCAAGGCACTAATCCAAGGCTTTGATAGGTTTACCATCAAGCAGGTTCCTAGAGGGGAAAATCGAAAGGCGGATGCACTAAGTAAGATTGCATCCACAAGCTTTGCACACCTGTCAAAACAAGTGTTGGTGGAAACGTTGAGGAGCAAGTCCATCTCGGAGTTGGAAATATCCACGGTGGTAGAAGAGGAAGATCCTACGTGGATGACACCAATTATGGAATTCATAAGCAAGGGTGTATTGCCCCAAGAATGTATGAAGCCAAGAATACGGTACGCACCTGAGGTTCGAACTTCGAGACGGTGTACTATATCGGCGCTCCTTTCTGCAACCATGGCTCCGCTGCGTCGGCCCCCTACAAGCAAATTATGTACTCAGGGAAATTCACGCCGGTTCATGCAGCATGCATTCAGGACCACGATCCGTGGTGGCGCGCGCTTTACGGTCAGGATACTACTGGCCCACCATGCACCGTGATGCGCGGGAATTAATAAGAAAGTGCGGTGACTGTCAGGTTCATAGACCCATCCCGCGCCAACCACAACAGGAGCTAACGCCTATCACGGCGCCATGGCCATTCTACAAGTGGGGTATAGACATTGCAGGTCCCTTCCCTGTTGCAGCAGGAGGATTGAAGTTTCTCATAGTGGCCATAGACTACTTCACTAAGTGGATCGCAGCAAAAGCAGTTGTCACAATTACTGGCAATCGAGTCAAACACTTTGTTTGGGACAATATTGTATGCCGCTTCGGACTACCTGGGGAAATCATCTCGGACAACGGGAAACAATTTTGTGACAATCCTTCAAGGACCGTGTGAGAAGTTGAATATCGCGCGACTTCGCATCGGTTAAACATCCACAAACCAACGCTTAGTAGGCGTGCAAATCGAAGTCTAGGTGAAGGAATTAAAGCACGTCGGACAAGCACAAAGGAAGGTGGGTAGAATTATCGCATGTTCGTAGGCGCACTGTGCTTCAATCAAAACTAGCATGGGGACACCCCTTTTCTAGTCTATGGGACGAGGTCATACCGGCCGAAATTGGGATGCCAACTATTCGCCTTCTTGAAGTCAATATGGCAACCAATGATGACGAGCGCGTATTGACTTAGACTTGTTGGAAGAAAGACGCGCGCGCACGGCTATATGTGAAGCAAGGTCAAGTCAAAAATGAAGGGATACTATGATGCTAAAGTGCGAAGTGTTTCATTCAGACCAGGTGACTTCGTATACCGCGCCAATGATACGAGCCACGCAGAAGACACAGGCAAACTTGGACCGAAGTGGGAAGGACCCTATGAGGTTATTGAAGCATTAGGAACAGGCGCGTACAAGCTACGAGACATGGATGGTCGGGAACTACCGCGTACATGGAACATTTGCAATCTCAAGCGATGTTATCTCTAGGAATGGCTACGGCCCAGCGCACGGACGCTCTTGCACTTTAGTGCCCAATAAATATCCGTGTATTTACATTTTTTTTACTTAGGGAAATGTCTTATTTATTTTCTTTCATAAAAACTTGCAAGTATTAATAAAACGTTGCGGTTTCTAGCTAACTCCGCGGCACATTACAATTTGTTATTTCCATATACCTTATGTCTTAACATTTTCTATCTCTTGCCTACATGGCGTGCATGCACTTAATAAACCCACGATGGTACAAGGATGAGTAAACCTACTAAATAACTCGTTGAGTAAGAGGGTTGCAAACCAATCAACATTGGATCACGTATCCTTGTTAAACACCTTATTCTCGAGATGTTGGAATAAGTTCGGTGCTTACCCACGACCAGATGCGCTACTATGCATCTTGTCTTGGCGTTTAACAAATTAGGAATCAAGATACTTGACTCCTTAATATGATATTTACGATATCTTGCATATCACACCATATCTGACTACGATACAATTACTTAGAAATTATGTTTAAGTATCCGTGATTTTCATACATGACTATGAATTTCCTATCTTATTCGCGCGTATATAACAGTTTGATTCTTAGACAACAAGTACGTTTTTTACGCAAAGACGAATAACTAAGTACAAACATTACAAGCTGCAAATAATACCAACACGCATTCAACAAAAAGGAGAATTTTATTAACCACCATGCGTTCTTACAAAATGATGTTTACAATGCAAGTTCCTATCTACATACTATTACAACGTCTAAGCGACGAACTTCCTACACAGCTTGCAGCGCTCCCAACCTCATTTAGCCTCTTCAGTAGGTCGGAATCTTGGCGCTATACCGTGGCAATACTAACCGGTATCCCGTCAGATCTGGGGAGATGTGTGATGAGTGTCTAAATACTCATCATTTTTGTACCATTTAAAGCGCAAAACATCCGAAAACACTCGAAAATGCATCAAAATGATAAAAATATCACAAATAAGTGTTTTATGTGTTTTAAATTCAAAATATCAAAATACGGTGAAAACGTATCAAGTTTGCATAATTGGCGCTTTAGTCCCCAGTTTCAAAGTTGTCAAAAACAGGTCCACTGTAAATCAAAATAAAGAAAAATATCATTTCAAGTCCTAGGTTCATGAGTTGTCAAAATTGGTCCTTGAGATTTAAAATTGCAAAATTACAACTTAGGTCCCTAAACTTTGAAAATTGTCACAAATAGTCCTTTGAAAGTTTGAAAATGTCAAAAATGGTCCTTGTACTATTGAGACTTGTCAAAAGTGACCCTTGAAACAACTTTGGGAAATTGGCAGAAATGGTCCTTCAAAAATCAGAAATTGCAAAAAGGTCCTTGTATTACTAAACCAACCATTATGACCCCTGCCATATTCATTTTTGGACCCCTGCCATTACAATTGTGACCCCTTCCCTATTTTTGGACCCCTGGTCAAATCCAGTCAAATACACCTTTCCTCCACTTTCTTATCTCCTTCCCACTTGCCTCACCTCTCACCCATCACCTCACTTATCCTCCCCTCATCATCATATCTACCAACCTTACACACCACAATTAATGCCACCCCTTAGTTGCAAATTCGAAGCCCGGAGGTCAAAACTTTTTCATAAAATTGATCCAATGGCCAAAATGCACTCAAGTAATCCAAAGGCTAAGATATCAGTGGGATTTGCTCGAGAGATGTGAGAGAAGCTTATTGGTGTATAAAAGAAGCAAGAGAAGGAGAGAAGAAGCCGGTGAGTTAGTTTTAAATTTCATGTATGTCGTTTTAGTCTCAATGTTTTAGTTTAAGTTCAAAGTTGTAATTTCTGTTTCTAAGTACTAAACTTAAGTTATTTTGTCAAGATAATCTACTTTCAAGCATCAATTCGAGTTTTAATATAATTTCAAGTTTTATGTTAATCGTTATAAAATCGACTTTCAAGCTCTTATACTCAAAGCTCAAGTAGCTTCATTTCAATTCAAACAAGCTTACTTAAGCTTATTATAGCTTTAGTAGCTTGGAACACGATTCAAGCAAGTTTAGTGATTGGTCAATGAAAGTCAAACTGTGAAAAATTATTGGTTAGCGAGCATGGAAATGGTGATTGGTTGTTGCGAGCTAGTTTTGGATTGGGTTTGGTTTAGAATAGTGATGGTTTGGTTTTGCTTAAGCTTCTCGATAAATTTGGACTTGAAGTTAGGTCTCAATCTCCTTTGCATTTTACTTTTTTGAATCTGCATAATCGGTGTCTTTGTCTAAATCATAGTTATAGTTTATGTACTTGCATAATTTAGGTGTTTTAATGATATTAGGACCTAAATGTGTGGAATCATTGTTTAAATCAATTTGGTAGTTAAAAGTTCAAATCGGTTAGTATAAAGTATGTTTGGATCGGTTGGCTTGTCGATCTTAAGCTTTGGTTTGTGTTTAAAACTTGTCTACTTAATCTCAATTAGGTCAAGCTGGAACCATTTTAGTCATCAAATCTCATTTGTGCACTCTCAAAGTCAAAATCACCATTTAACTGTCCTAATCTCATATATGTTGGAAATTTGCAAAACCAAAAGCTTGATTTTTGTTCAAATATCACTAGAGTAGCTTGCATCAGTTTCATTATACCATAAAACAACATAATCATTCGAGATAATTGGACTCAAATCTCACAAAGTCAAAGTTTTCAATTCATCCAAAAGTCAAAATTTCATAAAACCCGTTTTGAATAAACTTTGTAATTTTATTGTGATCTTACCATTAGGATTTAGGATATAAGCTTTTGGGATATTAAAGTTTAGCTGCTCATCTTAATTAGAAAAATATTAGTTTATCTCTACTTAGCTTATTAGCGCTTATTCATTAGCTTCTTTTAAGCCTTTTTCACAAAACTCCCGTTTGCTTATTCCTTATTTTTGCTTATTTAGTGTGTTTTCTTGTTGTTGTTGCTTATTCTAAGTTCCCATAACTTGTTTATAGCTTATTCAACCTTTGGTTGAGTGGTAGCTTTTTATTAGCTTATGGAAGCTTAATAGCTCATTTTGACCCGTTTCCATAGCTTCCACTTTTGCATTTTAGTTTCCTCAATTTTAGTCCTTATTAGGCGATATTCGGATTTAGACACTTTGGTTCGTAGTGGTTTTCATGGTGATTTTAGTTTATTTTTGTGATTTTTATAATCGGCTTAACAAGGGCTTAAAGTTAGTACATAAGGATGTTTGGCACTAGTGCTTAAATAGACCCATATCATTTTAGATTGTTGTTCAGAGGTTTAGGATAGTTGGAATATGTTGGTTTTAAGTAAGTTTAGCATACTCTAGCTTACGTGATAATTTGGTGCTCATTTGGTACTTATAGCTTATTTTAGTGCTTATTTATAAGCACTTTTCTCTGAAACCTAATTATTGAACACCGCACCACTTTTATTATTTTTCCTATATTTAGAATAATATTTTATAATATTCTGGAAGTTTTCATATTTTTCACTGTTCATTTGCTATTTTTCGCATTTAATTTCGGTTTTAGCATTTTAATTAGCTTTTATTCAATTAAATCGAAAAGCTTCAAAAAATAAGTTTTCATTTTTCCTAGGTTAAGATAAATATAAAAAGCAAAAAAGAATTTTTCCAGATTTTTCTTAGTTTAATTTGTAATTTTTAGCAATTTAAGTAGTTTTAAATAGTTTTTAATTCATAGAAAATAGAAAAATAATCAGAAAAATACAAAATTAGTTTTGAAAATTCCTTTTAGTTATTTTAGATTTTTCTAAGTCATAATTTCATTTTCAAGCTTTATTTCATATTTTCTTGTATTTTAGGGTATTATTAAATAAGTAAAAATAGTTTTTAATTAATAATAATTAGATAAATAGTAATAAAAATAATTTTCTTTTTCTAAAATTTTCTCTTATCATTAGGTTTGTAAAATGTCATTTTATATTTTTAGGATTAATATTGTTTCAGTTTCACACTTTCTTTTGTACGTCGCGTAGTTTTTAATTTAAGTTTTATAAAGAAAAATCAAAACATCATTTTAAAATAGTGATAGCATTTATTTAGTATAGTTTATCTTTTAATTTTCTTTAATTTTCATTTAAGCCCTGTAATTTATAAACTTTTCTTTAGGTATAATCGATCATATCTCTTTTTCCGTTCAAATCCTCTCGATCACTATTCGTTTGATTATTCTCGCACATTTCGTTGGGACATAACGACACGGGAAACACTATACTCTCTGGACTTCATTGCATTGGTGTCTGAACTGTTTTAAGTTTCTTACGGTTAGCCATTCACAAGTGGCTAGCTTGTGTGAGATAACTTGACGGTTCGGGACCAATCAAACTTTGGCGCCGCTGCCGGGGAGCTGTGCTAATAGCCTTACGTTTAGCAGATTAGTGATTTGAATATTCACTCATTGTTTATACCATCTATATGTTTATATTTTCTTATAAAAATACAAAAATCCAAAAACATCTTCTTTCTTATTTTTGCAAAATGTTTATCCAAAAACCCAAAAATATTCATCTTTACCCTCTTACCCTTTTTGATTCTTTATCTCTTTACCCTCATCCATTTGATTCTAACTTCTTCTATTCTCATGGAATCTCTCGACTACGACGACTTCGGGACGAGTTGAAAACTTGGACTTTATCACAAATGTCAAGAATTCGTGTTGTTCGTGATGATCCATTAATTACGTAGGAAATGGAGCGAAAACCGGGGTGACAAAGGACCAGGTACTTCCCTCCGATAATGGAAGTGCTAAATCGTCCAACCTACGGTTATCAAAGATCTAACCCCCAATTGCTCCTAAGCCGTCTAAAATTGATCCTAAACTTTCACGATTTACGGTTAAAAGCAAACATGCGAAATTTAGACCGTGGCTAGCAAGAATGACTTGCCTAATCTTCACGTTTCAAGAACCGAACCGGAGACCATAGCGGAGTAGTGGAAATTGCTAGCTCTCGAGCACACCACTTGTCCCACCTCCGAATTTTTCAAAATGTTCTTGAGACTTGATAGTCATTCGGATCACCATGTTGGTTTTGTTGATTCTTTGAATAAACCGATTCCTTCTCATAACTCTCAAATGAAATCGTTTATTCCTTGTGTCGGTTGTGGTGAGCCTCTTTTGGTTCACCACATCGTTGGTGTCACGTGTTATGCGGTGTGGTAATGATATTCGTAACGGGAGTTGTTTGTTTTGTGGTTCGAGAAATTCATTTGATTATGATCCTAATCCGAACTCATTTAACGACCCTCAAACTTTTCAATTACCCACCACAGCCCGACTTATCTTCATATAATCAACATAACTAGCTGTGAATTTTGTGGAGGTCCTCACCAAGGATTTGAGTGTCAATCCGGAAACACATTTGTCTATAAGCAGTTTTCGGTGATGCTCGAACTTTAGTTATGACTAATATCCTTATAATTCACCGATCCGGACTCGTGATTTCTTGTTGTGAGTACTGTGGAGGTCCCCACTCACTCGATTGTCAAATAGGAATCCATTTCCTTGTAACAATCATGACTCTCACAGTTTGACAATTTCCAACCTCCACACCATACGGTTCAAACTCCACCGAGCCGTTGCTAAAGAAATTTCCCATGATTTTGAAACCGCAATGAAAACACTTAATGATATGATTCAAAACTTTAAGAATCAAGTGAATGGTGAGAAAACCATGGGAGAATTGCTAATCAAGAACAAGAGGCTCGCAAATCTAGGGAAGAATTATTAGTCCTAGAAAGCAAACAGGCGTTCCCAATTTCTTAAAGCGCTATGTATGATGATGACGAGAGAGTATTTCTTTTAAGAATATTATTTCTCAACTCCTCGATCGGTTGATATTCCGCGAGTTGAGATTCCATCTCAAACAATCGCTATCACACCAAGCTCCCACTCACTCTCGAACATGGGGGCGAGCATCTTGACCTTGTTCACGAAAAGGAATCGGACGAATTCATAAAATCTAGTGTTGAGAATATTGTCCCAATCCCGAGAGAGTCACGAGAACTTCGATCATATGTGATTCTATTTCCCTCTTGAGTGTTCAAAGATCATTTTGAAACTTTCTCCGATTTTAGCGACGATTGTACTTCTCATGGAAACATCGAGTATGTTGAGGCATCACTCCCACGCGATCGATCTTGATCATCTTCTTGAGGAGTTCACCAATGAACTCACTCGCATCAATCCACTTTCATCGGAAAGTAATGATAGTCTTTTGATTTCAAAGGCGATCCGGGAGGCGAAGGTCTCCTTGATAATGATCGTTCACTCACTTCTTATCCCAACAAATCCAATAGAGAATGTTAATCACTTTGTTCTGAAGCATTCAAAACAACTCTCACTAATCCTCTATTTGAATTCGACTCGAATTCACTTTAATCTCGAGAATCCACTCTTTGATACTCAGTTGAGGATAGTGATGAGTCTGATGGAACAAGAAATCACAAATTTACATCTTGTGATTGATTCTCTTCACGAGGAGTTCGCGGTGAACTCGCTCATATCATATGTCCGCCGGAGTATGATAATTTCTACTTTGATCTAGACACACCCATAATATGTCTTGATCAAACGAGCTTAGCGATGAGATTCATGAAACTATGAATTCTCCTATTGAGGATGAAGAGTTAGTCATGATTTTTATCATGATTTTCTTTCTTTTCTTCATATATTCATCACTTCTCTGTTCTTCACTCCTTCGGAATGAAGACATTATCTTGACCCGGCATTTCCATGTACCATTATCTTGGCCGGTGCATCTGTATATATCTCGTCGGTGTGGAACTTTCACGTGCTTCAAATGTTTGACCAAACATCTTGAATGAAAGTCCGATGGAGATTGTCTCTTCCACTTTGCTTCCCATGAACAAATTAATTCGGGTCGAGTCAAGCTAGCGACTCGGTAATCAAAAACGATAGTTAAACATGGGTTTTCACCCGTGTGTACCACCAAGTGTGGGGAGATGCCCCACATATTGTATATAGATCTTAAAATGAATGAAAATTGTAAATATAAAAAAAAAAAAAAAAAGAATAATTGTTGTGTTTCTACACTTAGCTAGTAATGTTATCTTTTACGTTCTAAGTTTCGGCATAACAGTGGTACTTTGAATATTGAGGACAATATTCATTTCTAAGTGTGGGGAAATTTCGCGAATTTGATCATAAATGTACCCTTTAGTCCCTTTTCTCCCAAAATGGCCAAATTTAAAAAAAAAAAATTAGTGGAAGTACTATGTACTAAACACAACAAATGGTAATCGATCCACCATGTCTAACCCACATAAGGATGGCTAATCCAGAGAAAACGGCTCTTGGTAAAGATATCTCAAATCAGTTGACGACTTGCAATTTGCCCAAAATTGTATGGTGTTCATTCACCATATCCTTAAAAGTGAAGAGTTGGCTAGCCCGCAAGTTTATGGCTTGTGGTAAAGGCGATGGAAAAACCATAATTGGTAATCGACTCACCAAAGATAATATTGATAATTTATCTAAGAGTTGGCTAGTCCGAAGCAAGCGGCTTCGGTAAAGACAAATCAAATCCGTTGAAAGTCGGTGATTTGCTCAAAATCATATGGTTATCGGTGTACCAAGGTTCTTACTTGAATCGAAACATTTGGCTACTCCGAAGTAATGGCTTTTGGTAAAGAGATGAAATCCATTAATTTTTCTCAAAACATTGCTAGGGACTAGCAATATCTTAGTGTGGGGATTGATGAGTGTCTAAATACTCATCATTTTGTACCATTTAAGCTAAAACATCCGAAAACACTCGAAATGCATCAAAATGATAAAAATATCACAAATAAGTGTTTTATGTGTTTTAAATGCAAAATATCAAAATCGGTGAAAAGCGTATCAAGTTTGCATAATTGGCGCTTTGTCCCCAAGTTTCAAAAGTTGTCAAAAAGCAGTCCACGGTAAATCAAAATAAAGAAAATATCATTTCAAGTCCCTAGGATTCATGAGTTGTCAAAATTGGTCCTTGAGATTTAAAATTGCAAAATTACAACTTAGGTCCCTAAACTTTGAAAATTGTCACAAATAGTCCTTTGAAAGTTTAAAATGTCAAAATGGTCCTTGTACTATTGAGACTTGTCAAAGTGACCATTGAAACAACTTTGGGAAATTGGCGAAATGGTCCTTCAAAATCGAAATTGCAAAAGGTCCTTGTATTACTAAACCAACCACTTATGACCCTGCCATATTCATTTTGGACCCCTGCCATTACAATTGTGACCCTTCCTATTTTTGGACCCCAGTCAAATCCATCAAATACACCTTTCCTCCACCATGCTTATCTCCTTCCCACTTGCCTCGCACCTCTCACCCATCACCTCACCTTATCCTCCCCTCATCATCATATCTACCAACCTTACACACCACAATTAATGCCACCCCCTAGTTGCAAATTGAAGCCCGGAGGTCAAAGCAATTTTTCCGCCAAAATTGATCCAATGGCCAAAATGCACTCAAGTAATCCAAAGGCTAAGATATCAAGTGGGATTTGCTCAGAGATGTGAGAGAAGCTTATTGGTATATAAAAAGAAGCAAGAGAAGGAGAGAAGAAGCCAGTAGTTAGTTTTTAAATTTCATGTATGTCGTTTTTAGTCTCAATGTTTTAGTTTAAGTTCAAAGTTGTAATTTCCTGTTTCTAAGTACTAAACTTAAGTTATTTTGTCAGTATAATCTACTTTCAAGCATCAATTCAGAGTTTTAATATAATTTCAAGTTTTATGTTAATCATTATAAAATCGGCTTTCAAGCTCTTATACTCAAAGCTCCAGTAGCTTCATTTCAATTCAAACAAGCTTACTTAAGATTATTATAGCTTTTGGTAAGCTTGGAACACAGTTTCAAGCAAGTTTGGTGATTGGTCAATGAAAGTCAAACTGTGAGAAAATTATTGGTTAAGCAGGCATGGAAATGGTGATTGGTTGTTGCAGAGCTAGTTTTGGATTGGGTTTGGTTTAGAATAGTGGTGGTTTGGTTTTGCTTAAGCTTCTCAATAGCTGGACTTCAAGTTAGGTCTCAATCTCCTTTGCATTTTACTTTTTTTTTGAATCTGCATAATCAGTGTGCTGTCTAAATCATAGTTATAGTTTATGTACTTGCATAATTTAGGTGTTTTAATGATATTAGGACCTAAATGTGTGGGAATCATTGTTTAAATCTGAATTTGGTAGTTAAAAGTTCAAATCAGTTAGTATAAAGTATGTTTGGATCAGTTGGCTTGTCTGATCTTAAGCTTTGGTTTGTGTTTAAAACTTGTCTACTTAATCTCAATTAGGTCAACTGGAACCATTTTAGTCATCAAATCTCATTTGTGCACTCTCAAAGTCAAAATCACCATTTAACTGTCCTAATCTCATATCTGTTGGAAATTTGCAAAACCAAAAGCTTGATTTTTGTTCAAATATCACTAGAGTAGCTTGCATCAGTTTCATTATTGTAAAACCCTAAAAATCGTAAATGTGTTAAATGACTATTTTGCCCTCAGCTTAATAGATCAAGCTCGTTAAATACGTTACATGTTTTGCTCATATAAAAAAAATAGTGTAAGACATGATAATAAAACTTACATTATGTCACAAAATAAATACAACACAACACAAGTTACATGAACTACATTATTGATATGTTAGACATTTAAATTAAATGTAACTAATTAAATATGGAAGAGAATTGTTTTGGTCTTCAAATTGATTTGGTCCCCCGATTTTCGGCTCAAGGAAATGCAACTACACCCCATTTTGCACGCCTAACTTTATGTTCCACCATCGTCCCCAATTATCTCCACCATTTAATCCCATTTACATTATTTTATAACCTACCTTTTCACTTTAAATCTCCTACTAAACCCTATGAACAAAAAGGTATCGGCTCTCATCCTTGCCTCTCTTTCCTCCATTTTGTCGATCAACCATCAAGCCAAGCAGTCGTGGTGATCATCTTCTTGGCGTCATTCTTGTTCTTTTTCCTCTTGTTACGTCGCACAAAAGGTAACATAAGCCTCACCTTTCTCTTGATATTCGCCGCATGATGCATGAACATGGGTCAGTGTTCTTTTCATATGTCGCTATAAAGATTGTAATCAAATGAGAAGCGGCACATAAAATCATGGGGTTATAAGAGTTAACGAGTTATGACTTTTCTGTTTTGTTAATGTTTGTTTTGGCCGAGAATTTGCATGGTCGTCCTTGGGCTCTTTCATTTGTTGTAACGCTATGAATATGTGGCAAACCGGGTTTGTAATATGAAGAAAACGTAGAGCATAAAATCATGAATCAACAAATGATGTTTGTGTACGTTATGGAATTTTTTGGTCGTGTCATGATGACCCATTCATGGCCTTTCTTTCATTGATATGTTATGAACATGAGTCATTAAAACTAAGGTCTATAACTTAACGAAATGTCACATGAAATAACCATTAAAACCTCACACGAAACCATAAGTTAGTTACATAAAATCATGAGTTTAAACCTTGTTTATGTCGATTTGTATAAGTCAAATAAAGGAGTACATGAATTGTTTTTAAGCTCACCTTTTGCATGTTCTTTTGTTATATCAAGCTTGAAGGATTGAACATATGCATGCTTTGAGCCTAAATAATATATTACATAAATGGTTAAAGAAAGGTCAAGGTTAAACAAGTAATGGGTACATTGTCCACATAAAATAATGTATAATCCTTACATATGTACTGATTATGTTTTAATTCTTGTCGTGGGTTTCCAGGCCATGATACAACTTCCACATATGTCAACACAAGTCTTGAATCTGGTCCTATGTTTGTGAATCTGGTCGTGTACTATGTGCACTATACCTTGAGTCTTTGTCTAATAAAGCATGCCATCTAATGTGTAAAGAACCAAACCATGAAAGCTACTACTATGCTACATGAAAGTATCATCTAAACTTATATGTATATGTTGTTAAGTATATAAGTCGATCTTATAATAAACTCCATGCGCATGTCCTTTTTTTAAAACTATATATATGGTGTCACCTAAAACACTAGACATAAGTATGGGAAAACCTAGTATAATAACCACATGAAATCATGAACAAATCCTTATTGTATGTCGACCAATATGTGCTTCAAGAATATGTTTTTAAAATCTGTTTTGGTGGCCCTAACAACATGATTCTTTTTGTTATATCGTACATATATCTTTAGAAATCATGGTGTATATTATTGGTGGGGTTGAGTCAAATAAAATATGAGTCTATGATTTGTTTTGTGGGGCTATAGGTTGGTAAACATAATTCTTTCATTCATATTAAACCTACATGAATTTAAAAGGAACACAAGCTTTTAAGTTAATTACACTTGTAACCCCACACTTTGAAATATTTACCATGCAAACCCTATAGTTTAAATTATGATCTAATAAAGCCATAAAATAGGAAAATTGTCTTATTAAACCTTTAAGTTACCATTTATAATTTATAACCCTAACTTTGGTTAATTAATGAAATTTACCCTAAAGTATTTTGATTTGGTCTATTACTAAAAATGAGAATACGTTTATAACTCTAAAAATATTAATATGATTAATCCATTACGACATTAAATGAGCTAATAATTATTATGCGAACCATAATTCGTGTAGATTCGTTGAAGAAGATACGACGTTGCTTCCCGGTGTTACCTTCCCGTTTGTTTTCGTTTCGTTGCTAAGGTACAGATATTCTATCCCTTTTGAGTAGGGATTTCTCATGATTCGTTTACCTCTTTCGATATCAGCTTTGAACCGTTATATTTTGCTCGAGCCTTCTTATTAGGGCTTCCTATAACTTTGCTATGCTCCCTTTGATTGATTCTCCTATGTGAACGTTTGATTATGAACCTTTGATATGAACCTCTTATATGAACTCATGATATGAACTTTGATACGAACCTTTGACAATGAACCTTTGATATTGAACTTTGATATTGAACCTCATTCTCGAACCCTTAATATTGGAATTGATATTGGAATATTTTATGAACCTCGAATTGTGACCTCACGATATTGAGCCTCCGATTATGATGGTGATATATATTGCTACTTGTGGATATTGTTTGACCTTCGAGTTTATACCGAGCCAACATCGTTAACTAGTCATGGAGGTACCATGACCGTGTCATTGATGCACCAATGGCATGACTCCGGTGTGTCTGAGTGATGTTACACACCGTCCCTTTCGTTATCGATTATGAGCTCGAGATATATTGTTATGGCCCTCTTCTTGTTACGGGCGTATGGATGCATCCTAGATCATCTTGTCTTATTCTTGATATATATCTTGTTATAGTGATGTGGTGCGTGTGTGCAATACACCCTCACGGACCGAGCTAGCTACTCCATCGTTACCGAGGTCTCCTCCTATTGTCTCGGTATTCCGAGGTCACCCTCCGAATCGATGGTTACTCTTGATTCTTGGGTCATTATTGCCACTCATCATTATTCTTGTCTTTGCTTTGTTGGCTCGGATAGATTTGACAACCCTTACAATCGCTTATATACTTACATTGTACCATCTGTTTACCCCAGCACCATATTACGTATTGATGCCGTTACCACTGCACCTCATGTGACTTAAGTTATTATGTGATTATCGAATTTGATTATGCTTTTACATGTTTATGTGACTACCTTTTCTTTCTACGATGTGATTAATATGTGACTATATGATTCATCCGTTGTCATCCGATTATATGTTATCTCCCATTATGTGATCCCTATGATTTCCGGTGACCATGCTAGTGTTTGATCAATTGTTTTGTCATTTATCTTGTTTACCTTGTTCGATTAATCTTATGGACTATGACTATCCGTTAGTATCTTTATCCGCTTATTTTGACTGCCATGGTTACAATTTTGTTTATGCTCTTGTTGATTGGATAAATGGTTCAACTTATGTTGTCCGGCTTGTTAATTTATTTAGTTGCTCGCTATGTCTTTAATTCATTCAATTATAATGTCATCTTGAATTTCCTATTGGTTACGTGTGGTTGCCATGCTTTGACTATTGTTGGTACTTACACGATATGATACTAATTATGTTATTAACTCGTAGTTACTTGACCGGTGTGATTGCCATGCTCACTTTCTAATTAGTTGCTTCCGCTAGCCTTTGGACTTCATTTGGTTTATATGTACTCGACTTCGATTTATTGTATGCACGGTTATTTATATGTGCTTCCGTATATGTCATCAATGTGTTATGTGCCTTGTCCTCCTCTGCTATCTGTTCCTTTTGGATATCGGTATAATTGTGTTTGCAGAATCCTCATCGACTCATTGTTTCCTTTCTGTTGCACCATTGTTATTGTTTCCTCTGTTTCATTTCATATTTCTGATTTTGTTAGCTTTCGTTTTGTTATATCATTCCTTTGGGCTTTTAAGCTCACCAAGCATTTCTTTTCTGCGGCGGGTTTTAGGCTGAAGATGGGCTTGATGGGTGAGAGTTGGATTATCCGAGTGGGCCAACCCTAGTTACCATATTTTTTGGACTTATTTTGAAGAGCTTTTGTCGGAGAATTTCATTTCATTTTGTTATGTTATTTTTAAGTCTTGACTTGTAAAGATTTTAATTGTATGTTCGATATGACACGAATGTGACATACGCCCTTGTCGGGTTGAGGTGTTACAATTATGGTATCGAGCCGTTTTCGTCTTGTTGACCTTAGGATTGACCCTGTGAGGACCGGGTAGACCTTAGGCTTCCGTCTGCCCGATATCTTCGATTCCTTTGATTGTCGTTCGGTTTTGACTGCGATAATCTTTTGTCTTCAACATTTTGGTCTTCTTCTCTTCACATTTGATTTTATTATTTTGTCTTCACCCATCCGTTTGTCGATCGTTAAATGGAGACTACCCGTGGAGCCAAGATGATGGTGCCGAACTGCATTCTTTGCAATGCCTCTAGTGGAGAGGTTCATGAAGCGAAGCACACCCGATTGCAGATCTTTGCTAGAGGCATCGGGATCTTCTTTGGAGGCTGGACGGACCAAACAAAGGCGCAAAAGACGGAGACAAGATTCAACCGTGGTGAGAAGGTTCATCTACTTCATAGGATTTGGGGGCGCGACTTATGTTACTTTGACTTGTTTGTCATGCGTTTTGAAGCGATTTGATATCTTGCTATGTGATTTTGATCGGCATTACTTTTCTTAATTCGTTCAGAATTCGGTTTGAATCATGAACTTTTATCTTTTGGCATTTTGGTAATATCTCAGCTTTTCTTTTGAATCATCAGTAATGAGTCATGAGGAGTCGTTTTGAGCAAGTTGGTGACCTTCCTTCTTTGTGACATGGTAAGTTGGTTTGATGCATTTTATGCTGCATGTATGTGATTATGGTCCGTTTGGGTATGTTACATGCTATCTATATGCTATCTGTTTTGATGTGATACTGGTTATGTGATTTGTCATGACCCGAGGCAGAATATGATGATAATAATGACTTGTTATGTGATGCAAGTATTATGACGCCTGATCAACGTAATAATACCGAGATCATATAATTTAACTTATTGAAATCATACGACATCTTGGGAAATGCCTGGGGTTGGTACGTGAATGGAATAAGGCTTATATCCGTTATTTGACACTCCTTATGTTCGTGTGAAATTATGTACCTCTTTGCGAGATTCTAACCGACATCTGTTACGTGTATGTTTTGTACGCTTTGAAACTGAAATCGTTATGATCTGTATGAAACTATGGATTGCTACATCTGTCTTGAACTCGTACGTCTCTGTGTCCCTCTGCGACATCAATTTTCGAGGACGAAAATTTTCTTTTAGAGGGGAAGAGTTGTAAAACCCTAAAAATCGTAAATGTGTTAAATGACTATTTTGCCCTCAGCTTAATAGATCAAGCTCGTTAAATACGTTACATGTTTAGCTCATATAAAAAAAATAGTGTAAGACATGATAATAAAACTTACATTATGTCACAAAATAAATACAACACAACACAAGTTACATGAACTACATTATTGATATGTTAGACATTTAAATTAAAATGTAACTAATTAAATATGGAAGAGAATTGTTTTGGTCTTCAAATTGATTTGGTCCCCCCCTGATTTTCGGCTCAAGGAAATGCAACTACACCCCATTTTGCACGCCTAACTTTATGTTCCACTACTGTCCCCAATTATCTCCACCATTTAATCCCATTTACATTATTTTTATAACCTACCTTTTTCACTTTAAATCTCCTACTAAACCCTATGAACAAAAAAAGGTATACGGCTCTCATCCTTGCCTCTCTTTCCTCCATTTTGTCGATCAACCATCAAGCCAAGCAGTCGTGGTGATCATCTTCTTGGCGTCATTCTTGTTCTTTTTCCTCTTGTTACGTCGCACAAAAAGGTAACATAAGCCTCACCTTTCTCTTGATATTCTGGCCGCATGATGCATGAACATGGGTCGAGTGTTCTTTTCATATAATACGCTATAAAAGATTGTAATCAAATGAGAAACGGCACATAAAATCATGGGGTTATAAGAGTTAACGAGTTATGACTTTTCTGTTTTGTTAATGTTTGTTTTGGCCGAGAATTTGCATGGTCGTCCTTGGGCTCTTTCATTTGTTGTAACGCTATGAATATGTGGCAAAACTGGGTTTGTAATATGAAGAAAACGTAGAGCATAAAATCATGAATCAACAAATGATGTTTGTGTACGTTATGGGACTGTTTTGGTCGTGTCATGATGACCCATTCATGGCCTTTCTTTCATTGATATGTTATGAACATGAGTCATTAAAACTAAGGTCTATAACTTAACGAAAATGTCACATGAAATAACCATTAAAACCTCACACGAAACCATAAGTTAGTTACATAAAATCATGAGTTTAAACCTTGTTTATGTCGATTTGTATAAGTCAAATAAAGGAGTACATGAATTGTTTTTAAGCTCACCTTTTGCATGTTCTTTTGTTATATCAAGCTTGAAGGATTGAACATATGCATGCTTTGAGCCTAAATAATATATTACATAAATGGTTAAAGAAAGGTCAAGGTTAAACAAGTAATGGGTACATTGTCCACATAAAATAATGTATAATCCTTACATATGTACTGATTATGTTTTAATTCTTGTCGTGGGTTTCCAGGCCATGATACAACTTCCACATATGTCAACACAAGTCTTGAATCTGGTCCTATGTTTGTGAATCTGGTCGTGTACTATGTGCACTATACCTTGAGTCTTTGTCTAATAAAGCATGCCATCTAATGTGTAAAAGAACCAAACCATGAAAGCCTACTACTATGCTACATGAAAGTATCATCTAAACTTATATGTATATGTTGTTAAGTATATAAGTCTGATCTTATAATAAACTCCATGCGCATGTCCTTTTTTTAAAACTATATATATGGTGTCACCTAAAACACTAGACATAAGTATGGGAAAACCTAGTATAATAACCACATGAAATCATGAACAAATCCTTATTGTATGTCGACCAATATGTGCTTCAAGAATATGTTTTTAAAATCATTTTGGTGGCTAACAACATGATTCTTTTTGTTATATCGCACATATATCTTTAGAAATCATGGTGTATATTATTGGTGGGGTTGAGTCAAATAAAATATGAGTCTATGATTTGTTTTGTGGGGCTATAGGTTGGTAAACATAATTCTTTCATTCATATTAAACCTACATGAATTTAAAAGGAACACAAGCTTTTAAGTTAATTACACTTGTAACCCCACACTTTGAAATATTTACCATGCAAACCCTATAGTTTAAATTATGATCTAATAAAGCCATAAAATAGGAAAATTGTCTTATTAAACCTTTAAGTTACCATTTATAATTTATAACCCTAACTTTGGTTAATTAATGAAATTTACCCTAAAGTATTTTGATTTGGTCTATTACTAAAATGAGAATACGTTTATAACTCTAAAAATATTAATATGATTAATCCATTACGACATTAAATGAGCTAATAATTATTATGCGAACCATAATTCGTGTAGATTCGTTGAAGAAGATACGACGTTGCTTCCCGGTGTTACCTTCCCGTTTGTTTTCGTTTCGTTGCTAAGGTACAGATATTCTATCCCTTTTCAGTAGGGATTTCTCATGATTCGTTTACCTCTTTCGATATCAGCTTTGAACCGTTATATTTTGCTCTGAGCCTTCTTATTAGGGCTTCCCTATAACTTTGCTATGCTCCCTTTGATTGATTCTCCTATGTGAACTGTTTGATTATGAACCTTTGATATGAACCTCTTATATGAACTCATGATATGAACTTTGATACGAACCTTTGACAATGAACCTTTGATATTGAACTTTGATATTGAACCTCTGTTACTGAACCCTTAATATTGGAATTGATATTGGAATATTTTATGAACCTCTGAATTGTGACCTACTGATATTGAGCCTCTGATTATGATGACTGATATATATTGCTACACTGTGGATATTGTTTGACCCTTGATTTATACCGGCCCAATCATCGTTAACTAGTCATGGAGGTACCATGACCGTGTCATTGATGCACCAATGGCATGACTCCGGTGTGTCTGAGTGATGTTACACACCGTCCCTTTCGTTATCGATTATGAGCTCGAGATATATTGTTATGGCCCTCTTTGTTTCTGCGGGCGATGGATGCATCCTAGATCCGCTTGTCTTCATTCTCGATATATATCTTGTTATAGTGATGTGGTGCGTGTGTGCAATACACCCCTCACGGATGAGAGCTAGCTACTCCAGCAGTTACCGAGGTCTCCTCCTATTGTCCGTATTCCGAGGTCACCCTCAGAATACGATGGTTACTCTTGATTCTTGGGTGTTATTGCCACTCTTATTATTCTTGTCTTTGTCTTGTTGGCTCGGGATAGATTCGACAACCCTTACATCGTTTATATACTTACATTGTACCATCTGTTACCCAGTAGCACCATATTACGTATTGACCGCCGTTACCTGTACCCTCATGTGACTTAAGTTATTATGTGATTATCGAATTTGATTATGCTTTTACATGTTTATGTGACTACCTTTTACTGCTACGATGTGATTAATATGTGACTATATGATTCATCTGTTGTCATCCGATTATATGTTATCTCCCTGTTATGTGATCCCTATGATTTCCTGGTGACCATGCTAGTGTTTGATCAATTGTTTTGTCTGTTTATCTTGTTTACCTTGTTCAGTTAATCTTATGGACTATGACTATCCGTTAGTATCTTTATCTGCTTATTTTGACCTGCCATGGTTACAATTTTGTTTATGCTACTGTTGGATTGGATAAATGGTTCAACTTATGTTGTCCGGCTTGTTAATTTATTTAGTTGCTCTGCTATGTCTTTAATTCATTCAATTATAATGTCATACTGAATTTCCTATTGGTTACGTGTGACTGCCATGCTTTGACTATTGTTGGTACTTCTGCTGATATGATACTAATTATGTTATTAACTGTAGTTACTTGACTGGTGTGATTGCCATGCTCACTTTCTAATTAGTTGCTTCCGCTAGCCTTTGGACTTCAGTTTGGTTTATATGTACTCTGACTTCCTGATTTATTGTATGCATGGTTATTTATATGTGCTTCCGTATATGTCATCAATGTGTTATGTGCCTTGTCCTCCTCTGCTATCTGTTCCTTTTGGATATCGGTATAATTGTGTTTCTGCAGGAATCCTCATCGACTCATTGTTTCCTTTCTGTTGCACCATTGTTATTGTTTCCTCTGTTTCATTTCATATTTCTGATTTTGTTAGCTTTCGTTTTGTTATATCATTCACCGGGCTTTTAAGCTCACCAAGATTTCTTTTCTGCGGCGGGGTTTGAAGCTTGAAGATGGGCTTGATGGGTGAGAGTTGGATTATCCGAGTGGGCCAACCCTAGTTACCATATTTTTTGGACTTATTTTGAAGAGCTTTTGTCTCGAGAATTTCATTTCATTTTGTTATGTTATTTTTAAGTCTTCAGCTTGTAAAGATTTTAATTGTATGTTCTGATATGACACCAGAATGTGACACTTCTGCCCTTGTCGGGTTGGGGTGTTACAATTATACCATAAAACAACATAATCATTCAGATAATTGGACTCAAATCTCACAAAAGTCAAAGTTTTCAATTCTGTCCAAAAGTCAAAATTTCATAAAAACCCGTTTTTGAATAAACTTTGTAATTTTATTGTGATCTTACCATTAGGATTTAGGATATAAGCTTTTGGGATATTAAAGTTTAGCTGCTCATCTTAATTAGAAAAACATTAGTTTATCTCTACTTAGCTTATTAACCGCTTATTCATTAGCTTCTTTTAAGCCTTTTTCACAAAACTCCGTTTGCTTATTCCTTATTTTTGCTTATTTAGTGTGTTTTTCTTGTTGTTGTTGCTTATTATAAGTTCCCATAACTTGTTTATAGCTTATTCAACCTTTGGTTCGAAGTGGTAGCTTTTATTAGCTTATGCAAGCAATAGCTCATTTTGACCCGTTTCCATAGCTTCCAATTTTGCATTTTAGTTTCCTCAATTTTAGTCCTTATTAGCTGAAATTCTGGATTTAGACACTTTGGTTGGTAGTGGTTTTCATGGTGATTTTAGTTTATTTTTGTGATTTTTATAAAATTTGGCTTAACAAGGGCTTAAAGTTAGTACATAAGTGGTGTTTGGCACTAGTGCTTAAATAGACCCATATCATTGTAGATTGTTGTTCGAGAGGTTTAGGATAGTTGGAATATATTGGTTTTAAGTAATTTTAGCATACTCTAGCTTACGTGATAATTTGGTGCTCATTTGGTACTTATAGCTTATTTTTAGTGCTTATTTATAAGCACTTTTCACTAGAACCTAATTATTGAACACCGCACCACTTTTATTATTTTTCCTATATTTAGAATAATATTTTATAATATTCTGGAAGTTTTCATATTTTCACTTGCTTCATTTGCTATTTTTCGCATTTAATTTCGGTTTTAGCATTTTTAATTAGCTTTTTATTCAATTAAATCGGAAAAGCTTCAAAAAATAAGTTTTCATTTTTCCTAAGTTAAGATAAATATAAAAAGCAAAAATAATTTTTCCAGATTTTCTTAGTTTAATTTGTAATTTTTAGCAATTTAAGTAGTTTTAAATAGTTTTTAATTCATAGAAAATAGAAAAATAATCAGAAAAATACAAAATTAGTTTTGAAAATTCCTTTTAGTTATTTTAGATTTTTCTAAGTCATAATTTCATTTTTCAAGCTTTATTTCATATTTTCTTGTATTTTAGGGTATTATTAAATAAGTAAAAATAGTTTTTAATTAATAATAATTAGATAAATAGTAATAAAAATAATTTTCTTTTTCTAAAAATTTTCTCTTATCATTAGGTTTGTAAAAATGTCATTTTTATATTTTTAGGATTAATATTGTTTCAGTTTCACACTTTCTTTGTACGTCACGTAGTTTTAATTTAAGTTTTATAAAAGAAAAATCAAAACATCATTTTAAAATAGTGATAGCATTTATTTAATATAGTTTATCTTTTTAATTTTCTTTAATTTGCATTTAAGCCCTGTAATTTATAAACTTTTTCTTTAGGTATAATCGATCATATCTCTTTTCCGCTTCAAATCCTCTCGATCACTATTCGTTTGATTATTCTCGCACTCGTTGGGACATAACGACACTGGGAAACACTATACTCTCCTCGACTTCATTGCATTGGTGCCCGAACTGCTTTAAGTTTCTTACGGTTAGCCATTCACAAGTGGCTAGCTTGTGTGAGATAACTTGACGGTTCGGGACCAATCAATGTGCTGCGCCAATACCGCACAAAACAGCCTTACCTTTAATCCCTTCTTTTTTAGCAAGTCTGGTAGCATGCGCTTCCAACACTTGCTTCAAAGGTACTTCCTTCTCCAGAGCGAAGGGGTTCAAGATATCCTTGGGGCGAGAAAATATAGGCACTTGGAGTTGTGATTCATCGGGTTTCAAAAAATGGTCCAAGCTGCTACGCATTTTCACCACGATGCTGTGCTAAGGTCAGCCCCTCCATAATGACCCCTATCGGATAATCCTGGTCGCGCTCTAACTCGTAAATCGGGAAACTCAATGACTTCATCCTCTCCATAGCATGACCACCACTCATCATATGATTCGCAAGATATACCCGGGTACCTTATCGGTGAGCACCTTCAACAACTTAGCCTCATCGGCTCCTCAACGACCTCTGCTTACCCCCGCCGGTCGACCGAACCACTCCCCAAAGGCGCCCACCACTTCACGTGACTCCAAGGAACTGAAGCGAAGAAGTCGCAGACCATGGCCAATGAGCCACGGCGCTCGGCGATTGTAGACAAGAGTTGGGGATATAACTCCTCATCATACTCCAGTGAACTTGCGCCTTCATCTCCTGCGCTTCTGTGGCACCGTGCAAGCATCGCACCAAGTTTTCAAGCTGCAAAGTCAACTCTTCCTCGCCGCTTCTTCTAGATACTTGATTGCCCGAGAGACACGAAGCCTTGTACCCTGATGACTCAGCACGCTCTTGGTTTATTTGACCCATCAGCGCCATCTTCTCTTCAGCGAGTTTTTGGGCATACGCACTCAGGCCCTCTGCCTCAACCTTGGCACTAGCCAACTGCGCCTCCAGCGACGCAATTTTTTGATCCTTCTGCGCGCCTTGGCTACCTTCCCCAGAAACCTTAACCTTTAGCTTCCCCACTAGTGAAGCTTGATGCGCAGCCGCCACCATCAACTCCTCAACAAGCTGGTCCACGGGCGCATCCCCAGCCGCCAAGGGCTCAGCATTTTGACTGTTTAGCTCGGAGAACTCGGGCGTCACAGGCTATCTCTGGGGCGACTCCACGCATCGTTCAAACATGCACACAAGACAGAGAATTATTAATTGTTTCATACATAAACAGGGGATGCGCAAACAACCTTTATGATAACACTTACGGTGGACCAAGGGTCTCGGTCGAAGGGGGAGGCGATGCGACGTCACTTGATGACGATTCCACCACATGAACCACGAGGCGCTTCTTCCTCGATGTGCCTGCGCCGTCACCGCCAAGCGATCTTTTGCGCTTCAACCGGGGTCCTCTTCCTCCTCTTCTTCCATGTGCTCCGCCACTGCTACTTGGGATGGCTACACTAAAGGGGAAGGCACTCTAGGGCTCGGCACGCTTTGCAGTGGCGTCGCTTCTAGTGCGACAGAAGAGCTAGCCCCTACTTCTCTTAGATCCAGGTCCAGGGTACGCCCTGCTGTAGCATCAAGGATGGGCTCTTCTCCTTCTCTCAACGGGCGTGTCCCTACATTAACCTCGCAAGCGGCGACGGCGGTTGCACCATCTTAATAGATCCATTTCTGCGCAACAACAAACAAACAACAGAAATAGATTACGACAAGTACATAGAGAAGAAAGAAAAAAGCTTACAGTAATATAATACAACGAAGTACGAAAGGACGAGCACCCACCCTGGCCATCCGCACCTAAGAAGATCGGAACCTCCTCCGGGCTACCAAAATAGTTGTGGCTAATGCCCAGGTGCACCAAAAATTCCTCAGGGTAGGAATTGATGGGGATGCGATTGGTGTTTATTGTATCCATGATGAGTGTCTAAATACTCATCATTTTGTCTGCGTTAGAATGCCAAAACATCCGAAAACACTCGAAATGCATCAAAATGATGAAAATATCACAAATAAGTGTTTTATGTGTTTAAATGCAAAATACCAAAATCGGTGAAAAACGCATCAAGTTTGCATAATTGGCGCTTTAGTCCCCAAGTTACAAAAGTTGTCAAATATAGTCCCTAGTCATTCCAAAACTTATAAAAAGTCATAAAGGTCCTTGGGATTCACAAGTTGTAAGAAATTGTCCTTTGAAGTTTAAAATCACAATTTACAACTTTGGTCCCTCAATTTACAAAGTGTCAAAATCGGGTCCACAGGTGTTTAAAATGGAAATTATTCAAACTACACCCTTGTATTATTCAAATGTGGCATATTTGGTCCTTATATGATAAGTTTTGAGAAAATTACAAGTTTGGTCCACAGGTTTGAAAATTGTCAAAAATAGTCCTTGGGTTTATAAAATGGAATTTTATGCAATATTGGTCCTTAGACTAACCATTAATTGCAGGTTTAGTCCTTGTGTTAACTTTGGAATATTGGCATTTTCAGTCCCTTAAAATCCAGAAATTACATGAATGGTCCTTGTATTATTATTTCTACAAACCAAACGGATCCCTTATGTTATTTACCAAACCAAAAAAAACCAAACCCACCCAGCTGGCCCAATATCCAACCCTACCACGCTTTTAAAAATATAAATACCGCCAAGCATGCTCACTCTTCTCCCATCGTCTGCAATACCAAAACCGGGTGGTTTTCACTACCTTTCCACTCACCACCACCTTTACACCTCTCTACCCACTCCCTAACACCTCCACATCCCACCAAATTGCATTAAATGC
Organism: Chrysanthemum lavandulifolium; assembly: GCA_022545495.1. Lineage (NCBI taxonomy): Eukaryota > Viridiplantae > Streptophyta > Magnoliopsida > Asterales > Asteraceae > Chrysanthemum > Chrysanthemum lavandulifolium. The sequence goes on along the minus strand of CM040240.1, from coordinate 136,829,871 downwards.
ACAAAACCGGCTACTATGACTTTTCCGCCAAAATGACAAATGGACGGTTTGGATGAATTGAAAGATCCAATGGATGAAATGAGGTGGGAAATAATCGAGGTCGACAAGGAACTAAAGAAATCAATATAAAGAAGAAAGAAGACCGAGAGAGAGGGTCGCATGTTTTAGACCACTTGATAGTGTAAATTTTCTTTAATGTCATTTAGTTTAAATTTAAGTTCTTAGTGTAAAATCAAGTTTATTTCAAGTTAAATTTCACTTTTGTATTGTAATTATTCCAAGTTAATAAGATTTCAAGTTTTATGTTTCTTGGTAATTCGTATTAAATCATTTGTATTAATTAGAAGTCACAAAGCTCTTTTACCCTTCATACAAGCTCAGACAAGCTTATTATAGCTTTTCATGAGCCTGTATTAGACTTTAGTATTTTAAATTAGAAAAACCAAAATTGGTCAACGAAAGTCAACTGTGATCACTCTTTGGTTCATAAATGGATTTGGGTTGATCTTGATGCTGGAGTGGGTTGGTTTTGATTAGTATAGTGGTAGATTGGGTTATGTTTTAAGCTTCTCAATAGCTGGATCACTTGTAGTACTTATTTTATTTTCATAATTAATATAGTTTGCATAATGTGCTTGTGTTTAAATCGTGGTATTTGTTAACTTAGATCTGTTCATTTAGTGGATATTAGGATGTTTTGATCCGGTTTAATTGTTAGTATAGGCTAGTTCAAGAGTTAGTTAAGTGAAATTGCAAAATCAGTTTCATAAACTAGTGTTTGGATCTATGGATAAGTCTGAGATAGAGGTTCAAGCATAAGTAGGTTTAGGTTGCATTAGTCTACTTTAGCCTTATTAAGTCAGTTTCAGTCATTAATTTTCACCTTAGAACTCTGTAAGTCAAAATCACTTTAAATCTGTCACAAGTTCATATCTGTTAGGATTTTAGAAATCATAAACTTGCATATAGGTTTAGAATTAGTTAATCTAGCTTATTTTAGTCTTATTTCGTCTTAAAACATAATTCACATTCCATTTCATAAGCTCAAAAGTTCAATAAAGTCAAAGTTCTAAAACCTGTTTTCAATAGTCAAATAGTGATAATTGCGGTTTTGCAAATCTTTCTTGATCTTTCATGGATTCATATGAGGTTTTAATCAAATGATATTTTAGATTTTACAAGTTCGGTTGGTCTAGTTTAATAATCTCGCTTTTGTTGAATTTTATCAAGCTCCTATAAGCTCTTAATCGCCTTCAATAAGTCCCCATATGCCTCGTGCACTGCTCGATATAGCGAGTGTGCATGTTTTCTGAGCTCTCAACAAGCTCATGAGAGATTGTCCCGGCTAATATTTGGTTTATAAGCTCATTGCTAGGTCCACTTGAGATTGTGATATCTGGTTTTGGGTTCCAACTAGGATAGATAGCTTATTTTTAAGCTTGAAATAAGCCCTCAGACCGAATTCACTTGTTTGATTGTGTACTCATAAGCACGTAGCTTGTAACTGGTGGTGTAGGATAGATGCGATAAGTTGATTTCACCTAGTTTTAGCTTATTTCAAATATTGGTAGCTTCGGTACACTCAATTAGCTTATAGCTTATTTGCTTAATAGCTTTTAATCTCGGTTGCTTAGCGGTAGCTTATCCCGTGTTCAAATCTAGTTTTGTTAACTTACCTAGCATCATAATAATATTTTAGAATTTTCCGAATTTTCATAATTTTTCATCACTGTTTGCTATTTTTCTTATTTTAAATCGGTTTTAAGACTTTTAATTAGCTTTTTATTTAAATAATTCAGAAAATGTTCCGAAAAATGCAATTTAAATTTTATTAGTTTTAGAATATTCAAAAAGTCATAAAAAGTATTTTTCCAGAATGTTCTTAGCTTAAATAGATTTTCTAGTATTTTAATTAGTTTTAAATAGTTTTAAATTAATAATAAATACATAAAAAGTCTAAAAAATATATTTTCAGTTTTAAAATTAGTTTTATAATAGGGGGAATTGCATATATATCCTTTTAAAGACTTCTAATTGCGTATATATCCAACTAAAAGCTATAATTGCGTATATATCCTTTCTAAACATTAAAATTGTCAAATACGTTCAACTAATTACTTTATATATTTTTCAAACCCAAAAATTGAATGACAAATTTAAATTGAACATAAAATATCCATTATACCCTTTTTCTACAACAACCAATAAATTAATTATGTGATTTCTTGTTACCAAATCATAATCGGGTGGATTTTTGTTTCTAATTGCATGAAAATAATTCAACTTTAATAAAGCACTACTTTTGTTCAATCAGATGCATCAAATGTTCGTGTTATTTAGTGCATAATTTGGTCCCCATATATATATATATATATATATATATATATATATATATATATATATATATATATATATATATATATATATATATATATATATATATATATATATATATATTTATAATTCAGGCATTAGATGATGATATTTTTTTTAAATCCCAGCACAATTACATGAAGATTTTGACGCAATAGAGTATGCAATAGAGTATCATGATATTGTAAGGATCTGACGGAATGAAAAATAGTATTGTAATATTGTTGATAAGGGTATAATGGACAATTTATTATTGAATTATATTAGTCATGTATTTTTAGGTTTTAAATATATATAAAATAATTATTAGGATATATTTGATAATTTCGAAGTTTATGAAGGATATATACGCAATTATTGATTTAAGTCGGATATATATGTAATTATGAGCTTTTGGAGGATATGTATGCAATTGCCCTTTATAATATTTTAGATTTTTCTAAGTTATAATTTCATTTTCTAGGTTAATTTCCTATTTTCTTGTATTTTAATATATTATTAAATAGTTAAAATAGTTTTTAATTAATAATAATTAAATAAATAGTTTTAAAATAATTTTCTTTTCCAATAATTTTCTAGTATAATTAGGATTGTAAAAATATATTTTCCATATCCGTAGGTATTTTACTCATTTATTTTCACGTTTTATTTCGTACGTTACGTAGTTTTTAATTTAAACGTACATTTTAGATTATAAACGTTAAACGCTTTTTAAAATATAGAATTAAAAGGACTTCAAAGTCTTTATTAGATTTTATTTCCTTAGTTTAATCAATCATCACCCTTTTCCTGTTCAATATTCACCTGATCACAGATTCGTTGTATTACAGTGTTCACACCTCGTTGAGACTTAACGACCTGAGGAAACACTATACTCCTCTGGACTTCATTGCATTGGTTTTAGACTGTTTGAATTTTATTACGGTTGACCATTCACAAGTGGTTGACTTGTGTAATAAACCTGACCGTTTGGGATCAATCAAATTTTGGCGCCGCTGCCGGGGAGGTGTGCTGCGTTCTACGAATTTGAAGAATCAGTGATTGTTGAATATACAACCATTGTATATTTACCATCTTTGTCCATATTTCCTTGTTTTGATTTCCAAAACATTTTTTATTCAAGTTTTCAACGAACACAAAACCCAAAAGATTTTCTTTCTTATATTTATCCAAAAACCAAAAATATCCATCTTTACCTCTCACATCTTTGATTCTTCATCCCAACCCTCTAAACCTTTGATTCTTTCTATGTCTTATCATCACCCTCTTGATTGTCAATGGTGTGGTGGTCCTTATAATGGTGGCAATTGCCCCGGTTGTAGCATGGTGGAATCGGAAGCGGTCCGTCTATAACCGAGGATCCTATTCCTACCATAACACAACTGAATTATTCCATCGCTACCACATGTGAGACTCAGCAGTTTCTTGTTGTAAATCTTGTGGTGGTTCACACTCCGCCTCGATTGTCAATCGGAAACACGCTTGTCTATGAGCGGGTTCGGATAACAATTATGACTACAACACATATGACTCACGACCACATCGGTTTCTTCATGTAGTATTGTGGAGGTCCTCACTTTAGCTCGATTGTCAAACAAGGAATCCATTTCCTTGTAACAATTACGACTCTTCGTATCATGACCAACCTCTACGGTACCAAGTGAATCGGGAACCACCTCGGCTGAGCCACTTCCTCAAAATCTTCTCCTTGATCTTTTGGATTTAGTGAAGATTTGAAGGAATGTAAACATTCCCAAGATAATCCAAATGAGAAATCCATGGAAGAATTGTTAAGCAAGAGCGGGTTGCTAAATTAAATTCCCAAATTGCCTTTGAAAAATCTATTAGGAATCAATTGAAAAGAAAAAGCGACCAAATCTAGCTCTCGATTCCGTTTCATTCCTGATGACGATGATGATGAAGTTACCCTTGATATTCGTCAATTTTGTACATGGTTCATCAAGTTCATCGGTTGAAATTCCTTCCATGAAAAATCGGGGAGAAAAGACTATGATGGAATTACTAGTAGAAGAACAAATGGAAAGTATAAAACATATGTATGCTAGTCCTTCTCAACTCCCTCGATCATTGTTATCACACCCGATATTCCCACTCACTCTAAATATGGGGATGAGCATCTTGACACTTGTTCACGAAAAGGAATCGGACTAATTCATAAAGTCTAGTGTTGAGAACCTTGTCCCAATCCCGAGAGTCACAGGAACTTCGAGCATATGTGATTCTCCTTTCCTCTTGAGTGTTCAAAAGATCATTTTGAGACTTTCTCCGATTTTAGCGATGATTGTAAATCTTATGGAGACATCGAGTATGTTGAGGCATCACTCCCACGGTCGATCCTCTTTGAGGAGTTCACCGATGAACTCACTCACATCATCCACTTTCATCGAAAGTGACGATGATCTCTTGATTTCAAGCCGATCTTGAGAAACCGAAAATCTCCTATATAATGATCATCCACTCATTTCTTGTCCCATTTCCGACTCTTCCATTCCTTCTCTCACTCCGGATGAGGAAGATGATAACTTTGGAAGGAAGTCGATGCTTTTCTTAGTAATGAGTCAATTCCAATAGGGATTGACAATACTTATTTTGATTCGGAGGGGACATCCTTTTCCGGAAAATCATTGATTGAAGAACCGTTTCCAACCCTCCCTACGGAAATTCCTTTGACAATCACCATACAAGCTTCAAATTTAAGCTTAAAATGTCAAAATGGTGATTTGCTCCTCACTAATGAAGAATGGGATTGCATTGTGATGCACATCTTTATTCCATTTTTCGCAGATGGTGTGGTTTCTCGTTCCCTTTCTCCTTCGGGAATGAGGACACTATTTTGATCCCGGCATTTTCATTTATCATTTTGAGCGGTTCTATGTATATCTCATCGGTGTGGAACTTTCACGCACTTCAATGTTTATACAAACATCTTGAATGAAAGTCCGATGGAGATTGTCTCTTCCACTTACTTCCCATGAACAAATTAATTCGGGGTGAGTCAAGCTAACGACTCGGTAATCAAAAAATGAGTTAAACATGGGTTTTCACCGTGTGTACCACCCTAGTGTGGGGAGTTGCCCTCATTGTTATATATAAGTTTTCATCTCTAAAAAAAAAAAAAAAAAAAAAGTATATATCAAAAATAAAATAATGGCCGTAGTATTTCCTTTTACGTTCTATGTTTCGACATAATATGGTACTTTGAATATTGAGGGCAATATTCATTTCTAGTGTGGGGGAATTCTCACGAATTTTATCATGTAATTATACCACCCATTCCCCATTTTGGCCAAATTTTTTTGGAGTAAGTGTTTTACACTTACTCAAAGAAATGGTAATCATCCACCATGTCTAACACACATAAGGATTGGCTAATCCAGAGCAAACGGCTCTTGGTAAAGATATCTCAAATCCGTTAATGGCTTGCAATTTGCCCAAAATTGTATGGTGTTACCGCCATATCTTTAATTAGTGAAAAGTTGGCTAGCCCGCAAGTTTATGGCTTGTGTAAAGGCGTTGAAATCCATAATTGGTAATCGACTCACCAAAGATAATATTGATAATTTATCTAAGAGTTGGCTAGTCCGTAAGCAAACGGCTTGGTAAAGACAAATCAAACCGCATACTGATGGTGATTTGCTCAAAATCATTTGGTTATCATTGTACCAAAGTTCTTACTTGAACTAAAACAATTGGCTACTCCGTAAGTAATGGCTTTTGGTAAAGAGATGAAATCCATTAATTTTTCAAAAGATTGCTAGGGACTAGCAATATCTTAGTGCGGGATTGATGAGTGTCTAAATACTCATCATTTTGTACTGCTTTAGAATGCCAAAATATCCGAAAACACTCGAAATGCATCAAAATGATGAAAATATCACAAATAAGTGTTTTATGTGTTTTAAATGCAAAATACCAAAATCGTGTGAAAAAGCGTATCAAGTTTGCATAATTGGCGCTTTAGTCCCCAAGTTACAAAAGTTGTCAAATATAGTCCCTAGTCATTCCAAAACTTATAAAAGTCATAAAGGTCCTTGGGATTCACAAGTTGTAAGAAATTGTCCTTTGAAGTTTAAAATCACAATTTACAACTTTGGTCCCTCAATTTTACAAAAGTGTCAAAATCGGTCCACTGGTGTTTAAAATGGAAATTATTCAAACTACACCCTTGTATTATTCAAATGTGGCATATTTGGTCCTTATATGATAAGTTTTGAGAAAATTACAAGTTTGGTCCCTGGAGTTTGAAAATTGTCAAAAATAGTCATTGGGTTTATTAAAATGGAATTTTATGCAATATTGGTCCTTAGACTAACCATTAATTGCAGGTTTAGTCCTTGTGTTAACTTTGGAATATTGGCATTTTCAGTCCCTTAAAATCCAGAAATTACATGAATGGTCCTTGTATTATTATTTCTACAAACCAAACGGATCCCTTATGTTATTTACCAAACCAAAAAAAACCAAACCCACCCAGCTGGCCCAATATCCAACCCGGCCCACGTTTTAAAAATATAAATACCGCTTTGGCACTGCACTGTTCACTCTTCTCTCCCACGCTCTCAATACAAAACCAGGGGTGGTTTTCACTACCTTTCCACCTCACCACCACCTTTACACCTCTACCCACTCCCTAACACCTCCACATCCCACCAAATTGCATTAAATGCACAAAACACCTCTACTATGACTTTTCCTAAAAATGACAAATGGACGGTTTGGATGAATTTGAAAGATCCAATGGATGAAATGAGGTGGGAAATAATCAGAGGTCGACAAGGAACTAAAAGAAATCAATATAAAGAAGAAAGAAGACTGAGAGAGAGGGGGTCGCATGTTTTTAGACCACTTGATAGTGTAAATTTTCTTTAATGTCTGTTTTAGTTTAAATTTAAGTTCTTAGTGTAAAATCAAGTTTATTTCAAGTTAAATTTCACTTTTGTATTGTAATTATTCCAAGTTAATAAGATTTCAAGTTTTTATGTTTCTTGGTAATTCGTATTAAATCATTTATATTAATTAGAAGTCACAAAAGCTCTTTTACCCTTCATACAAGCTCAGACAAGCTTATTATAGCTTTTCATGAGCCTGTATTAGACTTTAGTATTTTAAATTAGAAAAACCAAAATTGGTCAACGAAAGTCAACTGTGATCACTCTTTGGTTCAGAAATGGATTTGGGTTGATCTTGATGCTGGAGTGGGTTGGTTTTGATTAGTATAGTGGTAGATTGGGTTATGTTTTAAGCTTCTCAATAGCTGGATCACTTGTGAGTACTTATTTTATTTTCATAATTAATATAGTTTGCATAATGTGCTTGTGTTTAAATCTGTGGTATTTGTTAACTTAGATCTGTTCATTTAGTGGATATTAGGATGTTTTTATCCGGTTTAATTGTTAGTATAGGCTAGTTCGTTAGTTAGTTAAGTGAAATTGCAAAATCGGTTTCATAAACTAGTGTTTGGATCTATGGATAAGTCTCGAGATGAGGTTCAAGCATAAGTAGGTTTAGGTTGCATTAGTCTACTTTAGCCTTATTAAGTCGGTTCAGGTCATTAATTTTCACCTTAGAACTCGTAAGTCAAAATCACTTTAAATCACAAGTTCATATCTCATAGGATTTTAGAAATCATAAACTTGCATATAGGTTTAGAATTAGTTAATCTAGCTTATTTTAGTCTTATTTCGTCTTAAAACATAATTCACATTCCATTTCATAAGCTCAAAAGTTCAATAAAGTCAAAGTTCTAAAACTGTTTTCAATAGTCAAATAGTGATAATTGCAGTTTTTGCAAATCTTTCTTGATCTTTCATGGACTCATATGAGGTTTTAATCAAATGATATTTTAGATTTTACAAGTTCAGTTGGTCTAGTTTAATAATCTTAGTTTTGTTGAATTTTATCAAGCTCCTATAAGCTCTTAATCAGCTTCCAATAAGTCCCCATATGCCCTGTGCACACACTCAGTGATAACTGAGTGTGCACAGGTTTTGTGCAGAGCTCTCAACAAGCTCATGAGAGATTGTCCTGGGCTAATATTTGGTTTATAAGCTCATTGCTAGGTCCACTTGAGATTGTGATATCTGGTTTTGGGTTCCAACTAGGATAGATAGCTTATTTTTAAGCTTGAAATAAGCCCCTCAGGACTGAATTCACTTGTTTGATTGTGTACTCATAAGCCTGTAGCTTGTAATCTGGTGGTGTAGGATAGATGCAGTAAGTTGATTTCACCTAGTTTTAGCTTATTTCAAATATTGGTAGCTTCTGGTACACTCAATTAGCTTATAGCTTATTTGCTTAATAGCTTTTAATCTCAGTTTGCTTAGCAAGAGCTTATCCTGTGTTCAAATCTAGTTTTGTTAATTTACCTAGCATCATAATAATATTTTAGAATTTTCTGAATTTTCATAATTTTTCATCACTTTGTTTGCTATTTTTCTTATTTTAAATCGCTTTTAAGACTTTTTAATTAGCTTTTATTTAAATAATTCGAAAATGTTCGAAAATGCAATTTCAATTTTATTAGTTTTAGAATATTCAAAAGTCATAAAAAGTATTTTTCCGAATGTTCTTAGCTTAAATAGATTTTCTAGTATTTTAATTAGTTTTAAATAGTTTTAAATTAATAATAAATACATAAAAGTCTAAAAATATATTTTCGCTTTAAAATTAGTTTTATAATAGGAATTGCATATATATCCTTTTAAAGACTTCTAATTGCGTATATATCCAACTAAAAGCTATAATTGCGTATATATCCTTTCTAAACATTAAAATTGTCAAATCGTTCAACTAATTACTTTATATATTTTTCAAACCCAAAATTGAATGACAAATTTAAATTGAACATAAAATATCCATTATACCCTTTTTCTACAACAACCAATAAATTAATTATGTGATTTCTTGTTACCAAATCATAATCGGGTGGATTTTGTTTCTAATTGCATGAAAATAATTCAACTTTAATAAAGCACTACTTTTGTTCAATCGGATGCATCAAATGTTCGTGTTATTTAGTGCATAATTTGGTCCCCATATATATATATATATATATATATATATATATATATATATATATATATATATATATATATATATATATATATATATATATATATATATATATATATATATATATATATATATATATATATATATATATATATATATATTATTATAATTCGGCATTAGATGATGATATTTTTTTAAATCCCAAAGACAATTACATGAAGATTTTGACGCAATAGAGTATGCAATAGAGTATCATGATATTGTAAGGATCGACGGAATGAAAAATAGTATTGTAATATTGTTGATAAGGGTATAATGGACAATTTATTATTGAATTATATTAGTCATGTATTTTTAGGTTTTAAATATATATAAAATAATTATTAGGATATATTTGATAATTTCGAAGTTTATGAAGGATATATACGCAATTATTGATTTAAGCTGGATATATATGTAATTATGAGCTTTTGGAGGGATATGTATGCAATTGCCCCTTTATAATATTTTAGATTTTTCTAAGTTATAATTTCATTTTTCTAGGTTAATTTCCTATTTTCTTGTATTTTAATATATTATTAAATAGTTAAAAATAGTTTTTAATTAATAATAATTAAATAAATAGTTTTAAAAATAATTTTCTTTTTCCAATAATTTTCTAGTATAATTAGGATTGTAAAATATATTTTCCATATCCGTAGGTATTTTACTCATTTATTTTCACGTTTTATTTCAATGACGTTACGTAGTTTTAATTTAAACGTACATTTTAGATTATAAACGTTAAACGCTTTTAAAATATAGAATTAAAAGGACTTCAAAGTCTTTATTAGATTTTATTTCCTTAGTTTAATCAATCATCACCCTTTTCCTGCTCAATATTCACCGATCACAGTTCGTTTGTATTACGTTGTTCACACCTCGTTGAGACTTAACGACCGAGGAAACACTATACTCCTCTGGACTTCATTGCATTGGTTTTAGACTGTTTGAATTTTATTACGGTTGACCATTCACAAGTGGTTGACTTGTGTAATAAACCTGACCGTTTGGGATCAATCAAATTTTGGCGCCGCTGCCGGGGAGGTGTGCTGCGTTCTACGAATTTGAAGAATCAGTGATTGTTGAATATACAACCATTGTATATTTACCATCTTTGTCCATATTTCCTTGTTTTGATTTCCAAAAACATTTTTTTTATTCAAGTTTTCAACGAACACAAAAACCCAAAAAGATTTTCTTTCTTATATTTATCCAAAAAAACCAAAAATATCCATCTTTACCCTCTCACATCTTTGATTCTTCATCCCAACCCCTCTGTAAACCTTTGATTCTTTCTATGTCTTATCATCACCCTCTTGATTGTCAATGGTGTGGTGGTCCTTATAATGGTGGCAATTGCCCCAGTTGTAGCATGGTGGAATCAGGAAACGGGTCTGTCTATAACGAGGATCCCTATTCCTACCATAACACAACCGAATTATTCCATCGCCTACCACATCGTGAGACTCACCGCTTTTTCTTGTTGTAGTACTGTGGTGGTTCACACTCCGCTCGATTGTCAATCGGGAAACACGCTTGTCTATGAGCGTGTTCGAGATAACAATTATGACTACAACACATATGACTCATACCCACATTTCTTTGTTGTGAGTATTATTGTGGAGGTCCTCACTTTAGCTCGATTGTCAAACAAGGAATCCATTTCCTTGTAACAATTCACGACTCTTCGTATCATGACCAACCTCTACGGTACCAAGTGAATCAGCACCACCTCGGCGAGCCACTTCCTCAAAATCTTCTCCTTGATCTTTTGGATTTAGTGAAAGATTTGAAGGAATGTAAACATTCCCAAGATAATCCAAATGAGAAATCCATGGAAGAATTGTTAGCGAAGAGTGGGTCGCTAAATTAAATTCCCAAATTGCCTTTGAAAAATCTATTAGGGAATCAATTGAAAAGAAAAAGCGACCAAATCTAGCTCTCGATTCCGTTTCATTCACGATGACGATGATGATGAAGTTACCCTTGATATTCGTCAATTTTGTACGTGTTCATCAAGTTCATCGGTTGAAATTCCTTCCATGAAAATCGGGAGAAAAGACTATGATGGAATTACTAGTAGAAGAACAAATGGAAAGTATAAAACATATGTATGCTAGTCCTTCTCAACTCCCTCGATGCATTGTTATCACACCGATATTCCCACTCACTCTCTAAATATGGGGATGAGCATCTTGACACTTGTTCTCGAAAAGGAATCGGACCAATTCATAAAGTCTAGTGTTGAGAACCTTGTCCCAATCCCGAGAGAGTCACAGGGAACTTCGAGCATATGTGTGATTCTCCTTTCCTCTTGAGTGTTCAAAAGATCATTTTGAGACTTTCTCCGATTTTAGCGATGATTGTAAATCTTATGGAGACATCGGTATGTTGAGGCATCACTCCCACGCCTCGATCCTCTTCTTGAGGAGTTCACCGATGAACTCACTCACATCATCCACTTTCATCGAAAGTGACGATGATCTCTTTGATTTTGAAGCCGATCTTGGAAGCGAAAATCTCCTATATAATGATCATCCACTCATTTCTTGTCCCATTTCCGACTCTTCCATTCCTTCTCTCACTCCGGATGAGGAAGATGATAACTTTTGGAAGGAAGTCGATGCTTTTCTTAGTAATGAGTCAATTCCAATAGGGATTGACAATACTTATTTTGATTCGGAGGGGGACATCCTTTTTCTGGAAAATCTGTTGATTGAAGAACCGTTTCCAACCCTCCCTACCGGAAATTCCTTTGACAATCACCATACAAGCTTCAAATTTAAGCTTAAAAATGTCAAAAATGGTGATTTGCTCCTCACTAATGAAGAATGGGATTGCATTGTGATGCACATCTTTATTCCATTTTTCGCAGATGGTGTGGTTTCTCGTTCCCTTTTCTCCTTCGGGAATGAGGACACTATTTTTGATCCCGGCATTTTCATTTATCATTTTTGAGCCGGTTCTATGTATATCTCATCGGTGTGGAACTTTCACGTACTTCAATGTTTATACAAACATCTTGAATGAAAGTCCGATGGAGATTGTCTCTTCCACTTACTTCCCATGAACAAATTAATTGGGTCGAGTCAAGCTAACGACTCGGTAATCAAAAACAAGAGTTAAACATGGGTTTTCACCGTGTGTACCACCCTAGTGTAGGGAGTTGCCCTCGTTATTATATATAAGTTTTCATCTCTAAAAAAAAAAAAAAAAAGTATATATCAAAAATAAAATAATGGCGTAGTATTTCCTTTTCGTTCTATGTTTGGCATAACAGTAGGTACTTTGAATATTGAGGCAATATTCATTTCTAGTGTGGAAATTCTCACTAATTTTATCATGTAATTATACCACCCATTCCCCATTTTGGCCAAATTTTTTTGGAGTAAGTGTTTTACACTTACTCGGCAAATGGTAATCGATCCACCATGTCTAACACACATAAGGATTGGCTAATCCAGAGCAAACGGCTCTTGGTAAAGATATCTCAAATCCGTTAATGGCTTGCAATTTGCCCAAAATTGTATGGTGTTCACTCGCCATATCTTTAATTAGTGAAAAGTTGGCTAGCCCGCAAGTTTATGGCTTGTGGTAAAGGCGGGTTGAAATCCATAATTGGTAATCGACTCACCAAAGATAATATTGATAATTTATCTAAGAGTTGGCTAGTCCGAGCAAACGGCTTCGGTAAAGACAAATCAAAACCGTTCTGTTGGTGATTTGCTCAAAATCATTTGGTTATCATTGTACCAAAGTTCTTACTTGAACTAAAACAATTGGCTACTCCGAAGTAATGGCTTTTGGTAAAGAGATGAAATCCATTAATTTTTCTCAAAAGATTGCTAGGGACTAGCAATATCTTAGTGTGGGGATTGATGAGTGTCTAAATACTCATCATTTTGTACCGCTTAGAATGCCAAAATATCCGAAAACACTTTAAATGCATCAAAATGATGAAAATATCACAAATAAGTGTTTTATGTGTTTTAAATGCAAAATACCAAAATCGTGTGAAAAAAGCGTATCAAGTTTGCATAATTGGCGCTTTAGTCCCCAAGTTACAAAAGTTGTCAAATATAGTCCCTAGTCATTCCAAAACTTATAAAAAGTCATAAAGGTCCTTGGGATTCACAAGTTGTAAGAAATTGTCCTTTGAAGTTTAAAAATCACAATTTACAACTTTGGTCCCTCAATTTTACAAAAGTGTCAAAATCAGTCCCTGGGTGTTTAAAAATGGAAATTATTCAAACTACACCCTTGTATTATTCAAATGTGGCATATTTGGTCCTTATATGATAAGTTTTGAGAAAATTACAAGTTTGGTCCCTGGAGTTTGAAAATTGTCAAAAATAGTCCTTGGGTTTATAAAAATGGAATTTTATGCAATATTGGTCCTTAGACTAACCATTAATTGCAGGTTTAGTCCTTGTGTTAACTTTGGAATATTGGCATTTTCAGTCCCTTAAAATCCAGAAATTACATGAATGGTCCTTGTATTATTATTTCTACAAACCAAACGGATCCCTTATGTTATTTACCAAACCAAAAAAAACCAAACCCACCCAGCTGGCCCAATATCCAACCCGGCCCACGTTTTAAAAATATAAATACCGCCTGCACTGTTCACTCTTCTCTCCCACGTCTGCAATACCAAAACCAGGGGTGGTTTTCACTACCTTTCCACCTCACCACCACCTTTACACCTCTCTACCCACTCCCCTAACACCTCCACATCCCACCAAATTGCATTAAATGCACAAAACCTGCTACTATGACTTTTCCCGCCAAAATGACAAATGGACGGTTTGGATGAATTTGAAAGATCCAATGGATGAAATGAGGTGGGAAATAATCAGAGGTCGACAAGGAACTAAAAGAAATCAATATAAAGAAGAAAGAAGACTGAGAGAGTGGGGGTCGCATGTTTTTAGACCACTTGATAGTGTAAATTTTCTTTAATGTCTGTTTTAGTTTAAATTTAAGTTCTTAGTGTAAAATCAAGTTTATTTCAAGTTAAATTTCACTTTTGTATTGTAATTATTCCAAGTTAGTAAGATTTCAAGTTTTTATGTTTCTTGGTAATTAGTATTAAATCATTTATATTAATTAGAAGTCACAAAGCTCTTTTACCCTTCATACAAGCTCGCATGCTTATTATAGCTTTTCATGAGCACGTATTAGACTTTAGTATTTTAAATTAGAAAAACCAAAATTGGTCAACGAAAGTCAACTGTGATCACTCTTTGGTTCAGAAATGGATTTGGGTTGATCTTGATGCTGGAGTGGGTTGGTTTTGATTAGTATAGTGGTAGATTGGGTTATGTTTTAAGCTTCTCAATAGCTGGATCACTTGTGAGTACTTATTTTATTTTCATAATTAATATAGTTTGCATAATGTGCTTGTGTTTAAATCTGTGGTATTTGTTAACTTAGATCTGTTCATTTAGTGGATATTAGGATGTTTTTGATCCAGTTTAATTGTTAGTATAGGCTAGTTCAGTAGTTAGTTAAGTGAAATTGCAAAATCAGTTTCATAAACTAGTGTTTGGATCTATGGATAAGTCTGAGATAGAGGTTCAAGCATAAGTAGGTTTAGGTTGCATTAGTCTACTTTAGCCTTATTAAGTCAGTTTCAGTCATTAATTTTCACCTTAGAACTCTGTAAGTCAAAATCACTTTAAATCTGTCACAAGTTCATATCTGTTAGGATTTTAGAAATCATAAACTTGCATATAGGTTTAGAATTAGTTAATCTAGCTTATTTTAGTCTTATTTCGTCTTAAAACATAATTCACATTCCATTTCATAAGCTCAAAAGTTCAATAAAGTCAAAGTTCTAAAACTGTTTTCAATAGTCAAATAGTGATAATTGCAGTTTTTGCAAATCTTTCTTGATCTTTCATGGATTCATATGAGGTTTTAATCAAATGATATTTTAGATTTTACAAGTTCAGTTGGTTTAGTTTAATAATCTCGCTTTGTTGAATTTTATCAAGCTCCTATAAGCTCTTAATCGACTTCCAATAAGTCCCCATATGCCTCACAGCACACACTCGATGATAACTCGAGGTGTCTGTGCAAGTTTTTTCTGAGCTCTCAACAAGCTCATGAGAGATTGTCTGGGCTAATATTTGGTTTATAAGCTCCTTGCTAGGTCCGATTGAGATTGTGATATCTGGTTTTGGGTTCCAACTAGGATAGATAGCTTATTTTTAAGCTTGAAATAAGCCCCTCAGGACTGAATTCACTTGTTTGATTGTGTACTCATAAGCCTGTAGCTTGTAATATGGTGGTGTAGGATAGATGCAGTAAGTTGATTTCACCTAGTTTTAGCTTATTTCAAATATTGGTAGCTTCTGGTACACTCAATTAGCTTATAGCTTATTTGCTTAATAGCTTTTAATTTCAGTTTGCTTAGCAGTAGCTTATCATGTGTTCAAATCTAGTTTTTGTTAATTTACTTAGCATCATAATAATATTTTAGAATTTTCCTGAATTTTTCATAATTTTTCATCACTGTTTGCTATTTTTCTTATTTTAAATCAGTTTTTAAGACTTTTTAATTAGCTTTTTATTCAAATAATTCAGAAAATGTTCCGAAAAATGCAATTTCAATTTTATTAGTTTTAGAATATTCAAAAAGTCATAAAAAGTATTTTTCCAGAATTTTCTTAGCTTAAATAGATTTTCTAGTATTTTAATTAGTTTTAAATAGTTTTAAATTAATAATAAATACATAAAAAGTCTAAAAAATATATTTTCAGTTTTAAAATTAGTTTTATAATATTTTAGATTTTTCTAAGTTATAATTTCATTTTTCTAGGTTAATTTCCTATTTTCTTGTATTTTAATATATTATTAAATAGTTAAAAATAGTTTTTAATTAATAATAATTAAATAAATAGTTTTAAAAATAATTTTCTTTTTCCAATAATTTTCTAGTATAATTAGGATTGTAAAAATATATTTTCCATATCCGTATGTATTTTACTCATTTATTTTCACGTTTTATTTCGTACGTTACGTAGTTTTTAATTTAAACGTACATTTTAGATTATAAACGTCAAACGCTTTTTAAAATATAGAATTAAAAGGACTTCAAAGTCTTTATTAGATTTTATTTCCTTAGTTTAATCAATCATCACCCTTTTCCTGTTCAATATTCACCCGATCACAGATTCGTTGTATTACAGTGTTCACACCTCGTTGGGACTTAACGACCTGAGGAAACACTATACTCCTCTGGACTTCGTTGCATTGGTTTTAGACTGTTTGAATTTTATTACGGTTGACCATTCACAAGTGGTTGACTTGTGTAATAAACCTGACCGTTTGGTGGCAATCAATCCACATCCTCCGCATTGTAAGATCCGGAGGGGCGCATCCTTTAGCGGTGTACCACGGTATAGAAATCGAGCGCGATGGGAAGCACATGTCGTCTACCCGAAAAGGTTTCTCTCAATTCTGAACGCGTCTAACTTTTCCGTAACAACAAGGCGCCCGGTAGCGTTTAGCGAATGATACCCACCCGTGTGACCATGTTGTGTGGTAAAATGCGCGGAGCAGGTGGATAGTCGGGTTAATTGCGATGTGGCAATTAACCTCGAATTGAGGATCTTAGCTGCACCTATGCGGTCGGTGGGATATATGCGACGATAGTAGTTTAACACGTCGCTCGGGAATAAAGATATTGGCACGCGTTGATTCGCGAACTCGAAAAAACGCGTGTATACACCTATTTTCCCTTTGGGGAAGTCTGCAATTGACGCCCTTGCACCCGGAACTTCCGGATGTACTGCGAGGGGAATGTAATAATCGGAGGTGAACTCTAGATGTTCGCCCTCAGTTATGTCGGATGTGAAATCAGATAATACTTTGACCATGGTATTGTTTTAATATGCGCACGCGCGGTTACCTTTGGAATAGTAGTTTTCTGGTTTGCAAGTTGAAGGTTTGTTAACAATGGCGGATTGAGTTTTTACTGTGATAATCACAGTAAAAGGAAGGTTGATGGTTATATAAGTCTTCTCATCCACGCGATGAACGACACGTGGATCCCACTATCTCCAATGTGTGGACCAGATCACTTGACGTGACGCCGTTACAGTTGCTTTCCCCCGATTTACGAGGCATCCATTTTAAAATATTATGTTTACATACAACGTGTCTCTTTCAAGGCGGAACCTTTTTGGCTTCTTGGCTCGCTTGCGATTTTTATTACTGCGGTTATTAGTCTAGCATCCTCAGTTAGTCACTGCGCATACTAGACTGGGGGGACATGATGACGTATAGTCTATATTCGGGTCACGAACCCGACTAATGACTGCTACTAGCGAGCCCGACATGAACTGGGCTAAACCGTTAAGTGTTTGGGCTCACGAAGGCCCAAACCCAAAGTTATTTATGGAACAAGATATCGGATATCTCCTAACCTTGGAGATAAGCGTTTACCAACCGACTTAGGCGGGATACGCCGAAGGTTGGGGAGCACGAAACCAACAAGGATTTCGTGTGTATATAAAGGGAACCCTATCCCTCATTAAAGGTACGATCTAAACTCTAACTCTCCATAACCCTAAAACCGATTACTTACTCTCACGCCGGAGGATAATCGTGGGAGACAATCCCACGGTAAGCCTAACGGTGTTTTTCTGTTTACTTAGTGCGCAGGTCTCAAGCAGCAATATCCAATTGATACGAGAACCGGAGCCCAAACAAGGAACGCCCAACTTTTGTATCAACAGTATATAAACATGCATCGACTTGTGTCATTTACTCTATTCGGATCAGTTTTGTACCAGCTCTAAAATCTGTGATATCAAGCCTTAATATGATCAATCATGAACAGTAAATATGCATAATAAATCTGGAAAAAAAACCCATAGGTAATTTATATGTGTTGATCGGTTTGTAAAGGTTAGGGTTTTGGTTTTGCGATCTTAGGTGATGCTGTCCAGATTTTGATTGATTTGTAAACATGAAAACTAAATGATAACGAAGTGTTTTTGCATGATTCTTGATCCTAAAACTTAGAAGTTTTATGGACATCGGAGGTCGGGAGGATGGTATTTCAAGTAACAGAAGTGGCAATCTCGATAATGAAAATTAAAAATGATGAGCAAAACTTTAGTTCATTAAAAATGTGAACTTAATCATCCTGCACTAACTAGAACTTATTGATTATAAGAGTTTGGTTCATTGTAGATCACATTTTTATCAAAGATCAAATGGGATGATCCTCACCCTTCATTCCCTTTAATCTAATGGTTGGGATTGAAAAATACATCATAGAGCAAAAAAAAAAAAAAAAAAGGGGGGACAAAATAGTCAAACATAAAAATTTATTTCATCCAACAACCCACACACTCACACACCCGTCTCTCTCTCTTCCTCCTCTTAATTCCAGTCACACACATTCACACACACTCACACACACTCATTCACCTAACTTCCCCAAAATCAAAAATTCATTCTAATAACTTTCACAATCTCTGATTCAACACACGCAATCTTTCATTACGTTTCCCCCAAATCTAATCGTGGATTCTTCATAGTGTTATAATGCCTAAACGAAAGAAAGCGCCCACCGATTCTTGCACTTCTCGTAAATTCTAACTCACTATTTATGTATTTTTTAATTATTTCAGCTTGCTAGAAGGATTAGGGGATAGAAGGCTCAGAGTATTTGACTATTGTTGTTTTTAGGGTTTATGATTTGTGAAGTCGTGGTTTTCATTATGATTTTCTACTGTGAAATGGTTAGGGTCAAGATTAGGTTGTGTAGCTGTTAGTTAATGTGTAGGTGTTAGTTATTGTTGTTTTTAGCTGTTTCCCCCAAAAATGATGGTTTTCATAATGAATATTTTTTGTTGTTTAATGTGTAGCTGTTAGATTATGTGTAGATGTTGTTGATCTGATGAATGGTTTTTGGTAGATGTGGGTTGGTCTGTTGTTTTGTTCTTGGTTCGAGTTGGTATTGTGTTTGCAAATGGTTAGGGTCGAGGATTAGGTTGTGGTTCGTGTGATTCATTTTGCAAGTTCAATTGTTTAGATTTGTGGGTAGAAGTTGACATATCGTTTGTGGTTCTGGTCGAGGTCATGGTGATTTGTGGTCGAGAGTCGTGGGTTTATTTTGGTAAGGTTAGGACCGGGTTTGTAGTTATAGTTCTGAAGGGTGGATGGAGTTAGGCGTTGAGGGTTTTATGAGCTTTGAGGCATTGGTTTTTATCTCCATTTTTGTGTTTAATTGTTTTGATGCTCCAAGGTTTTAAAGTGTGGCAACTATTAAGTTTATATTTGATTGTTCAGTAATAGACTGATTTGAATCTGATTCTACTTGTCGGTGATAGTAATTGTCATTTGTGGCACAAAGCGCATAAAGCTTCTGGTTTTACATACCTGAAGCTGTATTATGCTTTTCCATTTCAGTCTATAGTAGTCTTATTTGGTGGAATCTAATTACCAATCACTTTGAATCTAGTTAGAAATGAGTATCTTTTGGTCTCGGTTTACATTTTTCTTTTCGATCCGTAGTCGAAATTCTTTTGCATATCGATTTTGGTTATAATTAACGCTAATTATATGCTTGTTTTGGTTTTGCGTTTTAACCTTTGATGTTGATGACTTTGCGGCGATGATCTTGGACTTGATAAGCTTTTGAAAACATCACCTTTTTGAAGGACAAAGCTTGACACAACTCTTGATGTTCGAAGGTATTTATAGTCACATATCATCTTTACTTTCTTATCTATCAAAGGCGAATGCGATTATTTGTTTTGACCTTACTTTTCGGACAAACATACTCATTGTAGCCAAACTCATAAGTGGGTGATTAGCCTACATTACCTTTTCCTTCGGTCGGGAAAATTACTTGTGTTTTTAAAATCACAACCGATTTGGATATATCACTTGTGATTTGTGCAAATCGATTGTGATTTATGCTAAATAAATTGTGATTTTCCAAAACACAAGTAGTTTTCCACGATCGGTGAACATGTAATGTAGGCTAATCAGAAATTACTTACAAAAACTTAAACATGTTATTTTACTTTTAATTAAAAGTAGTTTACGTTTTCTTACAAACCTTTTCAATTGTTTTATGCAGGTGTCAAAGATCCTAAACCATCTAAAAAGAAGTCTAACCCATCCTTACCTCGCATTAGTGAAGTAAGTGAGGCTGCTGAGGCTGCTGACACTCCTTCTCATGAAGCACCAAAAACAACCAGATTAACTAAGACTACGGCCTCCCGTGACTCTCCTTCTAAGCCAAAGCTTGAACCAAAGGCAAATCTAAGCCTAAGGCGAATCCTGAACCAAAGGCAAATCCTAAGCTAAAGGAGAATCCTGAACCAAAGGCGATTGTTGGTCCAAAGTCGAAGCATGATGCAAAGGAGAAGCATTCTGAGGCGAAGCCTTCTCAGGCAAATCCTGATGCAAAGGAGAAGCATTATGCGGTGAAGCCTTCTCAGGCAAAGCCTGATGCAAAGGAGAAGCATTCGGGCGAAGCGATGCTAAGCGAAGCGATGCAAAGGAGAAGCATTTTGAGGACTAAGCTCAAGCAAAGGCGAAAGCTCGATGCTAAGCGAAAACGAAGCAAAGCGATGCTAAGCCGAAGCCTTCTCGACGCTATGCTTAATGTTGACAAACAAGACAAAAACTCAAAGGAAATGTGCATCCGCCACGTCATCGATTATAAACATAAGCAAGCGGCGAAGCGCAAGTAGAGGCACATCCTACGGCAAGTCTAAGTCCACTACGAGTCGAAGGAGCAACTTGAGGTGGAACCTTTGGGAAGGACAAGTATAGGAAAAGAAAGACTTGATTCTTTTGTAGCGGAAGAGGAGAAAAAGAGAGTGTTAAGAAGATCGAGCCGTTGCTAAGGATAAGGGTAAGAATGTTGTAGGGGGAAGCGTAAAAGATGTGAAGAAGGAAGATGACTCTGGTTCCGAATCTAGTTTACATAAAGGTAAAAAAGGCGGAAACAAAAGGGTCCAAGTGAGGAAAAATTTAAGAAGGAGTTTCTTGATAGTGAATATCCTGGTATGCGTTCAAGGGTTGTTCCTGTTTCGCTTTTTAAAGCAATTCGTGGTGCTAAACTGAATATGAAGTCATTCTTGGATAGTATCGGTTTTGGATCGTTATTTGGAGTTAATATGGAAGTAATTCCAGGGAGATTGGGTCATTTGGTTGTTAAATTGTTTGATAGTAAGGACTTTTGTATGCGTTTAAAACAAGGAACTATTCATGTGAATGCTGACAAAGTTCATGATATGTTAGGACTTCCTAATGGTGGAAGATCACTTTTGTCTCTAGATGTGAAACCTAATTGGCCTGAAGATTCAGTGACACAAGAGTGGCTTAACCAGTTTGACGTGCAGATGGGAAAAATACGGGTGTCTCATATTGCTGACAAGATTACAACCGCAACCCGTGTTGATTTAATGTTCAAGCTGAATTTTCTTACGCTTGTCACCAACACACTTGGCAAGAATGAGACAACGAATGGGGATCTTTCATTTGATGTATTGAAACGCATTTTTGATGACACTCCGATTGACTGCCTGGATTGGTGTGGGTATATTTGCAACTGTCTTTATAAGAGTATACTCCCAGAGCGTCGTGGTCTCTACTACAATGGGCCCGTGTATTTCCTTGTTGTAAGTTTTCTTTTCATCTATTTATATTTCAAGCTTTATGTGTATACTGTAGGCCAATGTAAATCACTTGTGATTTGCCAGTGTAAATCACAAGTGATTTAAATCACTTGTGATTTATATTTGCAGTGTCAAATCACTTGTGATTTGACACTTTAACGTAATACATATTCTTAAACTTTTCTTTAAAGCTGATGTTTTAATATATCTTTTGTATGTTTTTATAACTAGCTTTTGTACTTGGATTCAATCAAGTTTGAAGCCATGCCATACATTTGTTCACGTCCAGCACTTAAAGACTGAAATTCTACTATGCTGAAGAATAGAATGGATCTTGAGATTGAACAAGGTGTTTTTGCGACTTGGAACTACGGGAGAGTGGACTCTGAAGAGGTGGGGTAACAGAGGGTTTTAAACCGATGAAGTGCGTGAGTTTACAGTTGTCTTATCCATCGGACCACCACCCAGAGGTAATATAGGATCACATGTGATTATATACTTTTTATTGTAGTAATTTATGAACTTTTAGTTAATTAACATATACTTTTTTTGTTAACTGTTTGTAGGGATTTTGCAAGAAGGTTGAAGCGAAGTTTTCTATCATTTTTGATGAGATGGAAGACTTAGAAGAGACCCTCAAACAATTCAAAAAATTGTTCCCTGATGATGCCAAGCTTCCTGATTACCTTGAGAAGTATGGTCAACTCTTCAAGAAGGTAATGAATCTAAATGACAAAGTTGATCAGGAAGACGACGAAGGTTCTGGTGATGAAGAAGAAGAATCTGGTGACGAAGAAGAATCTGGTGACAAAGAAGAATCTGGTGATGAAGAAGGTTCTGGTGAGGAGGATACTGAGGAAAAACCAAAAGCAGTTAGTGAGGAGGATCTTGGTGATGAAGAAGAGAAAAAGGATAGTGAGGAAGATACTGAGGAAGACAGTGAGGAGAGTGATGGCGAGGGAGAAGAAAATAAGGATGAAGAGGTCGGTAAGGACGATGATAAGGAAGAAGGTAAGGACGATGATAAGGAAGGAGAGATGGATGACAGTGAGGAGAATGATGGTGAGGAGGATGGTGATGAGGATGATGGTGAGAAAGAAGAAAAGAATGATGAAGAGGTCGGTAAGGACGGTGGAAATGAAGATGAGAAAGGCGCCAGTGAGGAGAGTGATGGCGAGGAAGATAGTGAGGAGGTTGATGGCGAGGAAGATAGTGAAGACAATGATGGCGAGGGAGTAGAAAATAAGGATGAAGAGATCACTAACAAAGATAGTCAAGAGCTTGATGCTGAAACTGAACAACTCTTTCAATTGCTAGACAAAAACACTAATCTGATTTGCAACGAGGTTGATTTTCTTGCTCTTAATTATTATAAAAAAAATTTCCAAACACCCATGTGGCTTTTAACATTCTTAATTTTCCTTCTTTTGTATTGATGCATCTCTAAAGACTCTGCGAGACGCATCATGTCGCTAAGCGAGCTCTCTACCTTTGCTCTCCTTATCTTAATAAGAAGACTTTCGTTGACTCTATAATGACAATGGACGAGTATAAATTTTCCAACTATTTGTTTTCGATGTTTGGCGAGAATAGGTAAGAATACTACTTGCGATTCGTACCTGCAAACTACAAGTTATTTGTATGTACAAATCACTTGTGATTTGTACATACAAATAACTTGTGATTTGTACGTACAAATCACAAGTTATTTGTACCTGAAAATCACAAGTTTATGGCTACTTTCTTACAACCACATTTTTAATACAGCGATGTGGTCTTTGAAACGAAATCTGGCGATTCTTTGATCAGAGATCAAATGGAGTCATTAACACCGCGTTTTCATGTGGATTCTGGTGTCATTGATTGTTGGTCTACTTTGCTTAATTATGAGGAAAAATTCAAAGAACCAGGAGCTATGTCCAGGCATTTCTTTCATACGGGTTATGTTGTAAGTTTTGGATCTTTTTTAATAAATTTGGATTAAACTACATAGACGTTTTATTCCTTAAGTGACTTTCTTTTTTTAATACGCACAAGGAATATGTGTCATAAGCGGACTCACTTGGGAGCAAAAGTGTGAAATATTTGATGCACAAGTTGCTTTTAGTTGCAAGGACAATCTCGATGGCTCTAATCTCAAGGGCGTTGATTTGGCAACTTTTTGTTTTTTACTGATTTAATAAAGTTTACTTTCAATTATTGATTTTTGTTCTTTGTATAATGGTGTTCTTCCCATTCTCGGTTACGAGTGTTTTATGTTGTTGTTATTAATATGAAAAGAGGCGGCTATCAATATCCTTAACAACAATCGTGACGAGACAACATCATATGAAGCTTACAAAGACAAATGTGATCTATTGGTAATTTACTAGTCAATAATTTCTATTTTTTTCTTCTTTGACTTTTGGAACCATTTTATAATGATTTTGTTATTTACTAGTCTGACTATTTTTTAACATTGGTTTTTTTGTTTGTTTGTTTTGTAGATAAAGTTGTTTGCTAGGTACCTGGAAAGTGTTGGCCATAGAAAGAGTCAAGCTGTTGCGACTGCAGTTCCACACATTCCGAAACTGAAATGTTCCACGACAGAGAACAATATCGAAGACTCTAGTATCTACTGTATGCATCATATGGATATGTACATGGGAGAACCGTTTTCAAGGTGGGACTGTGAAATTGTGGGAAACTCGGATAAAGAACATCTCTTGTTGCTCTTGAGGGTCAAGTATGCAACGGAGATTTTGTCACATGATATCAATTTGCATGCTTGGAAAAACATGAAAGACTCTGAGGCATTCCATGTGAGGTTTATACCATTGACAAAGAAGGAGATGATTAAGAATGCTATCCAGGCTAGGGCAACCCGCGAACGTTATATGTATGACGTGTAGTTGTAGTACTAAACTGTTTACTACTTGTGTTTATTTTTAAGGTCTGTTGTTCATGTGTTTTTATGGACAAGTGTTGGTCATGTCGTTATCCTGGCAAGTGGATTGACTTTTCAAATTTTGTTGGTCATGTGTCGTTATGGACACGTGTTTTGGTGGATCTATGAAAAGTCATCTTGTAGTTATGGACAACTATTTAGCCTATTTAAATTGATTTTCTTATTAAGCTACTGTGAAAAGTGAGCGTGTAGTTAATGTGACTTATTAATTTTTTGGTGGTTATTCACTTGTGAGATGAGTTCAAGTGATTAGCTTGTGATTTGTTGCAAATCTCAAACAAATCACAAGTGATTAGCTACAAAACACTTGTGATTTGTAGCAAATCACTTGTGATTTAAAACAAATCACTTGTGATTTGTCACTAATAACTTGTGATTTGGCTATAATTATCATTAAAGCAAACTTGAAATTATATCAATACAACTTAATAAAAAAGTAAAAAATTGAAATCCAACTATCATTTTTATTCTAGTAATCAATAGATCAAAGTTTTTATCTCAAGTAACAATGAACATCTCAGTTACAACTGAGGTAACAATCCACAAATATTTAAAACTTAACAAAGTATGTAAAGTATTTATAAAGTAAAAAAAAATCACTTAGTTTCAAGCAGTGTTATTCATCGATTTTGCAGCCGCTATTGCCTTTGGACCTAGAGGACAAGTTCTTTTGGTATGTGTATTAGTTTTCACTCCACATTCTCCGCATTTCCTTTTTGGCTTTAAACTTGCATCTATTGCTTTCTCTATTTCACTCTTCCTACGTACCTCTCTTGCACCGCCTTTGTTTTTAGCACCTGATGGGTTGTTGACATCAATTCTTTTTGGTTTTGGAACCCCGATAAATTTCTCCATATCATCTTTTTTGCTTGGAGGATTTGGCACAGCAATGTCGACCTTCTTCTTCAATGTTCTAATCTGCTCTACAAATTCAGCCATCTTTCCTTCATCATTGCTCAAACGATGTAGGCACTCGTCTACTAAACAAGTTGCCTCATTTGTGAGTCTATCAATTGTTTCATTCTTTTCACCATATCGGTTTTTCTTTCTTCTCAAATCAGGAGTTATTATATCCCTTGTCCAACGCCTCAAAATGTATCTCTCGGGAATCTTTTCAATGTCATTATTCTTGAAAACACAAATATGTGGCGACATAGAAACCCAAATCGAAGGAAGTGCCTACATGTACAGACCACTGATCCATCTTTCAAATTGCGCACTACCTTAGCAGAGCAAAACACAAAAAATGAATAACATAACAAAGAATCACAAGTGATTTATTACAAATCACTTGTGATTTTGACAAATCACAAGTGATTTATAACAAATCACAAGTGATTTTCAAAATCACAAGTGATTTGTAACATATCACAAGTGATTCAAGCAAGCATAACAATGAAAAAAAACACACAATATTAAATTAAAAGAGCTTTTTCGTACCTTATACATTGCCTGAACACGCGCCGCCTTTGGGTTTTCTACCACCTCACTTGTGCCCTTCTTTTTTTCCTTGTATAGTGTTCTATATTCACCAGCATTCTTATCTCTAATGAGTGTTATCTCACGACCCTCTTCGATTTATGCGTTACATGTCGACAATCCCAATTCCTTCATTAATTTATGTTTGAACTCGTAGAAAAATTATCCTTGTATATACCAAAGCGGCATGTTTTCAATCATCGGTTTGTTTTTAACTTGGGCATCGAGTCCATTGAATCAAAGTCTAACGCTCTTGAATGTGTCTTTGCTTTTCCATTGCGATTGAAGCGGATCATGAAGTTAATCGATGTCGATCCTTCGTTTGTGAAATGCGAGAAGAGCGAATTTTCACTTTCGACCTTGAAGTAGTCCTCATTAACCCAAACAAGTGGCGAGTCAAGAAAATAAGCAGGTATCCATGCTGATCGCATATTAAACATCTTCGCCATCCACTTATGATCTTGCAAGCCAAAATCTTCAATTAATTTTCCCCACTTTTCCTCAAATCCCCTTGGTTCCAAGAACATATCCCATACAATCTCGTTGAAGCGCCTTTTGAAGTCTGTTTCATCATATATCTTCTTACAAATCTGTCAAACACAAGTGATTTATGAGAAAGTACATATATCTTCTTACAATTACACTCATCAATGCTATATCTTCTTGCAATTACACTCATCAATGCTACAAGTCCACAGTCTTAGTTGTTGGATCGATGTACTCTAACCAAACTAACTATATAGCTTGTAAGGGTTTAATAACTTCGGATAAATCCTAAGTCACTAACAATGAAATCTTGAACAAACTCTATTAAGTATGCGAATTTACTTAACAAAGCTAAGAAGAATTAACTTTAACTTCAACGATTTTATTAATACTTAGAACACCTTATTATCTGATTCTTTAACAACTCTAAAACTCTAATATCGTACTCTCTAAAACTCTAAAACGCATATCTCTAATGCCAACCTAGGGGTCCTTTTATAGGCTTAAGGATAACCATAGTCGGTTTACAATTACAAACCTTATACGACAAGTAATACTATACTAATCTTAGAAAATTCTAGAATTACAAGATAATCCTTAACGATTTTGCATATCGCTCCTTTAAGCATGCGATGCTTGATGAATCGAAAAGATTTTGACTTCATTCTTTAGCAAGATTTTGACTTGATGATTTTAACTCTTGACAGACTTTGATTCTTCAAGATTTTAATCTTTTATATCCCAACATTAGTGATGGTACAACTTCGTAAAATCACAAGTGATTTATGAGAAAGTACCTTAGCGGAACCTTTTGGGTGATATGCCACATGCATAGCTATGTTTCGACTACGGGAGAATGGTCGCAATAGCTTTCTTCATCGCCCATCTTGATCTATTACGACCATTGTAGGTTGCTTGTTAAATCTTGACATGAATGACTCAAAAGCCAAATGTAGGATTTGGTATGTTCACTTTTCAAAGATTCCATGACAATTGTCACACTCTTTACGTGGTTATCGATTGCGATAAATGGAGCGAATACCATATTGTACCTGAAAGCATATAAAAACACATGGAAAGCATATATAAATAAACACCTTCTGTGACAAATCACAAGTGATCTGTTTAAATCACAAGTGATCTATATAAATCACAAGTGATTTGGACCAAATCACAAATGATCTGTTAAAATCACAAGTGATTTGGACCAAATCACAAGTGATCTGTTTAAATCACATGTGCTTTTCTTGTGGCATCTGACAGATAACAAGTGATTTTTAATCTATTGATAAATTCAAAATAGTTGAAACTTACTTATTAGTCCTGAACGTCGCATCAAAAGAAATGATGTCGCCAAATTCTTCAAAGTTACATTTCATTACCTCGTCATTAAAACAGTGCAACTAGTTCATTGTCTTCTACTTTGTAGTGAAAAGAAAAGTTTGCACATCGCCTTCTGTTTTCCTTCTTGTTAATTAGCATTTGAGAATCCCTTACCCTATGAAGCGATTAAGTTCCCTAAAATAGTTCTTAAAATCCATAACCCGCCGTGAACTAGGTCATACGCTTTCATACTCTTGTAAATATGGTGAGCTACGATGGCACCTATATTTGCGGTTTTAGCTTTCATGACAAAGATCTTTTTAGAGTAGACCATTTTTCTTTCCGTCTTAGAGAGATGTCGATAGACCTCCGGACAAAGCATATGGTTATGCCTAGGATTGAATTTTACTAGTTTGTATTTTCCAGAAACAGGATCCAAATCTAACTTGACACGTGCCTTACAACTTTATTACCCGTAGGTTCTGTTTGAATAGCCTTATCATTTCCTTGGATTTTTAAAGTATCTATGTTGATGTTCCTAAGTTTTCCTTCACGGTTACACATCGGATACTTGTGTTGTACAAAACCACTTCTAGTTTTCCTTTGTGATGAAAGCTTTATTTCAAATCCACCTCTAAGGCGTAAGCCTTATACATCCTAATAGCCTCATCTAGTGTGCCAAAGTAAACCCCTCTTTCGGTATTAATTACGGTTCCATATTAGGTTGCCAATAAACTGAACCCCCAGGTGTCTCCTTATGAATTACTAAACTCGCTTTAGGTGTTGTCACAACTTCTGAAAAATATACAAGGTTGAAGTTTGTTTTAATCATATTTGTTTAAATCATTTGTGATTTACAATAAATCACAGGTGATTTATGGTAAATCACATGTGATTTACCATAAATCACATGTGATTTGTGCTAAAGCAAATGTGATTTGTAGTACTGCAAATTCTAACATCTAAATATATCTAAATTACATGTGATTTATCACAAATTACATTTGATTTAGCACAAATCACAGGTGATTTATCATAAATCACATGTGATTTACCACAAATCACCTGTGATTTATGTATATCTCATATTTTGCCTCAAAACTGAAAGAAATTTAATAAAATTACAAATGACTTGCCGTTAACATGTGTTTCATTTTCATCATCTGTTTCACCACTTCTGATATCATCTTCAACAATAAACCGAACTCGTTCAGCATCACCGGCATCATTCATTGCAAGTAAACCTTCTTCAACTATCCGAACTCCTTCAACATCATCAACACTCATAACCTCGCTACCTTCTTCAACTATCCGAACTCGCTCAACATCATCAACACTCATAACCTCGCTACCTCCTTCAACATTCTGATTTTTTTCAACAGAATCAACCATACATACGCTACTTACGCTACCTAATTCTATACTCTCATTTTGTTTTGCATCACAAACACTGCCTGCACTACCTTCAACAACCTGAACACAAGTGATTTCTCCAATATTATCCATGTGTGTGTGATTGTGTGTTTTGAATGATTTTGATGTTTTCTGGATCGGATTTGAATGATTTTGATGTTTTCTGGATCGGATTTGAATGTTTTTGATGATTTTCGACCTAATTCGACCTAATTTTTGGATCGGATTTGAATGATTTTGATGTTTTCTGGATCGGATTTGAATGTTTTTGATGATTTTCGACCTAATTTTGGGATCAGATTTGAAGAATTGATGAATTTCATATTTGGATCGTGTTTGGTGTGTGTGTGTGACTGTGTGTTTTGACAGTTTTTTTGGGATCATAGAATGAGAAGCTGTCATGTGAGAAGCGTGATATGATATCACCTAATGGACAAGATTGCCCCTATAGTGTAAATAGGATATTTAATCTTGTCCTTTGGATGAAGGTAGATTGGATGGCTTGGATCTTGCCATTTGATCTTTGAAAAATATGTGTACTCAATGGATCTCACCCCTTGATTATAAACCATGACTTGTTCATCAACTATTATTATATGTTTTTTGATAAGCAAAATGTTAAACTTAAGAATAATGCTTGTGAATAACAACTTGTTATATTTTTAATAATCATGGTGAAATTTAATTATGATGAACAAAATGTTTGTGTATCCTATGTTTGATGGATAATAAAAGAATACACAAAATCATGAGAATATTACAATTGTTTATTTATTTATTTTTCGTTAGGCCTCTTTTATTTTATTTCACTCATACTTTTCTTTTTATTTCTTTACCCTTTTTTCTTGCATTAATAAAAAATATAATATTAATGAACATTTTCTATTGATGAACATTTTGCATTTAAAAACACTCAGAATATTGATGGACAACACGTCTTGATTAACATAAAAAAAACCTGGTGAACATTGATAAACACGTACATACTGATGAACATACAAATAATTGATGAACATTTGTATTGATGAATTGATGAACATAAAGAAACTGATGTACTAATGAACACGTATTGCAGATTCGAAGTTTTACACATCACATTTTTTATTTTTTTTAAGAAATATTGAATCTTTATTAATTACAAATATATATCTACCCTCTATATAAAGAAGAGTTTGTTTGAATCAGATCTCCTCTCAAAAATCTGAAAAAATGACACGTGGCATTCTTTTCCCCAAAACTACCTCCATCGTTCGATCAAATATAATACTGAAAGCATTTAATACAAAACCGTTTCATGAACCCCTTTGGAACAAAACATTTAGAACATACCAAAAACATTCACTATTAATCAATTTTTCCCAATTACCGGATCTCTGAAAACCTAAATCTTTTTCCAAAAATTATAGGCCTCCTTTAATCAATCATCATATTTAATTAATAAAAAATGAACATCAACCTTCGCGTAAATCATCACTTTTATCACAATACGGAAAAATCATGGAACCCAGTTCTAAATCATAATAAAACGGTTTTGATAACAAAACACATCCATGATCGACAAACAAAAACGGCTAAAGTTATGGTGTAAGTTTTTTTCGAGATTTCTTTTTAATTTCATTGTTCATGTTCTATTTTTTTTATTTGATTTGTGATATAATTCTAATCCTAATTTCAACTGCAACATCATAAAATCAATCATGTGTTTGATTTGATTGTTCGTAAATTAGTTTCTGAATTTATTTTAGGTTGTTCTAAAATTGAATCACCTAAAAAATGAAAGCGATTAATAGTTTTTTGTTATGTGTTGATAAATTAGGGGGTTTGATGACTTCGACATCTACACAACCATCTAGAAATAATAAATGTTAGGAATTAGAAATTCCGGTATTAAAGAGTCGGTCACCTCAGTATATGTAATCGTTAGAAAGCTCGTAGTCGTAGTTCTTTTAAGTTAAGTAGTATTTAGTTAAGTAACACCGTGGAGGACAGACGGGTCTTTACCCATGTATGCACGATCCACGACCCGATGTGTGGCGATTTATGTAAGACTATAAATACTCTCTACCTTCCAAGGTAGAGTTGGAGCTCATAATAATATCTTTCACTTTCTCTCACTAAGTTCCCTAAACCTCTAACTTTCTCTCTAGAATTCCACTTATCGCCACCTTGTTGTTATGGTTTGATGTGTATGTGAAAACTAATATCTTACAATTGGTATCAAGAGCCATGGTTAGATCATATCTTGCACATCTTTGGATTTCTAGTGGTTTTAGGTGGTTTTGAGTTTGAAAAAGTTTAGTGGTTTTGCATCATTTGGTTGATTTCTTGTGTTAAAGTTTGGATTTTGTTAGTACTTTTATGTTTAGAATCATCACAAGTGTTTAGGTTTTCATTTGGTAGCTTGAATCATCTTGGTTGGGTTGTTTTGGATTGAAAAGTGATGTTTATGTGGTTTTTCTTGCTAGCGACTTGACATACGGATTTCTTTCTTCGTAGCGACTTGCTTTACAATTTTGTAGCGAGTTACGGTTTTGGAGCTAGCGACTTAGACCTAGCGATTTACGGTACAAGTAGTGGACTCTCCACTACGGGTAGCGACAGTGGTAGCGACTTGGTGCATGTAGCGAGTTGCTCTTTAGCGACTTGAATCTTTAGCGACTTGAGTGGCAATTCTTGCCAAAATTTTGCTAGCGACTTGAGGCTTAGCGAGTTACTACTAGCGACTTGCATTTGTCTAGCGACTTGGGACTTTAGCGACTTGGTGGTATAGCGAATTAGTTGTTAGCGACTTGGTTCAAGAATTCGTAGCGACTTGGTTGATTTTCCGTCAAAACTTCAAGCGGCCATAACTTTTGAACCGTAACTCCGTTTTCAGTTCTACCCATCAAAGCGACCGTGAGAGCGAGGAGAATGGCACGCCGAATAAACTAAAGTTCATTCGGGTCAATCTTGAGGTCTAAATCCGCTCGAACAAAAGTTATTGAGGTTTTAAGTTTTAGACCTAAATTTCTCGGGAAAAGCGGGCATAAACCAATCCGAATCACAACCAAACAACATCTCGCTAATCCTACAAACAATCATATGTCCTAACACACAATTGTCTATCATTCCATTGGTCATTGCTTAACGGTTTGGTCTTGATTTTAGTAAAATCCGTGAAAGATTCTATTTCTCGGTTTGAATCATAGACTTGTAAAATCCGTGCATTCTACCACATCATGTCTTACTCTCTTGACCCGTGATTTCGAAGTGCTTAAATTGTATGATGATGTAGACAACCACGAGAATATTAGCTACTTTGAGCGATTAAAGATGATTGAATCAATCAATGAGGATGTGATATCTCGGGTTCGAGACTTTGAAAAGATGAAATGCACCGATCAATGCTACAAAATGCCATGCTAAAGGAATGTAACATTGAGCCCTTTCAACTACTTTATCGGCACCTCAAACTACTTTTATCTACAACTATGGATCGAACAAGCGATGCTCTCCTTCGTCGAGATTTTCCCATCTTGACAAGAACTGTACTACTCAACTTAGAACAAGCGAGGTTTCAAATTACTAAAGAAGTTCTCAATTGATGTATCTAATGCGACTCTTCAAGTAATCTTGATCAATTTAGGTCATTTATCCGGGGAATATTCCTCGATTTTGATGATGACATGGTGGAATTTCATTCAAAAACACTTTGGAATGGAAATTCATGAGTTCGAAACACCTTTATTCAACTTATTGGTAATATGGAAATATACATTAAGGAAGTTGCTCAAGAGAATGACAAGATGAATGAATTGAATGGGTGTCAAGTTATGTTATGTGAAGATTGTGATAGGTCGAGCAATGGATCGGTCGAACTAATGAATGATGCCGAAAGCGAAGCTCAATTGCAATGAAGGAGGATGAAGACAATCATCTTGATCTCAAAGACTCGAGTCGAGAAAAGGGTGAAAGCAGTTTACATGACAACTCCTAGTATTCATGTGGTGAATCTTGATGACATATCTTGGATGATCGGATGTCATGTGATGAGGTACCATAGCTGTTCAACATAGTGCATCTACTAATGTTCGAAACATCTTGATCTTAATCTTGAACATGATTCGATAAATGTTCCTTGGTTGAGGTGAGTCTAATAATTTCAAAACATATGATATGGTTGATAAAAGGCTTTTGATGAACTTTCAAACAAATTCTCAAAACTTGAAAAACATTGCATTTCACTTGAAATTGCAATCTGAGTAAAGAAGAAAGTTTTCAACAACAAACCATGTAAAAATCCGGAACTTCACGAATTCCGTGAACTTTTGAAATTAACACTTTGAAAGCTCGACTTCAAGACAAAGAGTCAACTATCAACAATTTGAAGAAACACATTTCTAATACGCATGTGAAAAGTAATTTGGTTACAAGTAATTACGATGTTAATACTATTGATGATATTCAAATGAGAAATGATGAATTAGCGGTTTGTGTGGCCAAATTACTAAAGGAAAATGAGTCTTTGAGAAAGCATCACATAGAACTAAGTGACTCATCAAAGAAGCTAGAACTAAGTCAATGGAACAAAACTCTTTGATAGCAAAATTGATGAACTCAAAGCTCAACTTGGGAAAAGAGTTTCGCTATTGTTGCCTTAAAAATGAGCTTAGGAAAACTGTAGGGAAAAGTGTGAACACTAAGTTTACAAAACCATCAACCTTGGGAAACCGGTTTCTCATCCCATTAGAAACCGGTCCATTGTTAGGCGACCTCTGCGTTTATATCCGAAAGACCAAAATTTTCAAAAACACGGTTTGCCTCCCAAGTTGATGAGAAACAAGTTTTGTCAAAACCGGTCACTTCACAGAGTTGCCTAAAATTATGCTTCTAGTTCCTCTAAACCTCAACAAGCATCTACTTCTACTCCCGGCACCTCTAGGATTAGTTCGAAAGCAGTGTCAAAATCAAGCATTAAAACCCGAATTCATATGATATGAATGACTTGTGGAAGAACTATTATCTAGAAAAAGCTAGAAAAAGGCACAGATTCGAAAAGGCGGAATTTTAGGTGCAAGACCTAGGGTGATGAATTCTCACGAGATTTCAAGGCCTTTGCTAGTAGTTGTAAACCACTACCTAGGAACACTCAAAGACTAGGGATTGGCGTGCGACTAAGAGTAGTTATTTGCATAAGAATGCTAAGCATGTAGAAAACAAAACTAGAAATTACGAGTCTTTTCCACATAAAAGCAGTTTCCTAATTCACATGCCAAGGTACTATCCACTAAGACCACTAACGCGACTAAGGTTCAACATGTTGTGAAACAATACAAACCAAAAACTTCGCCTAGATGGATACCAACTGCTAAATCTTTGGAAACTAGGAACAAGGATAAGTCTTCCACTATGTATAAAAGCCTTACAATCCTAGACCTTGCCATAAGTGGATACCGTCGGTAGAATGTTTAAGGATCTTTGGACTTAGGTGGATTCCTACTGGAAAAATTGTTTTCGATGAAAAAATCAAGGTTGACCGTGAAACCCCAAAGAGTTTGGATACTAATGTCACTAACCCATATATATGCAATCAAGCTTGTAATGTTAGTGCGGTACTCCTTACTCGATTCTGAGATACTTGATCCTTCAATACATGGGTGGCTTAAAGTATGGATTACAAATGGATTGATATCTCATAACTCACGGGTTCAAGTTTCTCAACATTGATATTCAACCGGCTATGACGTCTGTTCACTTGATTCGGGCCTCGTACTTCATCATAATGGCGTCTGCGAGATAACACTTGAGCCCGTTCTTCAAAGAAAAGAAAAGTGTACACTCTTACGTAAGCTTAATCTTGACTAATGAGAAATTCTCTCGTGAATGG
Organism: Chrysanthemum lavandulifolium; assembly: GCA_022545495.1. Lineage (NCBI taxonomy): Eukaryota > Viridiplantae > Streptophyta > Magnoliopsida > Asterales > Asteraceae > Chrysanthemum > Chrysanthemum lavandulifolium. Next base: position 136,794,254 of record CM040240.1, on the reverse strand, counting down.
TCATACTCATCTACATTCTTCATCAACAAGCTTCATGTTTTCCATGCTCATTCGGTCATCAAGTGGATCTCGTTCATTGGTGTATACTCCTATTCACTTGTTAAATCAAAATGGCAACTTCGGATGCAATTTTTGAGGGGAAAGAGTGAATATACTACATGATGATGGATGTTTGAATAATGGTTATCGACTTAATTTTTGATGATGATGAGTGTATATTCTTTTGATGAAGAGTGAATATACTAAGGATAAGCGGGATTCATTGTTTTGATTTTGATGACTCTTCTCCAACGCCTAACGCTTCACTTACTAAGGATAATTGGGAATCAATGTTTGGGATTCATTGTTTTCAAAGATATGTTTGATGAGTACTTTCAACCTCAACGAATGTTGATCATCCGACACGAAGCTCATGCTCCGGTTTCTATTGACTCAACTGGTTCACCATCTAAAAGTACTTCTTGGAATTCTCAAAGCCCAAATCTCGATTATTCCTCAAGGCGTTAATAATGACTATCATAATATTGCGGTTGCACTCATGAATAATGATCCGCTCTTTGGTATTCCTTACCAAATCTTCACGGATTATTGTTCATGAATAGTGATCCGCTCTTTGGTATTCCTTTGCCAAATATTTACGGATTATTGTTTCTCTCAATGTGCGCTATAAATCAACCACATGAACTTAAAGAAAATGACTTCCTCATCCGCTCGAAGACATTATTGGTGAATCTTCGGATCGGTCTCTACATGTTTACTTTTAAGGAAGAATGCATTGATGTTGAGGAATCATTTGTTCGGTTCATTCGATGGGTCAATGTACATCCGATTGTATGTTGTTTTCACGTGTTGGGCATTTGACACAAGTTGATGACTTGAGTTAATCATTTATCACTTATTTGAGATTGAAGTTGACTTTCACAAAGGCGTGTTCTTATTTGATAACTTGCTCGGGCTTAAGAATTTGAGTTGAAGACTTGGTTTATCTAGTTACCGGCGATCGGGGTGGATGGTTGAAGACACGGTTAACTATCACTATTAGGAGTTACGTTGTTTTACTCGATGTCACATGCGAGATGACGATGTGGATAATCTCAAGAGGTGTTAATGTCTCATACTTTGTTTGAGTAGTGAGTACTTAGAGATTTGCTTGAAGCATAGACTCTCGACACCGTTCTTCCATCTTTAAGTGCAAGCTTAAGACACAAATCGGGGAATTCGACTTGGTTTCAAGTTTGGTATATCGGGTTTTCTTCAACGATGGTCACTTCAAATTGTCTACATATGGGTTGATAAAGATAGTCGAGAGAGTTTATGTAGCATTGATTCTCACGAGATTCATTTGGGCTATTTGAGTTCTTCTCACAAGATTTCAAGTTTATGGATTTATTATGTTTCTTGATTACGAGGTATCAAAACCGGCAGGGGGAAGGATGTATTATTCCAACTATTTGGAAATGGTCTCGGAGCCTTTTGGTATGTGTTACTTGATTCGGTTGAAAGAAATGTGAGGAGAATATATGGTGCGTGAGATGATATTGCTTATCGACATCTTGATATGTTTAATGGTAAAGTGCATCGGGCTTTTGCTTCATGTACACATTGGTATGATGATTCCAATGAGAGTGCAAGCGATTAATGGGAAGAGATACATTTTAGTCGTTGTTGATGACTACTCTAGATTTACTTGGGTCAAGTTTTTGAGGACTAAGGATGAAACTCCATCTATCATCATCAAACTTATCAAGCAACTACTGAGTTCGTCTTAACAACACGGTTAGAATTGTTCGAGCAGACAATGGCACGAGTTCGTTAATCGAGACTTAAGTCAATTTTATGAAAGTATTGGAATCGGTCATCAAAGAAGTGTTCCACGAACTCCTCAACGAGCGGTGTAGTTGAAAGCGAAATCGAACTCTTGTGGAAGCCGCTAGAACAATGCTAATTTATTCGAAGGTTCCAATGTTTCTATGGGTTTGAAGCCATTCTTTCTTTGCTACACCCAAAATCGTTCTCTCATTCACACCTCTCATGGAAAAACTCCATATGAACTTGTTCATAAACGAAAACTGATTTATCCTATCTTCGTGTGTTTGGTGCTTTGTGCTATCCAACAAATGACGGTCAAGATTTAGGTAAATTAAGAGCTAAAGCGAGATATTGGAGTTTTGTAGGTTATGCACCAAACAAGAAGGGTTACGAATCTACAACAAAAGAACCCGAAATATCATGGAAACAATTCACGTTCGTTCGATGGTGACCGGTCAAATGGCTCTGGACACTCCATTCGGGACCCGCACTTCAAAAGCAGTCCCATTGGTTCATCCCTTGTTCCAAACTCTTCTCAAGAAACTCCATATGTACCTCCATCGAAGATGATTTAAAGAAATTGTTTGATCCTATGTTTGATGAACTGTATGATTCAATTACTAATGAGGTGTTGATCCCTACAACGAGAGGATGCTCATATTCACGTGAATGAAGTCAATCCTCGGTCTCAATATCTTTAAGTCAAGAAGCACTGCTGCTGATCCTTGATCTCATCAACAAATCATCATTCTTCAAATGTACATCATGGAAATGTTTACGGCATCAATGATGAAGTTAATCCCTTGCTACTCACGAAGATGCTCCATTTGAAAACATATTTGCTCTCACGATCATCATCGAACCATCTTCTTGAGGAGACATCGACTCGACTACCTCGGTTCCTCAACAAGCGCCACATGAACACCTCGGAAAATGGACTCACGATCATCCATTAGACAACATCATTGGAAATCCCTCTCGTCTGTATCAACCCGGAAACAACTTGCAACCGATGCCTTATGGTGCTTCTTCAACTCCGTACTATCTAAGATCGAACCAAAAGATGTTAAAACGCCATGAATGAAGATAGGCGGTTCAATGCCATGCAAGATGAAATTCATGAGTTTGATCGTCTTGATGTATGGGAGTTAGTACACTCTCGGGCGTGCTATGATTATAGCTCTTAAATGGATCTTCAAAGTGAAACTTGATGAGCATGGTGATGTGTTGAAGAACAAGGCTCGATTAGTTGCTAAAGGATATCGTCAAGAGGAGGTATAGACTTTGAAGAATCTTTTGCTCCGGTTGCTCGAATCGAGGCAATCGAAATCTTTACGGCTAATCTTGCTAGTAAGAACATGGTAGTCTATCGGATGGATGTAAAGGCGGCATTTACGAGCGGAGATCTTAAAGAAGTCGTCTCGTCGGTAACTGAAGGATTTGTGAATCAAGAGCATCCTACTCACGTTTATCGTTTGAAGAAGGCTCTTTACGGTTTAAAGCAAGCTCCAGGGCATGGTATGATACATTTCAAAGTTTCTTCTATCAACGGATTCATCAAAGGAGCGATTGATCCTACATTGTTCACCGGAAGTCGAGCAAACATTTAATTCATGTTCAAATTTATGTTGATGATATTATTTTTGCCTCGGCGGACCCAATGGAATGTGATCGTTTTCAAATGAAATGAGTTCAAAGTTTCAAATGTCAATGATGGGACAAATGTCATTTTCTTGGGATTACAAATTTCACAAAGTCCGGAGGCATTTTCATAAATCAATCTAAATATGCAACGAGATTTTAAAGAAATTTGGATTTGATTCAAGTGACCTGTTGACACCCCATGATTGACCGAACCAAACTAGATGAGGACCTCTCGGGGATCATGATTGACCAAACGAAATATCGTAGTATGATTGGATCACGATGTACCTCACTGCTAGTAGACCGGACATCTTGTTCATTTGTTTGCATGTGTGCTAGATACCGAGCTAAGCCTACTAAAAAGCACCTTGAAGCGATTAAGCGGGTCTTCGGTATCTCAAGGAACCATCAATATGGGACTTTGGTACCCGAAGGACACCGGTATGTCACTAACGGCCTATCACGATCTTGATCATGCGGTTGTCAAGATACTCGTCGAAATGCGTCGGGAGGTGCTCGGTTTTGGGTGATAAGCTTGTGGTGGTCTTCAAAGAAGCAAATGAGTACTTCTATTTCCTCTCAGAGGTGAATACATAGCCATGTCATCTTGTTGTGCTCAAATCTTATGGATGAGATCTCAATTATCGACTATGGCTTTGAATTCAACAAAATCCCTCATCTTGTGATAATAAAAGTGCTATTGCTCTCTCATGCAACAACGTTCAACACTCAAGAGCAAAGCATATCGACATTCGACATCATTTCATCGGGAACAAGTGGAAAAAGGTGTGGTGGAACTATATTTTGTGAGGTCGAATATCGGTTAGCGAGACATCTTCACCAAAGCTCTTCCAAGAGAGCGTTTTGAGTTTATTCTTCCACGACTTGGTTTGAAAAGCCTTCAACGAAACTCTCAAACGTCTTGAGGAGGAAGGCGAGGAGTAAAGGTCTATCTTCATCTATCTCTTGTAAATATTTATTCGAAAAACAAAATACAAAATTATAAAACCTTCAAAATCAAATAGAAAAATATAAAACTTTCAAAATCCATAAAAATTTGAAAAATTGAAAAATCTTCAAAAAAAAAAAAATCTTCAAAAATATTGTCATTTTGTCATGTTTTTCTCGATTCGATAATATCTACGGTCTTTGTGTTGTCATTCAAAGAATGACACGGGACTTTAGATGTTGTTCGAATTTTAAAAAAAAAAAAAAAAAAAAAAAAAAAAAAAATTTTTTTGGGAGAAAGAGAAACAATGGTTTATTGTCATTTTCGAGCAATAACCGGTTTTAAAAGAAAAACGAGCCATGTTTTATCATGTTTTCAAATTCCATGCTCGATTCTATAAACATTTATCTGCTTGAAAACTAAATGCTTTGAAAAATAACTCGGTCTCTATTTTTGATAATCATCGGGACTTATTTGTCAAAATCTCTATCTCTCAATCAACAACCTATGTCATTGATTGAGGGAGAATGATTTCAATTAAATTAAAAAGTTATTTGGCATTAAATTGTTTTCAAAAGATATACATGCATGTTTTATCAATGGAGTTTAAAGTCTTAAAATCCGATCCTTATCGATTAAAACGCTTTCATAATCAAGTCACAATTCCCTTAAAAGCTTTCAAAATCAATTTAAATCAATAAGAGATCACAAATCTCAAATGATTTGATAATTGTGATCGGGGAGAATGTGTGATTTAAATTGGTTTAAAGCGATAATTCGGTAAATGGTTTTATAAGGATGTACATGCTATCCTTCCCACATGTGACAAACGATTTCAAATTTTCAATGCACATGTTGAGGGGAGCATCTATCTTAAACCTATGATTTGAAATGTGATCATTTATCTCAATGTGCGGGTCCCTCTAGTATGTGCAAAACTCTTTTCAAACCTCGAGGCACATATTGAGGGGAGCAAATTATGGAAACCTCATCCTTCCGAAATGCTATATCTACTTGATTTGATGTGGGAAGTGATGTTGATATCTTTAGAAAATGGTAATCAAAGAAGTTAATTCTTTCTCTTGCCTCCGTGTGCAAAACATTTTCAAATACTTGATGCACATGTTGAGGGGAGTTCTCGTTCTAAAATATCAAAAACAATTCGGTACAAAATGCTTTGATAATATATCACAAGTATCGAATTGATTTTCAAATGGTTTTCAATTGGTTCCAATGGCGGATGAACAATACCAAATAGACCGACCAACTTTACTTTATATGCGGTGATATAAGGATGATAAGGTTAGGTATGTGTTCCCATGATCCGCCGAGCGGAGGGATCTACCGAGGACAATCCACTAGTTAGTGTAGAAGTCCTTAGGTATGATGATAAAAGGAGAAAAATGAGATATGGGAAGAGTGCGGACTAAGGCGAGCTAGTCTTGGAATAAACCCAACAAGGTTCTAGCTATGAAGTCTCGGTAAGCAGAAGGGTTGAAGAATTAAAAAGAATTGAATGAGAAAGGGTGAAAACAAATAGCCCTCCATTTATTCAACCTTAGGGCGAAACGGGTTCACTTCATATACTCTTGATGGTAACATCGGTATTGAAGACAAGGCGTCATGGACCCGGTGGCCTTGCACTTCAACTTTCCAAACCACTCAAGTTCCTCTTAAAGGACTTGTTTCATTCTCACGGGAACCGACATTATCTATCGACTTTCTCTTAGAGATGGTTGATATTGAAGAAGGAGACCCTCTCCCTAGTCTCCGACACGGGATCCAAATATGCACAAATTGAGTCTAGAGCCACGAGATCATCAATAAATCTCATTAGGACACTTTCAATGAAGACTCTCTTTTCACACAATGTGGAAAGAGATTATATCTTGAGTCCTCGCATTATCCTTGTGGTATTGCGGAACATCCGAGTGATGTGTTTACATATTCACAATGAAGATGGAAAGCCTTACGGAGCCAACATCAAACAAGCTCTGGTAGGTGGCATGTGAGATCTATTATATAGATCAACCATGTGACAACGAGCGAAACAATGGGGCGATTCAATCTCTTGAATCAATCACAGGTTCGAGTTATGGATTGACGGATACCTTTGAAAAACCGGTCTTTGTGCTTAACAACTCTTTTCTTTAGCACATCGACCGTGTACTCATTTTCAAACCAAAAGGTGTTTTATGATTGATAATTGATTTTCAATAAAACCTTCGTTGTATTGCAAAAACAATTTCTATTGAGCAATACGATTGTTTTCAAATCTCTTTTCATCAATCGGTGGACTTAAAATTATTTGGTTCACTCACTCCGTGTTGTCTTCTTTGAGATGTTCGGTTTGAGAACGACTAGAGCATTGCGAAACCACATCAAGGAAATTCTTGAATTATACGATCACGAGGCGGTACATGTCTTGATCAGCGGGGAACCGTGGGCGTGTACCTCAATTCAACGAAAGTGATCAAAGACACTTTCGTGCGATTTATTGCTAGCTGTTGTATGCGGTACACCCGGCGTTTGCGGTGATCGAATGAAGCGGTCAATCCATAGCCGCATGCTCACTTAACACATTCATCTCAAAAGAAATCATGATTAGTGCATCAATGACTCGATATTTTCACTCCATGCTTACGCTCTGCTGCGCCAATATCATGATTCAACAAATGCTTCCGCTACTCGATGAGAAGATATCATGATCCGAATGTGAGCATGTCGGTCCTAAAGTCACAACATCACATAATACCAACACCACAAAGGATGTCTCGAGAGATTGTTGATAGGTGATGATCTCAAATGATGGCTCAAAATTATTATCACGTGGATCGGTAAAGACCTCCACTTGGAGTAACCAAACATGCAATGTGAAGAATCAATGACTACGAGCTTAGGAGCAAAGGACTACATCAAGAATGCAAGATCAATTGTTAATGTATTATCTATTTGTATTCAATGTAATTTTGGTACATGATTGAGGTGACCTCCTTAGGGAGATTGTTAGGAATTAGAAATTCCGGTATTAAAGAGTCGGTCACCTCAAGTATATGTAATCGTTAAAAGCTCGTAGTCGTAGTTCTTTTAAGTTAAGTAGTATTTAGTTAAGTAACACCGTGGAGGACGGACGGGTCTTTACCCTTGTATGCACGATCCACGACCCGATGTGTGGCGATTTATGTAAGACTATAAATACTCTCTACCTTCCAAGGTAGAGTTGGAACTCATAATAATATCTTTCACTTTCTCTCACTAAGTTCCCTAAACCTCTAACTTTCTCTCTAGAATTCCACTATATGCCACCTTGTTGTTATGGTTTGATGTGTATGTGAAAACTAATATCTTACAAATATAATTGTAATTCAATCTCAAAACTTAAACCAATTTTACGAAGAAGATATGTAAAGTCTGTAAACCAATTTCCAAGATTAATTATAAAAACCGCAGGTAACATTGTGACTTACATCGCACGGTATGTAGCTTTATATTATGATTATTGTTTTTTGGTGTTACAAATAACGATTTTCGTAGTGTTTGGGATTTTTGCAAACAATATAAGCTGTTTTGAAAAGCATATGTATCAAAATATGCACTTTCAGTTAATTAGAAAAGCTCATAAGCTCCTTCATAATGTTTCGGGACACTTAATCTCACCTTAGGCACAGTTATGGACTTGAATTTTTAGTCATAAGCTGATCGATCCTCTTTTTGGAATTACTCTGGGATTTATTACAAAAACATTTGCATAAAATCTCAATATTTATTACTCAAACTTACTTTATTAGTGTTCGTGTGTATGTTTTCATGTTTTCATTTTTTCATTTTGGAGGGAAATGAAGATGAGATTGCGCCTGCCATTCCGAAAAAATAAGAGGAAGACCCCCTAAGTTACAACCCAAACGACCCGAAACTCTAGGCACAAGTATGATTTAAACCTCTTTCATCCGTTACAGTTTCATTTTTTAATTATGTGTTATAGTTTCATTACAATAAATGTGTTTCGGTTAGGCTACTGAAACAATAAGGTGTGTTTGGATTAGGCCACTGCAACGATAAAGAGTGTTTGGATCAGGTTATAACAGAATTGAAAAGTTTTACAATTTTGTTGAAAAGGATACTTTAAGTTATCACGCCTTACGTATGAATACAAGAAACCAAGAGCAAGTGATGAGCAATTCTGCCAAGTTTGCCGAGGTCTGACTTATAAATTATTTTCTATATAAGTCCATACATTTCTGTTTCTAAAATAACTAATATATGTCTTCTTTATCTTTTTTGACATCTAGGAAGCGAAGTCACCCAAACGACAATCGACCAAATAGGAAATGCAAAATCAACGCTACATGTAAGGCAATTAATAGAAGCTGCTCTCAAAACTCCTAAACTGCTACATCAACTCAGGTATTGTGTTAATTTACTTCAAAAATGGTTTGAATGTGTGCCTTTGTGTCTCTTAGTTAACGAAAACTTACAACTATAGTGGAACAATTCTCTTATCATCAATGTTCTGTTTAATTGAAGCTAATAAGGGAGAAAACGGAATTTAATTCTTTAGACTATTTGTTTGATTTCTTTTAAAACTTTATGTCTTAACCATGCCTAACTTTTTATGGCTCTTAATTTAACTTCTTTCGCAGGTTACCGAACAAGTTTTCTATAGGAACTCGAGTATTTATTGTCGATCATAGTAGATTGCATTTTGAAGAGGAAGGTTCAAGATTTCATCAAGGTACTCAAAAGAAAAAAAAAATTGGACGCACAACGGGAGGTAAGAACCATTTTTAGAACTTTCAATTGTTTGATGCGTTTTTAGCGCTATATTTTTATTGTCAGCTCCGCACAACATAGTGATTAGCACGCTTGGAAGTATTATGCTTACATTAGCCCCAACCACCTGTTGGTATTACGCTCTTTTTTGGTAGTTTGTACCATTGCCATTGCATTATAATATGTTGGTTTGCACAGACTTGTCACATGGCCTTCTTTTTTTGCGCATTTGCAGGATTATTAATTGATGCTGTTACTTATCTTTTTTTCCAGCACTCGATTGGTTTTGTGCTTATTTGTTACTTTTTGATGTCATTTTTAGGCAACAATCAAGTTCCAAATTCCTCCTACATGTGAAATTGCACTTCTGATATCAAACATTGTTGGAAATATTGGCGTTAAAGTGACGAGCAAGCTTCAGGTTCAGATATGGCGTTACACGCTTGGGATAAGTACGTTTCTAATACTTTATTTCAGTATTGGCGGTTTAGATTACTTACGTTGTTCGAACTTTATCAATTTGTATACTCATCATTCATATTTGCTTAATTGTTTGTTTGTGAACTTTATCAATTTGTATACTCATCATTCATATTTGCTTAATTGTTTGTTTGTGATTTATATAGTTTTTGTGATTGGTATAAAAACATTTAGTAGTAGAGATAAGTTGGCATTCAATAGTTTGTTTGTTTATTTCTTGCGTTGACAATTACATGGTATCCATTGGAGTTATAGCAATTGTTTTTATGTTTTTTATGTTTTTTGCACAGAAAATGTGGTGGATTACACCTTGTGTTTGTAAGGTTAGTGGTTAGGATTCAACTATTATATAAGAAATTTATCAGTCACTGTCTATAATAATGCCATGAATTTAGTTAACCATCAGAGACATGGTGCTTAGCAATTAGACTTTAGGTAAGGCGTGACTGGAAGTTTGTTATGCAGCATGTCCCAAACCATTATCACAAACAGCCCATGTCCCAAACCATTATCCCAAACAGCCCATGTCCCAAATCATCATCCCAAACAGCCCATGTCCCAAACTGTCTTCACAGGGAAAGGTGCAACATCCAAAATAAATATAGTTTCAAATTGTTGAGAAAAATGATACATTTCGCTTTTCACGTTCACGGTGTGCTTTTAATTACTTACAAATATCTATTATTGAGATGAAATTAAAGCCAAAATAAAGTCCCATCATATGTTTATGCTCATTAATGTTTAAATCACAATACGAAAAAAAAAATCAATATTGGGTGTTAATCATTATGAAAAAAATATATGAACCGTTTTGGGGTATGGGTTTATTGTTTTTTCTAATTCTTCATCACCATAATCGTGATTTACAGTTGGAGTTGTGTTTCAAGATAAAGGCATCAGCTTCAATTTGTTTAGCGGCGTCTTGACTAAGGTTGTTGCATCTTGGCTAAGTGCTTCATTAGTCGTCATAGCTTTTTATGTTGTTTTTAATAGCTTTGTATACTGTGTTTTAACAGCTTTTATATGTTGTTTGGATAGAAGAAATAGGTGAAATATTAAAGCATGCCAAGATGTTTCCACATGATGCTCCTAATCAGGTACATGTTATTAAAATCTAAGGCAGTGTTTTTTTAAGTTTATTTTGGGGCTTATAAGCTACTTAATTTGACTTGGCCTATATTTCATAAGTTTAATTTTTGACTTATGAGCTTATTGGGACTTAAATGTCTCTCATGGACAAGTTTCGCGAGGAAAAGGCCTTTTTTGTAGTATTGTTAGGTAGTTAAGCACGACCCATGAAAATGAATGTTTGCTTTTAAGCGAGCAATAATCTATATTACCATTGTTTATTGGTGTTTGATTGTATAAGATGACAAAAGAAACATAAACAAATAACGTGTTAATTACTTGCTTCGTTTAATTTCAAGTGTTAACATTGCTACTTTCAATCACAAATCCACCAACCATTATTAATTTCGTGAACAGACATATACACGAAAGTAAATTGCAATTTTTTGTGTATATTATCTATTTAATTCCAAACTCAAGGCATGCAAATTCTTAAATGTTTGGATATCACTTGCAGGCAGAGAAAGTTTTAACCATGATATGTACTATGGAAAAACGTTCAAATATGCTGGAACGGGTCACATGGAGTCAATTGCTTCATCTGCGGTAACCTTTCATTGTTTGCTTATTGGCTTTCCAGTTGGTAAATGTTAAGTATAAAATACCTTTCTTTAGTGCATTATCCTGATTGGTTTGTTTGATGCATTTGTTAGGTTCTTGCTGCCATCAAGGTGAAGGCATCTACTATTATTTGCTTCACTACTTTGGGAAGGGCTACAAGATATGTATTATTATTGATTGTGAAGTCAATCAAACTACAAACTGTTTGAAGAATTCTAATGAATGTCCTTTTTCCTTCAATAAATTAATACGGGTTTTGTATTCTAAAAACTAAGTTGTCTTAATTGCAGACTAATTGCAAAGTATCACCCAACAATGCTAATTCTATCAGTTGTCATTCCCAGGCTTAAGACTAACCAATTGAAATGGAGTTTCAGTGGTGCATTTGAGGTATCATACCAATGAAACTTTCACAGGACCCTTCGTTACACCAAATTTCTTTTATATATATAGGTAATTCTTTTTTCCCTTTGAATGAATAGCCAGGAATCACTTATTGTTAGAGGTCTTTCCCCCGTGCTGGCTGACCCTCGACATCCTGTAAGTTCTTATTATCTTTTAACATTTGATTTTACTATCAATATAGATGGAAGTTGGTTAGATACTCAAAGCAGTCTTAATTTGATGTATTACACATTATTTTTCATGAGGTTCCAAGCTCTTTTTGTAGCAATTAGGCTAACCATCCCCTAAACTGTAGAAGTTGAAAGACGATGAGTTATTTCAGTTCATTCGTATTAGATCGACTATTCCTTTTATTTGTGTTATGTTACTCAGTTCATTCTTATTAGATCGACTATTCCTTTTATTTGTGTTATGTTATGTGATTGAAAGTGCATAATCTGTTGTTCACCTTATGGCCAGCTAAAAATGTATATAGGTGAAACTTTATAGTAACACATTTAATAATATATGGCCAACTGATATGGCATTCAATGTGAATATTTTTTGCAGTTGGAAACTTTTGACCCATTTGACCCATTTACTTTTAGCCTAATTATCACTTCAACAATGGTATAATGCATTTGACCCATTTGACCCGTTTACTTTCGACCTATTTGACCCATTTACTTTTAGCCTAATTGGTTACGTATGGAATATGGAAAAGTTTCTGTTGCTCCCTATCAGAAAAAAAAAACATGATAACTCATTGGATTATTATGAAGCTGCATCAAGTGTTATGGCATGTTGTTCGGGCTCTGGGAATTCTACAACAACATTGATGAGTTTCCAAATACTCATCATTTTACATAATCTAAACCGCAAAATCATCTCGAAACACTCAAAAACACATCAAAATGATCAAATTATCACAAATCGTGTTTTATGTGTTTTAATTGCAAAATATCAAAATCGGATGAAAATGTATAAAGTTTGCAAAATTGGCGCTTTAGTCCCCGAGTTTTAAAAGTTGTCAAATCTAGTCCTCGAAATTCAAAAATGTGGAAATTTATCATTCAAGGTCCTGAAGTATTCCAAGTTGTTTAAAATGATCCTTGAATGATTCTTTGGTCAATTGGCAAGAAAGGTCCCTTAACTTTGAAAAATTTCAAAATAGTCCTTGGACTTTAAAAATGTATTTTATGCAAAAAGGGCCCTTGTTTTATCAATGTTTGTCAAAATTGGTCCTTGTGAGAAATTTGGAAATGTTCACTTTCAGTCCCTCATGTTTGGTCAATTTTCACTTTTGGTCCTTATTCTTAAAACAAACCAAACGGACACAATAATATTACAAGCCCAATCCAAATCCATTATCCAAGCCCTTAGCCCAACTGCCCTTGACCTTGACCCCTTGAGCCTTGACCTCCAGTCCATAACTCTTTTTGACCCCAGCCACTATGCTTTTTGAACCCCTTTGTTATTAACACTGTGGTCAACCAAAGTCAAACCCAGAGATATACGCGCTCAAAACCACTCACACTGTAGACTCTTCTCCTCAACACCTGAAACAACAATACCAGTCACTGGTTTTCACCATTTTTCTTTCCCCCCCATACCATGTCCCCTCCACATCATCTATACTCCAAAATCCTTTAATTACTTCAACCAAAACTCATTAAAGCAAATTACCTGCTTGAAGAATTTTTTGGCGCCAAAATGCTAGGTGGATGGTCCTGATGATTCTAGCCAATCCAATGGCTCAAACTTGGTGGGATTAAATCAGAAGCAAGTGGGAAGGATGAAAAGTCTATAAAGAAGGAAAGGGATGCATTGTACAAAGATATCTAGTGTAATTTTTTAGTTTTAATGTCGTTTTAATTTCCTTTTCAAATCCAGTGTATGTTTTAGTTCTTAAACTTTGTATTTCAAGTTATTATGTTATCATAAAGCTTTTGTGAACCTTTGATTCAAGTACTAAGTCAAATTTCAGATTATGCAAATTTCCATGTTTAAGCAAAATTTCATGTTATACCAAATGTTGTTTTCAGTTGTTAATATGGACTAGTATAAGTAACATAAGCTCCTAGAAAGCTATTTCAAGCTTTTAGAAACCCTAAAATTCAGTTTAGAAGAAAAAATAAAAAAATCACCAAAAATAGCAATTAAATAGCTCAAAAATCAAAAATCATGTTGAAAGGTACAAGAAAGCTGGAGCAGGGTGTATCTTGGATGGCCTTGGGTTAGAGCTCTGTGGAGAGCATTTAGGATTGGTTTTCAGTTCATAGTTCTCAGTTTATGCCTTAAAGTCATTTGTAAGCACTTTTGTCCAATTTGGCATTTCATTGTTCCACTTGCTTATTAGCTTTAATTTCGCTTATCCTTGTTTATTAGTTATAAATCGGTGATTTTGATCATTAAAATCTATAGCTTGTTCTTTTAAATTGGTAGTTTGCAAAATTTGTTTCTTAACATTGAAATAGCATAGTCATTAAGTCCGAGTCTAATGTTGTTTTGAGTGTTGTTTAAAGCTTCTTTAGTCATAATAAGTGATTATATAAGGTCCGTAAGTAAGTTGATGGTTTAAAATTGTGTTTTAGTTTGAAAAGCTTCATATGACCATCAAAAAGGGTGTTTGGTTTAGTGTACTCAAAGGATCTTTGGTCTTTATCTTTGTTGGAAATCCATCTAAACAAGTCTAAATCATTCATATTAGTCAAGAAATCAAGTCCTTGTTAAGCAAAAGTCAAATATCCAATTGAACATAATCTGTGCAGCCACTGTTGGGATTTGAGAATATCAAATCTTGATTTTGTGTTAAAAAGTTGTTACTCTTGCTTAAACTAGTCTCATTACACATTAACATATCATATTAAGTGCTTTAGATCAGATTAAATCTCACTTTGGTCAACCTTTTGGTTTCTGTCAAAAAGTCAAAATTTCAAAAGGGTCATTTTTGAATAAAGTTTGGAATTTCATTGTGGGCTTATTAAAGAGTTTCAGATTATGAGCTTTGGAGGATTTGTAGTCTAGTTGCTCAAGAAAAATAAAAAAATAATAGTTTGTAGTTTCATAGCTTTTTAAGTGCTTATTTCATTGCTTATTTGAGGCACCCCATCTGCACAAGTGCCCTGTGCACAGAAACTGGTTCCAACTTGAGAAGCTTGCAACAAGCTCATTACTTGTCCAAATCTAGTGTTCTTTGGTTCCTTGGAAAGCCAACATGGTCTTCTTGTAGTTTCAAGTTTTAGTTTTCATTTTGAGCTTATTCTCTAGGGTTTGCATTAAGCTTTAAAGCTTGTCCCACTTTTTGAAAAGCCAAAGTGCTTATTTCGATTCTTGGCTTATCGGTGCACTTTCTTGTAAGTTTTAGCTTCATTTCAGTTCACATAGATTACTTGCACCTACTTTGAGCTTTTGTTCCATCTGTTAAGCTTGTTAGAGCTTATTTCCATCATATAAGCTTATTTTCAACACTGTTGGGCTTTTTAGCTTTCAAAACAGCTTATTTGACTTTTGTAAATTTTTTGTCTTTATTAAAGTTTCATTATATCAGTATATAAGTAGTTTTCAAAAGTAAAAATCACAAAAACATCAATATAAAAATAGTGATAGCGTTTATTTAAGATTTTTTAGCTTTTTGATTTTTCTTTTCAACTTATTAATAAGCAAAACTTGTTTTTCTCTTTTTCTTAGGTTTCTGTTATCATATAGGATTTTTAGAAAAGTTTCATATTTTTCTCTTTCTTTTAGTATTTATTATAATTATAAATAGTTAATAAATAATAAATAATTAGTAATAAATAATTAAAAGTCTAAAAATATATTTTCTGCTCTAAAATTAGTTTTATCATATTTTAGATTTTTCAAAGTTAAAATTTTATTTTTCCAAGTTTATTTTCTATTTTTTTGTATTTAAGTGCATTTTAAATAATAATTAATTAGTAATAATTATATAAAAAGTGTGAAAAATATATTTTTAGTTTTAAAATTAGTTTTATAGTATTTTAGATTTTTCAGAATCATAAGTTTATTTTTCTAGCCTTATTTTGTATTTTCTTTCATTTTAGAGTATTTATTAAATAGTTAAAATAGTTTTTAATTAATAATAATTAATTAAATAGTGTTAAAAATAATTTTCTTTTTCTAATAATTTTCTTTTATTTTAGGATTCCAAAATGTCATTTTATATTTTTAGGTCTTTTACTTTTAGTTTTCACTTTTTATTTTGTGCGTATCGTAGTTTTAAAACTTACGCTTACGTTTCTTTGATCCGGTTGTTGTGCTTTCCAATTCGTGTCCAATTCTATTCCGAATCACCAAGAGTGTAATTTCTAATCATAACCTTTACAGATCACTATCCTAGTGATCATTCCATCATCCGAATAAGTTTTACACACCATCGAGTCTCCTTGGGACTAAACGACCGGAATTCAATCTATTCTCCAGGACTTAATTGTATTTGTGTCTGAGCTGTTTCAAGTCTGTTTGACTTGACTGTTTGGCACGAATCAAACATTTGTGATGTTGGACTCATATGGAGAAGTGGTTGATGTGCTATATTCTGGTGCTATAAGCATCAATGGTCAAAGTGCTAACGACCAATAGTGGAAAAAGAATGATCTACAACGTCTCAAGAGGTTTATTATGGATCATCGACCTCACGTTTGTTGTTCTTAGAGCTGTGAATCTATCGTGTGATCGGCTGAAGGATGAAGTTTATAAGGTAAATGCATTTTTTTTATTGTTTTGTGGGTTGTTGGCTAAGCTTATGCGGAGTATGAAAGTATCAGAATACAATAGGCTTCATCAAACACTTCTAGGGGCTGTCTCGCAGTGTCACCTCAAGCTTTGATAAGAGAAAAACTGAAAATTGATCTCAAACTTTGATGTAGTCCTTATATTATAGTCTGTATGCACCGGTTCATTCTAGCCTTAGTTTTGCTACCTGACTATGACCCACTTTGGTAAGTGTTAGTATCCACAAGGTGGTCCAACAATATGAGTTTTCCAAACTGACTAAAAACTTTATTACATTGACAAATTAATAAGTATTGATGTAGTATGACCTAAATAGAGACATAACACTATTCTTTTATACAACCTAACCTATTTCCAACCAAACCAATTCCCCACAAGTAACACTTCGATACAGATATGTGCATAATTTGAATGAGAAAGTTGTACCAATATAGATATGTGCATAATACAGATATGTGCATAATTTGAATGAGAAAGTTGTACCAATATAGAAACAAGGTTGGTGCCCAAAATAATGTAAGATGAAATGTTAAAATCCTACTTCAATGGTACATTGACACTAAAAGACTAATACATTCAAATTATACACAGTTGATACTAACCTTTTAAGCAACTCAAATCCTTTTATTTTAATCTCAAGAAATCAGACTAGCAATATATAAATAATCTTAAACTTTTTATCTGTTGTTTCATAACGCATTAAGCAATCCTAAACACCCTGATGGTTTGTTGGCCTCATTTTTTCTAAATACAAAAAGTTGGTATGTTTTTTTTGTTTATCAGGCTATGATTTATTGCATTTTATTGTCGGGTGAAATAAAAGGAGGATGGGAGCATGAAGAATATTGTAAAGAAAGTTGCAGATCATTATAGTGTAGAATATTGCAATGAATTGACGCATATTATATACGGTGATTTGTGATTTTATTAATTTGGTGTTAATGTTACGTTATATACACAATGAGCACAT
Organism: Chrysanthemum lavandulifolium; assembly: GCA_022545495.1. Taxonomy (NCBI): domain Eukaryota; kingdom Viridiplantae; phylum Streptophyta; class Magnoliopsida; order Asterales; family Asteraceae; genus Chrysanthemum; species Chrysanthemum lavandulifolium. The sequence goes on along the minus strand of CM040240.1, from coordinate 136,776,804 downwards.
ACTAAAAGTGTTCTAACTCAGCTTTATGCAAAGAGCGGAGATTCAGTTCTTGATCTTGCATGTGGCAAGGTACTACGCGTGCCTTATACTACTAATGCAAGCAATGAAATTAAGATTAAGATTTCAGGATTGATCATTATATCTCTAATGTTAAAAAGTTTCCTTTTTACGATTATGACTTACAAAAACTTATTTTAATTGTGAACATTATATTAAGTTTAACAATATCTTAAAAACAATGTTACTAATTTTATCTTGAATAATTCTTGAAGCTAGCAATGTATGTACTGTAGCTAGTATATATATATATATAAAAATAAATTAACACCTCAAACTCTAAATCTTAAAATTTCTTGATTGAGACATTCATCGTAAACCTTATAATATTTCCGAACACATGATTTTTTTGAAAATTTATGAGAAAAGCTTTATAAAAACAAAAAAGATGAAGAATTGATGTTAATTTAGGGTTTGTGATCAAGAATCACCATAGAATTTTCGTTTTCACTCAAACTGAATGAAGTAATATATCTTGAATTGAAAGAATTATATTTTGAATTGATGTAATTAAATCACGAATTGAAGTAATTAAATGTCGAATTTAAGTATTAGATCATGGATAAAGAAATCAAAATTGAAAAAGAAGGTTCGTGAGATAAGAAATAGTTAAAGAAGTTGGAGGGAAGAGAAAGAGGTACGTGTTAATACGGGAGGCTTTCTAAATTTTTTATTAAGTTAAAACTTTCTATTTGATCGCAGCACATGCACCAATACATACAATTCAACTATTCAAGGTATTTGAGAAACCACCCTCCTTAGAGCATGGAGTATCACAGCGAGGGAAGCTCGCCACTCCTAGGTGGCAGCCTCGCCACCCCTCGCCACCATACCAAGATGCCTCGCCATCTCTCGTTGGAAGTTACCTCGTCGGGGAAGTGAAGAAGAAAAAGACAAACAGTTTATTTTCTTTTTTTGATTTTAAATTGTGTTTTGTGTTTGATTGAGTGTGTGTAGTTTGAGTGGGTGAGGCCCAAGTGAAGATGTTGAGGTTAGTTGTAAATGTGGGGTATTTTTAATTGGGTGTGTTGAAGTGATGTGGCACATGTGAGGCCCAAATGAAGAAGAGTGGCTTAGCCACGATACCTCTTGCTCTTATAAGTAACCTGTAAATGTCTAAATGTATAGCTAAGGAAACATATCTAGATATTGAATCATGCTATTGCTTTTGTATATTATAGTATTCAAGTAGCATTTTTATTTATAAATTCATACTTTTTTTAGGGCTAATAACCTATTAAAGCATCATACTTGTCACAAAAAGCAGTTCGATGTAGCGAACAAAAAAATAGCCCATTTGCCCACTTATTTTGTCTATTTTGTCTCTATGATACATTTAGTAACTTGTACAACCGGTATCCAGTTTTTTTAATCTTATATTATCCTAGTTGGCAGATACCTAGCACCCACCCACTTATCTTCTTCCCCCCACATGATACCCACTTATCCAGTAAATATATTTCTTTTTTTTTTTTTTTTATCAAACTCATCTCTTAAAAAACCATCTCTTCCAAGTATATGATGACCATCCTATATAAAAAACCATCTCTTCCTTGTGGCCATAGCTTCAAACTCACACACAGATTCGGATCAATCACAAATCGTAAGTGGCCCTAAATCCACCTTCAAAATCACACTTTCTTTTTTAATTTCAAATTTGATCCTAATTTAGGGCTTTTGCACACACTTATCAAGAATCAAATTAATTTTCATTTTTATACAATTAAAGGTGTAAGAAACAATACCCATATGGGGTGTTTTCGAGTAGTGACGAAAAAATGGGGTGTTTTGATGAGAGGGATAATGAACGGAGGTATGTTGCGTTGAATAGTCATAATGAGGCTACTAGTGGTGAGGATGGTGGGTTTAATTTTTAAGATCAGTGATGTGATTTGTTCAAGTATTAACCTTCTATGAAGGTAAAAATACTGGTTGAACAAGGACTGAGATCAAGTTAGAGTCTTGATATTTGTTTAATGAAGTTGAGGCAAGTGTTGGGTTAAGGAGTGAATATAGTTGATGACTATTTTGTCGCTTCTCTTCATCGGAAATTGTCTTTCTAGACTGAGACCTTTGTCTTCATCAGATTGTCCGGTGGTGGATTTGGTGGTGATCCGGTGAGATGATTGTCCGGTGGTGGTCCGGTGAGATGATTGTCCGGTGGTGGTGGTTTTGCAGGGTAATATGGTGTTCAGGTTCTTAATTCCTCAAATGAGGAAACCCAAGATGGTTTGGTAAAGTGAAAGATTGTAGTGGAGAGAGAAAGAAAAAAAATGATATATATTATGAGGTGATTTTACTGCCTAGGTGTACACAAATGTGGACATTTTACTGCCTAGGTGTACACAACCGGAATTTGGAGGTTGACAATGTATCATTTAAGCCAAGTTAGACGAGATTAGTGGCCAAAGGGGCTATTTTTTTTGTTCGCTACGTCGAACTGCTTTTTGTGACAAGTATGATGCTTTAATAGGTTATTTGCCTTTTTTTTATGAGGAACACCATTAAATTTACCTAGTACAGTTGTGTTCGATGTGATCAAAATTACGACTTAAGTTCAAGGGTTGTGTAAACCGGACCTAGCATAAACACAAATGTTCAAGGGACCATCCACTTGGATATTAATCGTGGTTCTGTATCTTGGGACCTTGTTTTCATCACTGAGATTGAATACATAGCAACCCAACAAGATAGATGAAAATATCTTCATCTGTCTATATGCAAATTCTCGACCTAAACAAGTTCGTGGTCCAGCCTATGGAATAGCAAAAATATACAAGGTTAATTACTATTACAAAATGTTATAGATAAACAAACATATTCGATCACTATTTGTGTGTAAGCCATGAATTAGAAAATGGAGTATCAAGATTTAAATTACTTGAAAGTATATATATTGGTCTCGATCATCTATAAATAATACATAAAATGGACGCAGACATGTGTGAAATGACACTAGCATTAAAAGAACACTAGCATTAAGAGAAGACCAGTTGATGATAGTATTCACTTAGGCTACAAATTTTGACATTAATTAGTATCTCATTCGCACTCCCTTGTTGAATATAATGTCTGACAAGGTACGTTGTACGTCCCAACCGTCCTCTACATGCCCACAGGAGTGTATGACCTAGCAGTACATGACCTTTCTGATGGTTGTTAAAAACTTAAAATAGCTAACAGAACAACGACGAGTACTTAGATACGTGCTAGCCAGTTTTAACATGGAGGAATGTTTACCAGTTTAGCCCCAGACATTCTATAAAAATGTTGCATGATATAGTTATGTAGTGAAATTTGTAACTTTTGGGTTCTGAAGTGGCATTATGCTAACCTGAAAAGCAGTAAATTTGAAGGGGCTTTCTGAATGGAAGCAACCATGGTGATCAAGCCATCTTTCTGGTTTAAATTCAAGTGCATCTTCACCCCATATGAACTTCATCCTACCCATTGCATATGGCAAGTAAGCTATCATATCCCCCTTCTTCACAATACAACCATCAGGTAGCACATCATCCGAAAAGCACATCTTTGGATCCTGATTAATTTTACTCAACCGTGTTAGTGAAATTGTATATGCGGAAGCATAGCATACATATGCACAACATGTCTGTAAAATCGGTAATGTGTAAGTTCGATCAAGTCTTTTCGTGAATGAGTTTATGAATAAGACTGCATACCAGTGGCAATGCCGGATAGAGTCTTAATATTTCAGCTAATGCCGCATGAAGATATTGCATCTTGTCAAGCATATCCTCACGCAAACGGGCCTCAAAGTCCGTCACATTTGTGATATCTTGTGTAATGTTCATTGCTTGTTTGATATCTTGTGCAATCTTATCTTGAACTTCAGGATGTTTGCAAAGAATGTATATGAACCAAGTCATAGTAGTTGCAACAGGATCTTTACCGGCAAGTACGAAGTTAATTATTATATCTCGAAAGTACTTTGGATCTCTATCGCTGATCTGCATAAATCGCAATAAAAGATCTTCTTTCTTCAACTGCAAGATTAGGAAACCAGTGGTCATGACTTTAGGAGAAGATTGTTGGCCCAATTTTACGGATCTTTAATCAACGATATACCAAAGTATGAAAATAATCTCTATTTTCTATAAAAGTCATCATTGTAATCGATTACATATGCTATCTATTTATACATATCGAAAAGGTACATTGTGAACCGTTGTGATGGTTCAAGATATGGCAGTTATGTTTGTAACTGTCATATAACTGTTTGTTAACTGCTATTGGCAGTTATTTCCAGTGAGTTGACTTTTCATGTTGACTTTGACTTTTGTTGACCGGGTCGTTTGTGAGTGTTGACTGGGTCGATTGGGTATTGTGATGGGTCGATTGGGATTAACCCAATATTCTCCCCCTTAATCACAATCGCTGCGACGTAGATCTTTAAGTCTTTTGTAGTCGTCTCACATAACTCCATTTTGCTTCCTTCTGCATTCTCTGCTGTTTCTGCATTCTCTGCGGTTTCTGCAATCTCTGTTGTTTCTGCATTCTCTGCGGTTTCTGCAATCTCTGATGTTACTGCAATCTCTGCTGTTTCTGCAATCTCTGTGGTTTCTGCAATCTCTGTTGTTACTGCAATCTCTGCGGTTTCTGCACTCTCTGCTGTTTTAGCACTCTCTGCTGTCACTGCAATCTCTGTTGTTTCTGCACTCTCTGCTGATTTTGCAATCACTGCGGTTTCTCATTGTATCATTTCTCTTCAGTTATAGTCGCCATAAGTAATGTTGGCTCTAAGTCTTCTTCAATAAAATTGGAATGTTCTCTGACTTGATTCTTGCGTTTATTTTGACATTCATATGCATAATGTCCAAGTTTGTGACATCGGTAGCATGTGACTTGAGATTTGTCTCTTGTATCTTCTTCAAAAGACGCTCGTTCTTCCCTTTTAGATTGATAATTGTTCTTGTCTTGTTCTCGGCCTTGAGACTGATTAAATCTTCCATGACCATATTCTCTAAAAGGTTTTCCTTGTCCTTTATGTCGTGTGAACATCAAAGTCTCTTGATTGTTCACTTGTTTATCCTTCTTAAACTTAATCCTTTCTTCATAGGTTTTAAGTCTTCCAATTGATTCTTCTAGGGTCATAGTGCTTAGATCGGAATATTGTTCTATAGATGCAACTATTTGCAAATACCTATCGGCACAAACATTTAGTAATTTCCTAACTAAGTTCGATCTTGTATTATGTGTCCTAGATCATGCTTTGTTTACAAGAGTTGTGAGTTTTCTGTAAAAGTATCGATGGTTTCATCTTCTCTCACATGTAGTAACTCAAGTTCGCACCTAAGTTTTGAAGTCCGCTTGTTGTACTCTTTCTTCGCCTAAGTGCCTAGTTTTTAAAGCGCCCATATTGCTTTCGGGTTTTGTGCTTTGTTATTTGAAGTAATTGATCTTGGTAAGGATTGGTAAAGGTATGCTATAGCGATTGTTTCTTTTTCTTATTGGGTTGAGTTGTATCGCTTGGCTCAATTGTTTCCCATAACCCATTTGCTTGTAGAATAATTTGCATTGAATTGCCCATAGTGAGTAATTCGGGGTTTCAATATCGGGCATTGGAATTGAGGGGTAGTATTAGATGTACTAACCTCCTTCTTTCCTTTATCTCCACTATCTTGAGTCATTTTTAATAAATAATGACTAGGTAATCTCTAAAATTCTAACACGGGGTGTGTGTTGAGAATATAGCGCTTCTAATGTTTTGTGTCTAATGTGACAATCAAAACCTATAGGATTAGTTAAAATAAAACTATCCTGAGATTAAAAATTAAAGGTGAATAAGCCTAAGGTTAATTACTCCTTAAAAGTTATTCCTAATTATAACAAGCAGCGTAATTACACTAGGTTATTATAATATCAATATGATAAGTATACTTAAGTTATTATGTAGCAACTTATCAATAATAAAAATAAACTTATACTATATAAGTAAAGTTTAAAAGTAAAGTGTGGATTTGTAAGAATTCCGAAACCTGGGGGGTTAAAATACCCGGTGCCCTTTGATGTTGGTTTGAAGTGCCCTAGGCGTTATTTAGTACGCCTCTTTTTTCTTTCTTCTTGTGTTATCTCTTTTGAGAGATAAAATATGTCTCTGCCTCTTTCTTTCGGGTGAGACCGTTGCACTGCTATGCTTCTGGTGGTTGACCGCCGAATATTTTGGCTCTGGTTAACCTCCTTCTTCACGGGTATTCGGTGTTCTCGTTAATCCGAGCGCCGGTTAATCCTTGTTTTGGATTTGTTCGTCCGTGGAAAAATTTTGAATCAAGATGATTAAAAAATAATGAAAAAGGGTATTGATTCGGGATGCAACAGGTGTGTTCGTTCCTTTTGTTGAATTAATCTATTTTCCCTTTTTTGATGACTATCGTGTTTTAATCGATGGTAATGGGTTCTTGTTTCTGAATCGATGTAAGGTTTTGTTTGATTTAAAAGTCAAAACCTTTGTTCCCTTTGTTCTACTCTCGGTAAAAAAAATCCGAATGAAAAATTTGCAAGATGATTGAAAAATTGCCTATTCTTAGTTGTCGGTAATTAATTACGAGGCGGCTATGAATTATGGACGGTTTTCAGAATCACAAAAATGATTACTAGTTTGATTTGTGGTTCGGATATAGTTTTGCAAAAGATTTTTTTTTTACCGTTTCTGGGAATATTGTTTCTTCTTCGATTCAGGGTAAAATGAAACCCTTGGTATATGATGATTTTGCCTCTGATACCAATTGTTGGCCTAATTTTACGGATCTTTATTCAACGATATACAAAAGTATGAAAATAATCTCTATTTTCTATAAAAGTCATCATTGTAATCGATTACATATGCTATCTATTTATACATATCGAAAAGGTACATTGTGAACCGTTGTGATGGTTCAAGATATGGCAGTTATATTTGTAACTGTCATATAACTGTTTGTTAACTGCTATTGGCAGTTATTTCCAGCGAGTTGACTTTTCATGTTGACTTTGACTTTCGTTGACCGGGTCGTTTGTGAGTGTTGACTGGGTCGATTGGGTATTGTGATGGGTCGATTGGGATTAACCCAATAAAGATTAAGTTTTTGAATTTTTGGGACTAATGCATTTCATCTGTAACGCAAATCGGGAAGGATATTTCAGAATTATTACCAATATTTTTACAATGGGACATTTATCGCCACCACAAAATGATATCAAACTCTTATAATATGTAGTAAAAGAGAAAGAGCATGTGAAAGGAGTCACCCATGATTCGATAGCTCCATTTTCCGCTAGTATTATCTATAGGCCTAGCATGGCATTCTCTTTCGTCATCAACCAACCTATCGTTTACCGACTATTATCATTTCCTTGAATCCTTATGTTTATCTTTTCTAAAAATATTACATCAAGCTTTTTAATTTATATCTTGGGTTAATAACCTAATAAAGCATCATACTTGTCTCAAAAATCAGTTCGACGTATGAAACAAAAAAAATACCTCTTTTGGCTATTTGACCCAACTATTTTGTCCTTTATAGGCATTAATTACCTTTGATGGCCGGGTTCTGCCACATCACCGGTTTCTTTGCCACATACTCCTTCCACATCATTTTTTCTTTTTTTTTGTTCGTTTCTCTTTCCACGTCGGACGGACCAAGGTAATACATATACACCACATTTTTATTTCTTCCCCAAACCCAAAAGTTCTTCCCAAACCCAAATCTTCTTCCCCAAATCAAAACCTTAAGAACCCTAAAAATGGCGCAAGACAATTGAGCTTAAATTAGTAACTCATACTTGTAATCCCTTTTATTTTACGTAAATGGCGGCCTCGTCCTCGTCCTCCCGTTATAATCGAAGGAGATATTCCAAGGATGAAATTGCTCGTATGACGCATTGTATTTGTAAGTTCCCAATCTATGAAAGGTGTTTCATGGACTCGAGAATCCGGAAGAAGATTCAAAGCTTGTCCCACCTGTAAGTTGTAATACACAAATCCATTTTGTTTTGTTGAGTATTGTATATTGATCGTATATTTACAAGTGTTTATGTTTTTCTAAAGAATAAAGACAAGAACCGTGAGGTATATGGATTCCTTGATGATGAGTTGCCATCGGAGTACTACAAAGACCTCATGTTCAATCTTCATATGGACAACAAGAAGCTTGAGTCCAACATTGACGCTTTAACACCGCAAGATGATTCCGAAAAGGTGGTTTCAAACGACCGTCAACATGACTTTCCAATGGAAGCTATTTACCAAGAATTGAAGGAACTCAAGTTGAAGGCCAAAGTTTACGACATGTATTTGGTTGGATGTGTTTGTTTCATGGTTCTTCTTTTCATCTTCGTTGTTGTTATTGTTCTTGTGTCCGTTAGGAATTAGCTTCGAGGTTGTGTTGTTGCACGTTCTTGACAAATATCGCCTTATTGTAATGATAACGCTACACGCGTCGTTCGGGGTCAAGGAAACTTCCTTTTCTTCGAGCAAGTTTTATAACACCCTAGGCGATGAACCTAATCGTTGTAGTGTAGTAATTAGGGTAAGCCACGGGTATTGATATCGTTCTCTGGGGAATAGGAATGCTAGTAGGAGTTACTACGCTAAGGTTAAGGTTGAGGAAGATTATTTTTATCTTTTATATTTTATGAAAATGGAAAGGTACTAATCTCGGTATTGGATTTGGGGGTTGGTATTTCTACCGATTACTCTACTATTATCTAATTATCTAAACTAAGGTTGTGGGAGTCTATGTCTAATTAATGTGTGCTCGTATGATAGTTTAAAGATGTGTTTACTTAGTTTGTATTACTCCTTAATTATCTCCTATTGATGGTTGAGTGTCACGCCTTATTCCTAGTCACGTTGTGTTTCTAAGTTGTGGTATGCTTTCTCCCTAACTCTTTGAACTTACCAAAGGGTCTTGTCTACAAATCCACATAGAGATTATAGACTCCTACTCTAAGGCACTCTTCGGATGTTTTAGACTACAATCACTCGTGTAATCATACTCTAGGGTTCACAAAGATGAATCAAGCATTACACAACGAATGACCTATCGCATTACTAGATCATTAATCAACTAAGATAAGAAACAACCAATCAATATTCAATAATTAAGTTTCATACTACCTAAGCAAACACACAAATAAATTAGCTTGACATGGAGAACATGCAAGCATACACACAAATAATCAAAGACATAATTGAATTAATGAAGCAAAGACTTATCTTGGTGTAAGATAGGTTAAAACCCTAAAATATCTGTACAAGACACCTTAGGTTCGGTTTTAGGTTTTACCCAAAGACTCTCCACACAAAGACCGAAAAATTGGATTCTATATATAAGATTACAATTGCGACGGCGCCACCTTATGTTTAGTGACGCCGTGTCGCCGCCATTGTGGTTTCGCCTTGGCCACGTTAACCTTGCGACGGCGTCACCTTATGTCCGCGACGCCGTCCTCTTCACTTTCGACGTCGTCGGATCGCATCTAGGCCGTCGAGTAGTGACGGCCTACTCTTTTACACTAGACGCCGCCTCTTGAAAACATGAGTTTGAGTTCGACCGTCGCAACTTTCTCCGACGGCGCCGCAAATATCTCCCGACGTCGTCGCCTTCTACATTCAAATGATCGTGAGTGTCATGATTTCGACTTTGGCCATTTTCTTCATATATTCGCGCCTTCTGTCCAAATAAGTGTCATTCCAAAGATTTTGCCTTCACGAGACCTAAAAAGTGAAAAGGAACGATATTAAGCAATAACGGATACAAAAGTGATCAAATAAGGACTTAAACGACCCTCAAAATGGTACCTTTAAAACCTTATCAAATATCCCTACACTTGTTATTTGCTTGTCCTCAAGCAAATGTGCTTTTAGCCAATTGATTTGTAAGTTGGGGTCATTCAAAGATTAATTCAAAGCGGTCCACAACACATATAAGCCCCGAAAAGTCATAACAAGCACGGAAATTACATACTAGCACCTCACATGGGGTGTTTGGATACTCACATCTCTCGTGTGTATAAATGAAATATAACAATATAGGAAATGGAAGATAAACACTTATTAACCGGTCCTAGTACATAGATTACCATAGGCTTGAGAATAGATCAAACCTCCATCGCTTTGGCGTGGCACCTAGGAAAGACTATCAAAGAGGTCTTTAAAGGGTTGTAATGTTAGGCTTACTGTAGGGAAATAAGGGTTTGGTGGGATAGGCTATTTAGTGGTGGTAAGTCAAAATCTTTATGTTAATCATATGAAGAATGGCGTTGCTAAGCCAAGACTCGACACTCTAAACTCTAGATAATCGAAATAAACAAACATAAATTAAAAGATAGATGTAGGATGGTAGCCCGTATGTTTTTTTTTTTTTTTTTTTTTTTTTTTATCACTCTATTTTTTTTTTTTTCTTTTTCTATTTTTTTTTCGATTTTTTTTTTTTTTTTTTTTTTTTTTTTTTTTCATACACTTTTACTCTACCATCCTCTATGATAACATCAAAATACTAGGGATTTACAGGACATCCCTACACTTGAGTTTTATTACTCTAACACTAATTTGACCCGAATTGAAAAGATCAAAACACTTGGGGTACATTATTACGTAAACAAAGGGAATTTGAATTTAACGCCCTTCCCGTCATTTCATAAACTTTAACTTTTCCCATGAATCCCAATCATCCCAAAATCAGATACAAAGGATATGACTCGACTTAGCAACTTATGCAAGTAACTAGATAATTAAACTAAGGGTTTGGGGTGATAACAAATAATTGCACTAAAAGTGAGTGCATAAGGGGTAGGCTAAGGCGATTTGGGTGTATATTTGGGGTGGGGTGTAAACAATGCTTTCATTGATATTCGGAAAAACCAAACATCACGAGAACCGCGAAAAGGATAGGCTCGAGGGGTTAACTAGGGGTATCGTGTACTAAAGATGAGTACAACGCAAAGGGTGTGGGGAATTACTCAACCGATGTGGAAGAAGTAATTATATTACGTATCAAACAAGGGTTATCCTAATGCCTCTTATCATTTAGTTATTCCTAACTACACAAGTGTAGCCTCACTTGCGATCTCGGAATGCATCACAAAACAAGTTCTAGAATCTAATATACTACCGGTTCTCACTCTAAGCATTAAAGATGAATGCTTTAATTCCTACTAATCTAAGGGCGATCCTCACATTTTGGGTGGAATTTGGGTGGTAAAGGGTTTTTGTGCTAGTCATATAACTTCCTATCCATGAGACGCTTTTGTTAAGACTAATGGCCCACTCCTATGTGTCATGAAAAATTTTAAATTTGGTGCCAAAATTACTCTAACCGACATTTCTCATGGGTTATTACACAATCACAATTGACAAAGCAAATAGTCAAGGATAAGCATAGTTTCAAAGTTCCGCTTTATTTTCCTCCCTACACTTAAACCGAACATTGTCCCCAATGTTCCCGAAAGTATCAAAGTTATGATAAAGAAGGTGATTAAAACGAAGAAACTAATACTCCCCGATTAGCTCGGTAGATCCGTGTAAAGTGGTGGTTAAATTCTTTTCAAGAAGAATTTATGCGTGAAAAGCTCCTTCCAATCTTATGTAACTTCTTCTTGACAAACTAAACTGCACACTTGAAGAAAACAAACGAAACCTTCGCAGAAATCGGTAATAATATATATAAGACTCGATTTAAACTAGGATATAATGCTTGTGGAATGAATGTTTACGAATTTTTAAGAAAATTAAGACCGGAAAATTCCAAAATTTATAAGTAGCTCGAAAACGAGAAAAAGTAATCGATGTTTTACTCCTTCTCGACGCGTCAAGTTGCAATCTGACGCCACAGTTATCCCGACAAAACCGGGTCTCATGATTTTGGAAAAATTTCAAAAATTTACATCTTTAGAATCGGAAAATTTCGCAAAACATTCATTATGACTCGATACAAGCATTTGACTCGAACAAACAAACATATATATCTTTTAGTTAATTGTTATTCTCATGTTTACGTTTCTTTTGAAAACGTGTGTAATCCTCCCTACACTTATCCCTTATGTAAAATACCTTTATATGTAATTAAGACGAGGTTAAAAACAAAATAAAGCATTTTTATAAATTTAAACATGAGGATAAACAATTAATAAAAGATATATGACACTAACAAGCAAACAATTAAGCATGGGTTGCCTCCCACGAAGCGCTTTTCTTTATTAAAGAGTCTTGTAGCTAGACTCGTAGTCGTGCTCCTACGTTTTCTCACTATCGCCCTCTCCTTCTAAAATAATATCCTCATCGCTCACTAATTCAATATTATCCAATTGATAATGCTTCACCCGTTGCCCATTAACTCGTGAATTCTCTTCCATCATGGTCTAAAAGTACAACCGCCCATTGCTCATTTGGTTTTTTACCAAAAGGGTCCATACCACCTAGATTTGAGTTTTCCTGGAAATAATCAAGAGCACTTTATCCCTTCCAAAACTCTTTAGGATTCTTTATTCGTTGATCGTGCCATCTTTTGCCCTTTCTTTGTAAGTGATTGACGATTCAGATGCTTCCACCTTTAGCTCATCCAATTCTTGAAGTTGTAAGAACCGATTTGACCTCGCTCGTAATAATCCATATTACAGCCTTAAGGGCCCAATATGCTTCTCGCTCAAGTTCGATAGGAGGTGGCAAGCCTTCCGTATACCGTGCGAAAAGGGTTGTCCCGATAGGTGTTTTGTAAGCGCTCAATGCCCAAAGTGCTTCATCCAATTTGAATGCCCAATCTTTCCTGCTTTGGTGGACCGCTTTTTCAAGTATCCGCTTAATGCCTGTTTGTGTTTTCTACTTGTCCATTTGTCCGAGGATGATATGCGTTAGAAAATCTATGTGGACGCCATACTTCTTCATCACTTTTTCCATTTGAGCATTGCAAAAGTGAGTCCCTCTATCACTGATTAATGCTTTGGGAATCCCAAATCTTGCAAAGAGCTTTTTAAGAAAGTGAATAACTACCCTTGCATCATTAGTTCTAAGGGCTTGAGCTTCTACCCATTTGGATACATAGTCGATAGCTACGAGAATGTATTCATTTCCTCCGGAAGATGGAAAGGGTCCCATAAAGTCTATTCCCCAAACGTCGAATATTTCGCAGACTTGGATATAGTTCTGAGGTGACTCATCCCGTCGTGAAATATTTCCTGATCGTTGGCATGCATCACACATTTGAACTAATCTCTTAACGCCTCGAAAAACAAGAGGCCAATAGAATCCAAAGATCGAAAACCTTTCGTGCCGTGATATTCACACCGTGATGTCCCCGATGGTCCTGCATGACATTCTTTTAGAACTCGATCAATCTCTACCACCCACGCAACGTCGTATGATTTGATCGGGACATATACGGAAAAGGAAGGGTTCATCCCGTAGTAATGTTTTAGTTCGTTGAAGAACTTCTTTTATCTTGTCCGGTCATGTAATTTGGCAAACTCTCATCGGATGTGTAGTTAGCATAATCGAGATACCATGGCTCACTCTCTTTAATCACCATTAGCCGCTCCTCGGGAAAAGAGTCACGAATATCGGTGTGATCCGACTTCTCAAGATCGGGGTTCTCCAAGCGTGATAGATGATCGGTGCGAGATTTTCAAATTTCTTTTATCTCGAATTTCAATGTCGAATTCTTGAAGTAATAGGATCCATCTAATCAAGCGCGGTTTAGCATCTTGTTTTGAAAACAGATAACGTAAGGCGGAGTGATCTGTGAAGACGACAGTTTTAGAGAGAACGAGGTATTGCCTAAATTTGTCAAAGGCAAATACAACAGCTAAAAGTTCTTTCTCAGTGGTTGTATAGTTCTCTTGTGCCACATTCATGGTTTTGCTAGCGTAGTAGATTGGTTGAAAATGCTTTTCCTTCCTTTGACCGAGCATCGCTACCGACAAAGATAATCACTAGCATCACACATGATTTCGAACGGCCGAGACCAATCGGGGTGACCATTATAGGTGCTTGAGTGAGATCTTTCTTCATCGGTTAAATGCTTCCTTGCATTCTTCGAAAAATCAAAGGGCATCCTTAACAAGAAGTCATGTCATAGGCGGGCAATTTTGAAAAATCTTTAATAAACCTTCGATAAAACCGCATGACCAAGAAAGTCATGAATGGCTTTAACGGTAGTAGGATAAGGGAGTTTGAAATTGCTTGATTTTCGCTCTATCGACCTCAATTCCATTTCCCGAGACTCTATGCCCTAAAACAATTCCTTCTTTACCATGAAATGGCATTTTCCCAATTTAAAACCAAATTAGTTTCCTCGCATCGCTTCAACATCTTCCTAAGGTTGGAAAGACAAAGGTCGAAAGAATTTCCAAACACCGAGAAATCATCCATGAAAACTTCCATGCTATCCTCAATTAACTCGTGGAATATGGCCATCATACATCGTTGAAAAGTTGCGTGCGTTATATAACCCGAAGGCATTCGCTTGTACGCGAACGTTCCGTAAGGACATGTAATGTAGTTTTCTCGATCTTCGTGAGCAATTGGGATTTGAAAGTAACCTCGAAAAGCCATCAAGGAAACAAGAGTATTCGTGCTCACTAATCTTTCAAGCATTTGGTCAATAAACGGTAGAGGAAAATGATCTTCCGGTGGCATCATTCAATTTTCTCGTAGTCAATACATACACGCCACCCAAGAACTGCTCTTTGTGGCACCAACTCACCCTTCTCATTTTTACAACCGCTATCCCTCCCTTTTTGGAACCACTTGGACTGGGGTGACCCATGGGCTATCCGATATGGGTAGATGAGACCGCATCCGTGCTTAATGACCTCCTTTTTACTACCTCTTTGATGTTAGGGTTAACCCGCCTTTGCGGTTGAACAGCTTGGTTTGTAATCTTCTTCCATGAGGATTTTATGAGTACGAATGTAGAATCGATTCCTTAATGTCGGCAACACTCCATGCAATCACCCCTTTATATTCTTTTAAAACTGCTAAGAGCTTCTCTTTACGAATAGGGGTTAGCGAGGAGCTTATTATGACAGGAGTTGGTCCTCCTCAAGAAAGGCGATTCCAAGTGACTCGGGAGATCTTTCGCCTAAGGTAGGAGGCTCTTTGATTGATGGTTTTAGCTGGTTTCCGCTTCAAGCTCAATAGGTTCAATTTCATCCCGACGAGGATAAAAGGACACCGCTCCAACCATCTCAATTTCATGATTGTCGATATTACGTTGTTATCATTATTCATGAATTCGCTTAATAGATACTCGCCAATGCACCGCCTATGTCATCAACAAATTCATCAACTTCTTCAACTAAATATACGGATGACCGCAGAAGAAGAATGTCTCATAGAATCCTTAATGTCGAAGGTCACGCTCTCGGATCCTACTCGTAAAGTGAGCTTTCCATCATGAACATCAATAATGGCACGAGTCGTAGCCAAGAAGGGTCTTCAAGGATTATTGGGACGGAATTATCTTCCTCCATCTCTAAAATTACGAAATCGACCGGAAATTTGAATTCCCCACCCTTACAAGAACGTTCTCACAAACTCCAATGGGATATTTGATTGATCGATCGCCTAATTGGATACTCATCCTAGTTGGTTTAAGCCCGAATATCCGAGTTTAAGAAACAGAGTGAGGCATCGTGTTAATGCTTGCCCCAAGATCTCGCTAAGCTTTTCATAGAAAGCGCCCTATAGAGCAAGGAATAGTAAACCGCCTTGATCTTCCTTCTTCGGGCATGCTCTTTTGGATGATAGTGAACATTCTTCCCCAATAATATCAATCCTCAAGCTTTTTCGATTAGATATCGCCTCTTGAAGTATCTACTATATTTAGGGATATGATAGAATACATCAAGGAGTGGTATGTTGACGGATGTTTGTTTTAAGTAAGACAATATTTTTTCATTGTCTTCTTCACCTTTTGATTTTTAAACGAGAGGATAAGGAACTGTGAGAAAGTTGGGCTATTTGGGTCAGGCCGGTGTTTGTGGGGAGGATCGTGAGGAGTTGGAAGAGGTGTGGGATCGCCTCATTTCCTAACTCGGGTTCCCTTGTGATGGGGTCCCGGTTGGGATGTGGGGGTCCTGGTAGTAGTTCCCGATCGAGTAGTGATTGCATAAGTTGGATCGTGAAGTGCTATGCCAGTCCACTCATTCTTTCGTGGAGATTGGTGAACCGACTTTCTAATTCAAACTGTCGCTCTTGGATAAACTCCTCAAGACCTTTCAAGATTGCGGCCCTTCCATGGTGAACTGCCCGAGTTTTTCTTCAAAGGATCACGGATGGAGTACTCGTGTCCGTCCTTACCTTCCGCTCTCCATTTCGTATTGCCCCAAGGATCACATTCATCGGTTTGATAAAATGCGAGGAGTGAAGGGTCATCATAAATATCATGACCGGAGAGGAACACGCTTTCTCGGGATGTGTCGTCACACTCATCGCTCTCATGCGATCCTCCACATATGTCGATAAGAGATATGGGTTAGTCACCTTTTGGTTCGGTGATTTTATGAGGTAAGCTAGTTTCTTTTGCGCTTTCTCAATCCGATAATCTAAGGATAACTCTTCACTTGGGAAAGTGGAAATGCTTGACGCGCTTTTCCTGCTCATTCCAATGGTCGTCTTGATATTGGATATATTCCTCTATTCGGTTCCATCCTTCTTCCGCAGCCGAGATTTGCGATTCTCTCGCTAGTTGAGAAATCAATCCTTTTGATCCTTTCGGAGACATTGTCGTAAAAGATTTGAACAAGCAACCAAAGGTTAATACCGTGGTGTGGGGCTTGTTGAATAAGATCTTTGTAACGACTCCGTGAGTTGGTGATAGATTCTCCATCGGGTTGGTGAAAGTGCGTAATTTTGCTCCTACATGCCGCAGCTTCTTCCGGGAGGAAAGAACTTTCGTGAACTTAGTTGTGAGTTGTTCCCATGTGAAAATGGACCTTGGAGGAGCTTGTCGAGCCACCCTTGGCTTGCCCTTGAAGAGAAAATGGGAAAACCGAGTCTAGATGTCTCCTTAGATGCTCCGTCGGCATATAGATAGCATCAACAATTTTAGAAACTGTTTGATGTGGTGAATTGGGTTTTCACCGTGGGATCCATGGAATTGACATGCCTTTTGGATTAGCCAAATATCGATGCATGCAATACCTCATTGATCCGCTTTGAGGATAGACAATGGCATTGGTGAATCCAGACGCAGAGGGACGTGGAGTGTTCCCAAGAGTTTTCGCTTTAGAGGATTTATGGGGCTATTGGTCGGAGTGGTAAGGACTTCCTCGCCATTTTGGCTCGGATCGTCAACGATAATGGTTTCGTGGAGATTGTGGTGAATGAGGAGATTCTTCATCGATGTAACTTCATCAAAATTGATTGAAGTGCCATGAAGTTCGAATCATGGAGAGCTTTTTTCGCTTATCGAGCTCTCTTTCGGTTCCGCAAATGGTTCAATAAGAGTTTTGGTGGAACCGCGGGTTCTAAGTTGCTTAAGGGGTTTGTATGGGGACGTGGTTGTTGATTATCACCTTCCATGATGAAAAGTGATGGGATTACTAACAAAGGTTACGAAGAAGGGGATAGACTAAGAGAAACCTAAAATGAGAAAAATTTTACTTGATAGGAATCAAGCAAAGAAACCTAAACGAGGTGGACTACTAACTAGCTATTCTATTCCCCAGCGGCGCCAAAACTTGATAACGCCACACGCCGCTCGTTCGGGTCAAGGAAACTTCCTTTTCTTCGAGCAAGTTTTATAACACCCTAGGCAAAGAACCTAATCGTTGTAGTGTAGTAATTAGGGTAAGCCACGGGTATTGATATCGCTCTCTGGGGAATAGGAATGCTAGTAGGAGTTACTACGCTAAGGTTAAGGTTGAGGAAGATTATTTTTATCTTTTTATATTTTATGAAAATGGAAAGGTACGAATCTCGGTATTGGATTTGGGGTTGGTATTTCACCGATTACTCTACTATTATCTAATTATCTAAACTAAGGTTGTGGGAGTCTATGTCTAATTAATGTGTGCTCGTATGATAGTTTAAAGATGTGTTTACTTAGTTTGTATTACTCCTTAATTATCTCCTATTGATGGTTGAGTGTCACGCCTTATTCCTAGTTGCGTTGTGTTTCTAAGTTGTGGGTATGCGTTTCTCCTAACTCTTTGAACTTACCAAAGGGTCTTGTCTACAAATCCACATAGAGATTATAGACTCCTACTCTAAGGCACTCTTCGGATGTTTTAGACTACAATCACTCGTAATCATACTCTAGGGTTCACAAAGATGAATCAAGCATTATACACAACGAATGACCTATCGCATTACTAGATCATTAATCAACTAAGATAAGAAACAACCAATCAATATTCAATAATTAAGTTTCATACTACCTAAGCAAACACACAAATAAATTAGCTGGACATGGAGAACATGCAAGCATACACACAAATAATCAAAGACATAATTGAATTAATGAAGCAAAGACTTATCTTGGTGTAAGATAGGTTAAAACCCTAAAATACTGTACAAGACACCTTAGGTTCGGTTTTAGGTTTTACCCAAAGACTCTCCACACAAAGACCGAAAAATTCGGATTCTATATATAAGATTACAATTGCGACGGCGCCACCTTATGTTTAGTGACGCCGCCGTGTCGCCGCCATTAGGGTTTCGCTTGGCCACGTTAACCTTGCGACGGCGCCACCTTATGTCCGCGACGCCGTCCTCTTGACCTCGACGTCGTCTGGATCGCATCTAGGCCGCCCGAGTAGTGACGGCCTACTCTTTTACACTAGACGCCGCCTCTTGAAAACATGAGTTTTGAGTTCGACCCGTCGCAACTTTCTCCGACGGCGTCGCAAATATCTCCCGACGCCGCCTTCTACATTCAAATG
Organism: Chrysanthemum lavandulifolium; assembly: GCA_022545495.1. Taxonomy (NCBI): domain Eukaryota; kingdom Viridiplantae; phylum Streptophyta; class Magnoliopsida; order Asterales; family Asteraceae; genus Chrysanthemum; species Chrysanthemum lavandulifolium. Next base: position 136,757,868 of record CM040240.1, on the reverse strand, counting down.
ATCGTGAGTGTCATGATTTCGACTTTGGCCATTTTCTTCATATATTCGCGCCTTTCTCGTCCAAATAAGTGTCATTCCAGATTTTGCCTTCACGAGACCTAAAAAGTGAAAAGGAACGATATTAAGCAATAACGGATACAAAAGTGATCAAATAAGGACTTAAACGACCCCTCAAAATGGTACCTTTTAAAACCTTATCATGTAATATTCTCATGGTCATGGTGAACAAACGTTAAGTGGTTTTGTATGACTGACATTGGCCATATGCTATTAGTTATTCTCTGTTCAATGTTAAATGTATTTTGACTTGATGGTTGCTTCTTTGATAATTACAGACTTTAGGCATATTGTATTACTTATCCTTTTGTGGGCATCATGCTTGTATCTTTGTCACTGATATGTCGTTGGTGTCCACTTACTGCACCAAATGGTTTTTTTACAACATTTACAAACCGAATGGCCTTTTTCATGTGAACAAACAAGGATGTGCATAAATGGTGTTCTTTCATAACATAAGATAATGTATTTGCAACAGCAGCATACATTGTTACAACCAGAACACTTGCATGCAAAGTTCTTTACAATGCCCTTCAAGACACAAAATAGGGCTATGTAGTGGCATCAACAGTAGCACTACATGAACTATCTTACACAAGTTTATAGTGGCAATAAGTGCAAAGACTATATAAGTTTCATTGCTTAATAAAAGTAGGCCCTTCAAATGAACAAAATAGGGCTAGCTAATTATACATACACATTGATTGTTTGTAGGAGTTTGAAGGTTCTACTCTAGGACAATTTCATTGTCCACACTTGAACCTGGTCCTGTAGCTGGTGTAGCTAGTTTTTTACCCAAGATTCTTTGACTTGGCAACCTTGGTGGTAGCATTGCAACTTTGCCTTTTTGTCGTGGTTGTTCCATTTGGTTTGCGTTAGCAGATCTTGTTTGTCTTTCAACAACCTTAGTCGTTCGTCCACCCTCCGAGCAAGCACCTTTAGCAATCGTTGATCCTCTTCGACCCCTACATCCTCCTGTCATTCTTCTTGTTTCCACAATCTCTGATTGAGCTAATCTCCTAGCTCTTGTCAAACAGTCTTGGAATTATACTAGGTCCTCCAACTTGCGATTCTTGTGTACCTATGAACATATACAGATTAATCAGATTTGACCACGCAGAAGCAAATTACTATAAACAATGTCAAATGTTTGTCAAATCTAGACTACTAACTAAACAAACCCATTACAAAGTAATGTGACATCAAATGTACCGGTATGGTAGCTTGATTACTAGTCGCTTGATTCGCCAGCATACCCGAGTTCATATTTTGTTGTTCCTCAATCGTATCGAACTTGCAGGATCGATAATGACGAGTTCCCATTCTTGCAACTCTCTGCGCTGGAATAAGTCTTCCACTCTGAGTTTTCCCTCCTCTCATCTTCAAGTGACCCCTATTTGAACTTCCTCCTATTTTCTTTGTTTGTTTTCCTAAATAAAAAAATCGACCATCTCCTAACACCCCTCTAATGTTTGAAGCTCCCATTTCATACTCATTCAAGTCATTGTTAACAAACCTTGGAATGTCATGGTCATCTACTAACTCTGGTTCAACATTCTTTTCCTTAAATGGCCTACCAGGCTTTCCTTTTTCCTTACTAACAGGTGGTTTTGGTGGATTTGAGCATCCCTTTCTATTATGCCCTGTTTCACCACAGTTCTGACAGGTCATAACGATTCCTGCTCGCGTAATCTTAGTTGTTGATTTTTTTTCATGTGAAGCCCTAACCCTCTTTCTCTTAGGCCTACCATGCATTGTCTTAGGAATGGGGCCTAAAATCCTTGAAAGATTACTAACATCGGGCCAAAAGTCTATCCCACCAACTGGTTTCATATACTGACTATAGGTACACATGTATTTTTCCTTCCTAAAACAATCAGGTACATACTCCTCCACCATCCTACGGAGTTTAAATATACATGCTATAGCGTGGCAGCAGGGCAAACCTGATAGCTGCCACATTCTGCAAGAGCATGTTCGTTTTGGCTCATCAACCTTGAATGCTTCATATCCTTTCCTCACTTCAAAGATGTTACCCCCACAAGAGACTACATGCCAGAACCTGTGAACATTACGACAATTACAAAATGTCATTGACGGCAAGTACAGTCTCAATTTCTAGCCAAATATAAGCATTTGTTTATAGGTATTATTAAACAATTTATTTACCTTTGTTGATCTTTTGAGTGTTCAAGTATACTCTGAATGTTGGGGCAAATATCACCATTCCATTTATCCATTAGCAGCCGCATGGTATGCATCCTCTCCATAACAATTACTCTCATGGACTCCAACATAGTTATAATCGGTTTGTGTCTTATGCTTACCAAAACATCATTGAAGCACTCGCTAAACCCATTCTCGACAGCCTCACAGCATACACCTTCTTTGAAAAAAGCCCTTGACCATGTCTTCGGCTCTTTTTTCATCAAGTAATCATGGGCTCTTGGATTAGCTCTTTTTATCTTATCCATTACCTTGTTGTGTAAAGCTAGGTACGATGCTTTTGAGGCTGCCCAAAATAGTTGTCGATACTCAACACCAGGAAACTTTTTACGGAACCCTTCATAAATATGACGGGCACATTGTCTATGCTCTGCAAGTGGCATGACCTCTTTCACTGCTTCAATTAGCCCCTGATCCAATTATTAATAAACATTGATAAGTATGCAAGGCACCAAATAACAAAAGATGAATCTGGATGAGTAAAACTAACACGCACCTTATGTTGGTCCGACATCAGTGTTAACCCTTGACCAAGTGGAATGTCCAAGTCGTCACCCAACAATTGTAAAAACCAGCTCCAGTTGTCTTTATTTTCTACTGTTACCACAGCCCAAGCAACGGGGAATATGTGGTTATTACCGTCCCTACCCACCGCAGTTAGAATCTCCCCAATGTTTGGTTTCTTTAAAAAACAACCATCTAACGCCAAAATCCTTCTACATCCTATTTTCCACCCTTCTTTCAACCCACTAAAACACACATAAAACCGGTCAAAGTATGTCTTTTCATCGATTTATCGTGACTCCTACCTTAACCGTACTACCTACATTCGAGTCCACCAAAGCCTTAGCATATGATCTTAGTAAACCATAATGGTCCCGGATAGTTGCGTCCTCTCATTAAGAGCATATGTCCTAGCATTACGACATTGGGTACGGCTAACGTGGCACTTATATTTTCTTAAGACCGGTTCTTGTAAGTTAGTGATTGTAATATTAGGATTCATCCTAATCTTATCTCCAAACCGCCTACCTATCCACTTAAAGTTAACCAACCCGCCGTAATGGAAGCTACGAACACAAGTGTGATTATCTACCAAAGATATCACCCAAAAGTCTTCTCGATTTGAGCATCTTGCAGTAACACCTCCACGGCAAATACAATTCCCACCTTCTCGGAAGGTACTTGTTGTACGAAGTTCTGTTTTCCCACCGACGGATCCCTTAGAGTCTCCTTTCGTTGTCCACATTTTGCTATAACCTTTGTCTTCGTGCTCCTCTCGAACCAAAGTGAGAAACCATTAGCAACTGCGTAGTATGTTAAGCAGTCCTTGAAACTATCAGCATCCGGAAATTGTTGCCCAAGCTGCAAACATAAATTATAATTACTTATAAGCAACATAAACATACTGAAATGGTAATCTTTGATAAATGTTAAAGTGAAAAGGTATATTCAAATGGATTACAGTTGGTTTTTTCAATCTCCAGTGTGTCTCGGAATCGTAAATTGGGTACTTGTCATCCTTGTTAAGCTTCAGAGAGTCGCAAAGGGTCGGTTATTCCAAGACCTTTGCCTTTAATGTCCTTCAACAAGTGTGCCATATACTTTTCATGTTCACAAACCAACGGTCCTAAACCGCTTGGGCCATCTCCAAGCACATGATCTTGTTCTCGCTTTGATCGACATCATCCTCGCTTTCTTCGTCCACATCTTGGTCGTTCGCTCATCGATGAAAGATTATTGCAATTTTGTCGCATCTTTCTTAGGTTAATAACCTCGTCCTCTCCATTGCTCAAGTAATCGTCGACTTATCGATTCCGCCTCGGACTCGTAAGACTCATACGCGTAAGAATAATGTGCGAGTTACCCTTGTTATTTGCGCTTTCACCTTCCGAGTTAGTATCATAGTATTCATCAACGCCGGTGTCACCTTCGAACTCGATGAAGCGACGGATTCATGTTCTCTGTAATGACAATACCTTTGGTTGCACGATATCGCACGGGTATAGGCGCCTTCTTTGCAATTTTTTTGGCGTGTCATGACGGACTTACCCTTATCAAGTTTCTTCGCCTTGCAAGCACAACATCCGATAAGTCACCATCCGACGCACCATCCATTTGCAACCCATCTCAGATCATTACCCGCGGTCAGACGGTCTCCTAAGTATTTCTTCGTTCACATTGATGTCGTTGTCGCCAACCATTTGATTATCGTCAGGCCTTACAAAAGTGTAACAACATAAATCATTAGTAGGAATACAGTATATAATAAAACAAAACAATATTATAACAACGTGTATTCACCGATACCTATTAGTGTCCAAAGCCATATCAATCTCCTCAACACTGACAGGTATAGTAGTTTCCATATGCTTATGACAACCCTCATTCTCCAACGACATACCTGTTTCAACACCAACGTTTTCAACTACATTATCAACTACAACGTTGTACTCCCTATAGACCTCTTCTTCAGTTAGCATAGGATAATCATACGTAAAGTCATCGTCCGCATTATAAACTCTAGTGAAGGTAACCTTACTGTGAAAATCCTTTCTAAGTGGTCTGTCTTTTACCGGAGGAGACCTTAAATAAGGTGACTGTGCTTCTTCCTCAGCCCACGCAACCAACTCCTCACAAGACATACTCCCAACATCTTTTTTCATCTTATTATGTTTCTTTCTTTTTGACGTAACTTCTGAGTCTGAACTATCTAGTCTTAGGTTTCCGTGGTAGTATGGTGCTAAGTTTTGTGGGGAATGAGCGACAAACAACTCGTCTGTCTGAAATTGTTTAGCTTGCTCATATAAAAACACAACATCTGCATCCCTTTCAATTATCTTTAAACCACCAGTGTCTATGTCTAATGTAGGAATGCACATGTATAGAGCCCATATGTTATTCTTAATCTTTGCAACTAAGATATCTAACAGAGGGCTACACTTAATCCTATCTTTGATGAGGCCTCCATTATAATCTCCCTACCATAATCGTATTTTAAAGGGTCAAACATAAATACACCATTATAGTGTATTTTGAAGACCACATCTTGTGGTACTTCCATGAAACCAAGATAACTTGAAAAAATTAATAAACCCTAATTGGAATAAGCCCTAAATAAGAAATAGTTATTTATTACAACCTAGCACAAATCGGGTAATAAAACATTAAATATGAACAGCGAATATACCTTTTGTCTACCCAATTTGGGGAAAGAGACAAGCAATTGATAAATGTGTGTGGATTAGGGTTTAAAAAGTGTTTTGGGGATCTTGGATAAACTGTAAGTATGAATCCTTATAATGGATAAGGAAATCCACTAAAGTTGTACTTGTAATCTTGAAATCGTCCTTGTTTAATGTAAACCTCGTACCTCGTCGTACGGCAACTTCCACGTGCGCAGGAACAAGGTGAACGTGTGTTCATCTCATGTCTATGTACGAGGATTCCAGCGTGGGAGATGATGTGGTAACAACGAGGATAAACATAACCGGGTACCGGTTATGTAAGTGGTATAATGCGTATAAAAGACAAAATTATCGGGTCAAATAGCCCAAAGAGGTATTTTTTTAATTTGATACGTCGAACTGATTTTTGAGACAAGTATGATGCTTTATTAGGTTATTAACCCGTATATCTTTGAATGACTTTCTTGTCGGAGATAATATTTAGGTTCTCTAATCTCTATTATATATCTGAAATTATATATTGTCGCTTAAAAAAACTACCATGTCCATGCGTAAATGCCTATCTTGACATGAATGTCGTTATAAGTTTTTTCTGTTAACCAATTTACTCGTGATATTGTATATATTCGTTGTGCTGTTAAGCTTACAGAAAACTCATCCTTTGATTTTTGCATTTGTTCAGTCTTTGTCTTGATCAGCTTATAAACAAAATTATCGATCACTTTGATATTTTTCTTTAACTTTGCTTCTGCTCCAATATTCAAGTACTTCTTGATTTTCCATGACTTGTCAACTAATCTTCTATATGTCAACTCATTTGAATCATCAAATGCACGACTAAATCTAACACCTTCTTCATTTGAACCACTCAAGATGCCAAGATCAACACCAAAAGCAACCTCAAATATTGAATCCGCCGTAGCTTTCATGAATATGTCCTGCATGTACGCATCATGCTTGTGATGTTTACCTTGAATGCCAAGAATTAGAGGGAGGCTAATCATTGGGTATTAAAATGTTAACTAATATAATGAGAAAACTTTACATTTATATCAATGGTTTGGTTGCATTTTGTTGCTTTTAAGAATATGTTTCCGACTTTTATTGCGTTCTTTCTGAAGGTTAAACTGCTATAGTCTCTCAAAGCTTTTGTAGAGAACTCATGGTTCGACAGTTTCCTTTGCTCGCGCCATTTGTGCCCATCAACTGCTAATATACCATCACCAAGAAAATCTTCTACCAAAGTGTGGATGTATGTTCCCTGCAATTGTTTCCACAGATAAAATTTGCTATACATGTTTCGTCCTTGTAGTTTAACCAAAATCACACCCACCGTCCCTATTTGATTTTAAATTCATCATTGATACCTAAATTTCAAACTAATTACATCAATGATCCCTATTTTAAAAAACAAGGATTAACTGTGTAATATCCTATAATTTATATTACACGGATCGTTCCTATCTTTGTTACACGGCTTGTTTCTATTTTCCAAAATAAGATTAGGGACTATTCATGAACATAGTTTGAAAAACAAAGATTATCTATATAATTAAATCAAATAGGGACGACGAGTGTGGTTATTGGTAAACCACAAATGAAACATATAATTTATTGACGGAGGGAGTATAAAATTTGTTACATGGACTGCTCGATAAGTCTACTACATGGTGTGCATTAGCGTAATAGTTATAGAATTATTTGGGTTTTGGTCATAAAATAACAATGAATTTTTTTAAATATACCGATTTGATAAGTGAACTAAAAAGTGTTTCACTTAATGTAACAAACTTTCAACTTTTGTTCCAATAGGCACACTATTTTACCTGCTACCGGTTAAACCAGCTAAAAATGCAACCTATAGAATTTATTATTGGGCTTTGATCACAAAATAGCAACGAACTATTCCAAAAATATTGATTTGATACGTGAACTAAAAAGTGTTCCGATTTTATTTATAATAATAATAATAATAATAATAATGATAATAATAATAATAATAATAATAATAATAATAATAATTATTATTATTATTATTATTATTATTATTATTATTTGTAATTGTAATATTTTTATTATTATACTGTAATTGTAATTTCTTGCCTTTTATCCAAAAGGCAATTATACCCATCAAAACCAGCAACATCATGCTACAATTTGCATATTTTTGAAAAAAGCGCAATGTCTTGCTAGTTAAAAAAAATCGCAAGATCTTATTAGTTTTTCTTAAAATATCGCAAGGTCTTGCTAGTTTGTCTAAAAAAATCCCAAAGTCTTGCTAGTTTTTTAAAAAAAATCACAAAGTCTTCCTAGGTTTTCTGAAAAAATCGCAAGGTCTTACTAATGTTTTTTAAATATCGCAAGACATGTGAGTAAAAGAACTAAAAGACCATGACATGTCATCAACATTAAATTTTTGGTAAAACAAGTTCTCGCGTGCATATTAATATAAAAGGTGAAAGTCTATTATATTAAGTGAAATATTTTTTAGTTCACGTATCAAATTGATATATTTGAAAAGTTCTTTGTTATTTTATGACAAGAACCATAATTATTTTAGACCATGCAAATACAAGAATATTTAAATAAAGGGAAATATATATGCTTCAAGTGAACCAACAAATTGCAATGTTTTCAATTAGGCATTCCAACATGCAATGGATCAAGGGGCTACCAACTTTGCAATATTATTCATTTATACCGGATGAATCGTGTTAACAAAAGATTAGTTTTCTAAAATGAAGTCCAATTTGGACACAAACCTTGCCATAATTTTCGAAATTGGTCTTGAGGATATACTCCACAATAGCAGGATCAGTTGTAAAAATCTGGCCATGGAAAGGGCTGAGTATTCGGAAAGTTTTGTATTTCGCAGCAAGATCAGCCATGTAATGATGCAATCTTTTAAAGTTGATGAGCATATTAATCGTTGTCCCACCAATCGGATGATACTTATTTTTTCGTGTTTGAAAGAAGACATAGAGAAATGTTAGAAGAAGAAGTAGAGGTATGATTATGGAGATGAAGAATGAATTTGCGAGAAAATCCATAACGTCGTTGCTGTTTTCACTTTTCATTAATGAGAGTGAATTCGTTTTACAATCAACATTCAACAACGTATGACTTATGAGGTATGAGTACGTATGATCAGGTGCTCCAGTCTTGCTTTTATAGTCATAAGGCTTGTCCCAATCGAGGGTCATAACATCGGTTGGTTGTCAAAAAAATGGGTGCCACGACCGATGTTAACATCGGTCATGTGGATGTAGACATCGAGCATGACATCGGTTGGGCAAAGGGAAAACGTAATATCGGGCTAAATCTCGACGGACATTTTACACACAAATATGTCCCACTTGGTATTTAAAAAAAAAAAAAAAAAAAAAAAAAAACTGGTCATCGATCGTGGTAACTTGGTCGTATTCCTGTCGTCGGAGAAAAGGCGACGTGGCGGCCATGCTCGGTCACGATTGAGACCAGCCTAATGTGTGGTGGACGGTAACTAGAACTTAATAGCTGATGTGTTTTCAAGGCACAATTTTGACCAAAAGGACTAGCTAGTGTATGTAAGATTACTAGCTTAATTAGCAACACGTAAAATTTACGGAAGTTTCAATTAATATTGTTTAAACGATAAGTAAATTTGATATATCATTTAAGAAAATAAGTAATGGCAAATGAACATCCTGGATAATGGTATTAATTGAATAAAGTAATATTGAAAAAATAACATACAACATATTCATAGTTCATAACCAGATTATAGTAGGTGATGCGTGTTGCAACAGATTTGTGTATACCATTTTTAAAAGGGGTGATAAGTTTAAAAATTATCATAGTTGTCCAAACATAAATGAACAAATTTTTTGCTTATTAGGCACTCCAACTTTCAATTTCTGACTTTTGATGACTAAACTTTCAATTTCGACTTTTGAGATATTTTGTGACATTTTGCCCTGATTTTAATAATTTGAAAGTTCAAGACCTATATAAAAAAAATTTGTTCGACACCCAAAAAGTATTTTGAACAAGTATGATATATATATGGTTTTAAGTTTGGTATTTTTTTTAGCTTTTATTATATTTCAGTGTTTGACAAGTTAAAATAAAAATAAAAATAAAAACTCTAATCGATCACTCATACATAAATTGGTTCAAAGTTTGAACACTTATTACTTTTTATAATACGTGTTCACATATATGCCGGGAATGATTAATGAAGTGTGGACGATTCTTCTATTGTCCTAATATGTGAAAGTTTTTTTCTCATTTTATATGAACATTCTTCTGGGAGAAGAAATTACTTGAACAATATATAGCAATGCATTCTCCTTCTATGGTCAAGGTAACATTGAAGACTTCCTGTTAGCTTTAAAGAACATTTTGCATTGACATTTCGAATTACAATATAGAGAGGTTATGATATGTATATACAGTTGTGAAGATGACAGACGATCAACATATCATATCTCAACTGCTTAAACATGACCTCCGCCATGAGATACTAACCCAAAACCTAATCATTATAAAATACATATGCTTCAAATTATTTGGCTTTTGTATTTATCGTAGATTATGTAGTATGCATGACTCTATGAATGACCATTCTGTGAGTGTCAATGTATCTTCATCTGTTGAATTAACTGGTGCAAATGTATAGTTAGTAACAATAATAGTATGAAGTTTGAACATTTTTTCTCGAGTATACATCATTACATCCTTGCACTATAATATCTGCATTTTTTCCCCCTCAAAATGCTTTAAGGATGCATTTTCTGTCAATGGGGAAAATTAGACCCCAATGGTGGAAAAAGACGCAATTACAAGCCCACGAGACAACAAGAGGAAATTGGACCCAATTCAAAAGACCGACTTGAAGACGGGTGATGGGGAGTGTCACATATTAAGATGATTAAGTTTGATGGAGATTTGAAGGAAATCAAAATTGAGAAACCATGACCATTTATTTGTGTCAATTAACTACAAAGTTCAGACATTGAGGGTTTACGAACAATTTATTTTTATGTGTTCTTGGTAAAACAAATATGGAGGATTTAGTGGGCATTTGGATTTTTGATACCAATGTTTGGTTGGTTTTTCTTTGTTACATTTTGTGGATAAGTGGTGTTTAGCACCAGTTTTTTAGTGTTTGCTTGAAATTGAACACATTATCTTTTTTGTCTTTTCAACAAGTTTAAACACGATCGGTATAGGTCATAATGAAAAACAAATGTATGGTTCAGTGCCAGTCTTAGCAGAATGAGTCTTTGCTAGTCTAATGTCTCTTAACCTATGCTTGCCAATATCAATAATGTGTGCGAGTAGTAAATACTTTTCCATAATCATAAAATCTAAGCAAACTTAACTCGTATGATGCTAAAACTTCGCTTGATCCTTGTGCCTGTTGAATTTAATTGGATATCAAGAAGCGACAAAATGGGTTGGGTCAATCGAGTAATGCATGTTTAAACATGTCTTAGTTGGCTTCACCTTTCTATATTTAATCCATCAAGTAAAATCATTTATAACACGTTAAGTTGTTTTTTTAATCAATAATAATATATAATTAAACTTTTAGAAAAACCCACATGCACCTAAAGATTATAATTAGTAAAATAATAAAACACAATCATTATATCTATAAGTGTGTATGGTTCAAGTAAAAAGTGTGTATGAATCAAGGGCTTTAAAGTTAGTAGAGGACACTTGTCATTAGCTTATTAGCTTTGTATAATCTTTTTAAAGTCATTCCCTTTCCAAGGATCGTAACTCTGGTACAATATTGTGAGTTTCTTAATAAGGGCCATTGGCCCGTAGCAGTTTAGAGTTAAGACAGGTTTATTCCGTAGAATTCGTATGTTTGTTTCCTATTTTATGTCATTTTGTTGTCAATTGTTCAGTGAATTCAATTAATACAATTTTCAATTTTCCCCTCGTTTCGACGTTACTAACATCACCAAACCATCATCATATAAACAAACTGTAACTCACATCAGTCATCACTAAGCTGGCTAGCCATTAGCCATCATAAGAGATAGCACATGGCAACTCACATAGATTGCTAACATGTCAATTTTTCAGGCATCGTTAACATATTGAAGAGGACTGGGTTCGACCGTAACATATGATAGAAGCTCATGATCACTCTCGAATATTTCCGTTTCATCAGGACTCAAAGTGACAGTGGCTTCAACACCACCACCCTTTAGCGTATCATTTAAAGACAGAAACCTCGTGAATCCTGCATTCATATCATAGAACCATATCGGTTTTCCCCATCCAAAATCCCACTCATACATTCCACTGTTCAACAGGCTGGTAACAAACAAGACGTCCCCTTCCTGTGTCACATCGGTCAGATGGTTCATTCCCCTCAACATCTCATCCATTGTCTCGTGGCCATTTTCACCTTTTAACGACTCAATGTGATCAGAGTTTATTTTGGCTATTGATTCTCTAATTTCACACATCAGGGTCGACAAGTCTGGTTGGCTCTCAGGATAGCAAACAGCGCAAGCTGATGCAACAAGGTTTCCAATGGACTCGTTGGGTAAAAGCTGTGAATCCTTTTTCGTAAATTAACAGCTGACAACAATGCATGAGGTGACTGTGGACTGAATGTTCTGACATTCGAAGCTGCTTTTACAGCAGCCTTCCAAATTAGGGCTGTTGTGGCCTCCATTCGAGTTGCCCCACTTAAGCTCGAAGCAACCGGTTGGGCCTTTAGGAGCTCCAAAGTCGTGGAATCAAACACAAATCTTTTTGTACTAAGCTTTTTTGATGTCACCAACTTGGAAGGCACATAATGTTTTAAGCACGGATTGTTAGGGAAGACCTCAGAAGCCACAAAACTTGGTGAAATTATTTTTGGTGAACCTCTGAAGCTGCTGCCCATGCTTTCATAAACAGAAAATATGTATGGCCGTCAATGATCTTGTGCGACATGCTTGTGCTAAGACCAATCCCGCCACAATTGAAAATGTTTACCTGACATACATAAGCAACGTAACGAAATATCTCCAATTCAACATGTTTATTCACGCCTTATTAGTATTAGTTAGATATGATTATACAATTGAAACTTACCTGTATACCAATCACATAATTTCCTATTGAAGATTCTGCAGTCCTAGGGGTTCCAGGATTCAACTCTCTCACCTTTTCATCATCTGGTTGACATAAAAATCTTCGAGTGTCTGGTTTACTCGAGCCTCTATGTAATATACTCCCTTGTCATTACACTCTATGTACAAGTTATCCTTAACTTCTCCAGCAATGGGATAAAACTGAGTTAAAATATGAGATAAACTCTCCTTGAGATGTTTTGATCTTTTGGTTACAACATCATAAACACTAGCCTTGTCAGTATTAGGAATAAATAAGGCCAAAGGGCTGTAGACATCAAACATCCATTGGTCTAAAAGAGATAGGTTGTAAGTTCTTAGATGGTGCGGAGTTGGTGAAGTTGGTTTGACGGTTTCTCTTGAAATTATTTCCAGATCCACCTTCTTATTGTCATTTTGATGCCCGTTTGAGCTGAAAAGAAGTAGTTCACATGAAAACGACGTAAAAAGAATAATAAAACACTACTACATAGAAAAAACTCATGTGCAAACAACAAAAAAGATGTATGTCCTGATTTCCAAACCTGTTTGAGCATCCAGAATGACCTGATAAAAAAGTTGAGAAATGCACTTTATAGGAATAGGATGGTAGTTTCATTGGTTTTGAACACCCCATAGAGGTTAATGCATTGATAAATCGATAATGAGAACATAAAGCTGAACCTCCACGAAGAGGACACTGCAGTGACTCGAGGACACGTCGGGCGGAGATGAACCACCTCATTTTCGATGATTGATAATTCCCTTCACACCAAGAACAAGTGCAGACCAGATTTTATCTATCACAATTAATTGTTAATTAATTCCTCATTATTTGCAACTAGTAATCTTCTTGATTGTAATTTCTATCACTTAATAGAGCTTCTAACTAAATTAGTAGAAACGTACAACATTCCTTAACCTCAGCAATCATGTTACGAGTTACATTTGCAAACGAGCATGTAGCAAATTGCGTGTCTAACTTATTATGCATCAGTTAGGCGTATCTATCTATCATATTAATTTCTGTCACGTTTGTTCTAGTCTAAGTTGTGCAAATGGAAGAACATAAAGTAGTCGAGGAAATACCAAAACATTAGATGAACAGTTCGCGACAAATCAGGCCTTTGGAAAAATTTTACACTTACAAAAGTTTCCATATGAATTCATTGGAAACTAATATTTTTCAAAAACTATGATACACAACAGACAGCTTACACATTTTTTTTTTGATAATATCATAAAAAGCAATATACTTGTCAAAAAATCGAACTAAAAAAACTCATTTGAACACTAAGAGCATCCACTATGAGAGGTTTAAGAATAGGTTTATAAAACTTAAAAAGGTTCATGTTTTGTTTTAACCATAGTGGATTTTCATTTCACGATTACATGGTATGAAAAGGCCCTAAACCTGCACCTCTTTATAATCTTAAAACATTTAATGCATGTATATATGAAACAAGATAAAGCTTTAAAAATTTATATCATAGTGAAATAGGTTTATCAACTCAAAAGGCTTATAAATTGTTGAGGTGGCAAAAATATTAAATGTATAAAGCTTTATAATATTTCACCATAAGAGATGCCCTAATATTGTCATTTTTGTCTTTATGTGAGTAATAAAGACAAAAAAATATCATTTTACCCGTGAACTTTTGAAAATTGCATCCACCGTCCTTAAAGTAAATTACATAAATGGTCCATATGGTTTAGCGAAAATTGCATCCACAGTCCTTAATATATATATATATTTTTATCCACTCCTTATGAATTTAAATCGTTACGTTTTTATATACGTTTTCATCCAATTTCGTTCGTGTTTCTTACGTTTTAGTCCGTTTGATACGTTTTCAACCGTTGTCATTCATTTTTCTTACATTTGCGTCCATTTTTTTCCCAAAAAAAATAAAAAAAATCAACTTTTTTTTTTGATTTTTTTCGTCACGTGAATTTTTTTGTCACAAGTGAACATTTTTTATTGGAAAAAAAAAAAAATTTAGAAAATATTACGAAAAATAATTCAATTCTTTTTTTCATATGTCACGAAAAAAATTCTAAAAAAAAAATATTTCAGGAAAAAAAGTTTTTCGACAAAAAAATTACGAAAGAAAAATTTGAAAAAGAATTTCGAAAAAAAAATTGGAAAAAAAAATATGGACGGTGGATGCAATTTTCGCAAACCTACATGGATCATTTACTACTCACATAAAGACAAAAATGTCAACATTAGTGTTCATAAAAGTTTTTTTTTTTTTTAGTTCGTTACATTGAAAATTATTTTTTGACAAGGATAATATTTTTTTATGATAATATATATATTTTTTCCTATAAATTAAATAAATTACATAAAAGTGTACGTGTTTTATGATCTCAGAGCTTAGTCGCTTCTCGTGGCCATCATTTAGCACGGATCACAGTTTGATCAAGATTTTACAATCAAACTCTTCTTCTCGATTTGGTTGAATAAACAATCTTAACATTAACTAGGATCGAATAATCATAAATATTTTTGTTGTACGTTGTAAGTGGATCACTAGAATGGAAAATGTTGATGCATAATCTGGCGCGGGCTGGATTCGACGACTCTCCCTACCGCTCGTGCCGCCTTCTCGAGCCCCAGTAGACCTGTCAACAAAGAGAACCAGTTAGAGTGGACCCGAGGCCGTAGCCCGGGTCCACCTCCGACGGTCAAGTTAAGATCGCGTGCGATGTGATGAGTTAGGGTTAGAGAACTCGTCATCCGTGTATTGTGTGTCTTTGAGAAGGATATCCACCACGTATTTATAGGGCATGGATTAGGGTTTAGGTAGAGTGGGCATTGTTCCGCTGCGCCTCGACCCATTCTCGGCCCAATCCCGACTATACGTCCACAAGCCCCCAAGTTTAGTATGAGATAGCGCATGGCTATGTTATGCTATACTTAAGTTCGCTCATGGCACAGTAGGCCCAATCAATCATGACATTGCGATTGTGAGAGTGGATCCCGACGCCGATCCCGGGTAGGCGCACCTTTGTACCAAAGAGACGCGCAACATGGTGCGATGCAAAACGCGCTTCAGAAGGCGGCGCGCGCTTGCGACAAAGAAGTCGCGACGTAAGACGTTATTCAGAGCGGTGGCGCGCGCGCGCGACAAAGAGGTGCGACGAAGACGCTTACAGAGCAGGCGCGCTGTCTGTCGCGACAAAGAGGTGCGACGTAAGACGTGCTTCGCGCGACACATCCGTCTTTACAACCGACGAGGACGCCTCCCTGCGCAAGATGGTGCGAATATTTAAACCGCCTTTGTACGGGCTTGCAATACCGCTTCCAAATATACCGCGTGACGCTGCACGGAAACAGTGGTATTATATACCTGTAGCCCCCAAGTTTGATGGTGCTACTCATGTAGGAGCATTAAACTTACTTATGCTCGCAGAAAACACTTAATGCAAATATTAAAGTATATGTTGCGAATCGCAACATATAAAACCTAATGAAGTGAATCAATATATATAACATAGCATGAATAATATATAAGAGAAGTGGTAGTGCGCACCGTCGTGGGATGCGCACCGACGAAATAATTAATTATGTTTTTTTTTTTTTTTTAATGTATAAAATAAAACTCGGATGGATGTATCGTGACCGCGACTAATAGACGCAGATGGATTTATCGTAACCGCATGGACCGAACGTTTGTGGATGATCGCAGATGTTTATACCACGCCTTTGGTCCAAAGGCGCTCATGGCGATTGACTAGCATCGTGGTGTTTGCGCTGCATCGCTCTCGCGAAGATGTCCGAACGCACGCCTAACACGGTAAATTTATCGCGATCTGCGTTGTTCGAGCGAAACAAGCATACCAACCGCAAAACAGATATGCGCGAATTAATTCGCGGTTAAAAGATAAAATAGGTCCGATCGTGCGGACAATACCATTAAGTTTTGCGAGCCTGTTATCTTGTTAATAACAGTTGAGATTGCATCGTCCAATTTAATAAAGTTTTACACATCTGAATAAAGTTTTACGCATCTAAATTGTACGCATTTAATA
Organism: Chrysanthemum lavandulifolium; assembly: GCA_022545495.1. Lineage (NCBI taxonomy): Eukaryota > Viridiplantae > Streptophyta > Magnoliopsida > Asterales > Asteraceae > Chrysanthemum > Chrysanthemum lavandulifolium. The sequence continues at coordinate 136,741,256 of CM040240.1, read as the reverse complement.
TCACTTTATTAAATTCACATGATGGTAAAGCAAGTTTTATGCATGGCAGAATGCAAAGGTTTTAGAGTTACCGACTTTAGAAATTGATTTATGCTTTTCGGTAATATGAGAACACTAAACATAGTTTATTCATGGTCCCACGGATGGCGCCAACTTGTTGATGATATCCGGCGCGGTGGATTCGACGACTCTCCCTGGCCGCTCGTCGCCTTCTCGAGCCCTAAGTAGACCTGTCAACAAAGAGAACCGTTAGGAGTGGACCCGAGGCCGTAGCCCCGGGTCCACCTCCGACGGTCAAGTTAATATCGGTGCTATGTGATGAGTTAGGGTTAGAGTAACTCCGTCATCCGTGTATTGTGTGTCCTGAGAAGGAGATCCACCATGTATTTATAGGGCATGGATTTGGGTTTAGGCGTAGAATGGGCATTGTCTGCCGGGCCTGACTCATTCCTGGCCCAGTCCAGACTATACGTCCACAGAAAAAGTTTTAAAATTTTTATGTTTCAGCTGTAATACTAATTATTTTTATTTAATTGTTAAATAATTTTTTTAATTATAACTACATTTTCCATCAATTTTGTAATATGTTGTAAGTAACTAGGGGACTGTTCGTTTCGTAAATTATTTTTTACTGAATTGTAATATGTCAAAGCAGTAATAATCTACAAGAATTAATATTTGATGAATTAGAATGTGAACAATGAAATTAAATGTAATAGGGTTATAAATTAAATAAATATGTCACGTGTTTAATTGACACAAAAAGTAGTTCAACCGGAAAAATCAAATAATATTAGAATTACTAAATGTTATAGAAAATTTAATAACAAATTAAAATTATTACAGTACCAATTAATAAATTAACATATTTGAGTAGTGAAATTAAATTCTAATAAATGAATATAACAACATTAAATTTTAATTAAGTTATTTACTATTTTTGTATTTAATATTTATGATATATGAGGCGTTCAGACTTATGCGATGCACACGAGTTGTATCTAATTGTTGATTACGTAATTTTGTGTAAATTATTGAAGTGTAAGTAAGATGGTGCATCTAATTGAGACGTGATTTGGCTAAGCTCCATTATTAGGTAAAAATACGGTTAAGTGCAACATCCCAACATTATTTCATAACAAATTCGTCTAAGCCCATAAATGAATTATCAAAGGTCGATCAACAGCCCATTGTAACAGTCTACCAATATATGATAAAGGCCAAAATGTAGTAACCTTAATACCCACTTCTCCAAGTAGTAGTACCCTAATCATTTGCACTATTTAACCCTAATATTCCTCACCTCAAAACATCTGCCCCCATCTTATTGATTTGCAGTCAAAAGAAATATTATGTAACACACTGTTACTTGCAAGGCCAAAACTTTTTCCAAATAAAAGTATCCCAAAAATAAAAGAATCATTTATCAAGCTTATAAATTAATCGCAAGATGATTTTAAATCATACATTTTAATGGGTTAAAGCGTTTTAATTTTACCATTTGAACATGTATCAGTCGAAACCAACAAACGAACAAAAATATGACTTAATCAATCTATCAATTGTGTAATAGCCAAATCCTATGATATAAAACTTGCGCTCGACGAGCTTGATGGCGAATTGGAGATAGCAAATCTCATATTATTGTGATACTAAACATTTAAACCTTATAAATTATAATATTTCAACAGCTTTTATGAGCAATAATATACAAATAAAGGTGAAAAATATACGCCGTAAATTTTCTGATGCCTCATCTAACTTTATAAACAACTCAGCTTAAGCCCATTTATACAAATAACCTAAAGCTATCTCAGTCCAAGAAGCATAACCCAAAAGCCAGGTCCAAGTCCACAACCGGGTATATACAATAACAACCCTATTTTGACTTAGTTGTCAACCTTAGCTTATCTCTCATCAGACCCCTTTAAACACTTGCAGCCAACAACACCAAATCTCCTTATCTCTCTTCAAACGAAGTCACATACACAAAAACGAATACACATAAAAAATCATCACTTTATTTCTTCTTTGGATTAGAGAATAACACACAATGACCCTCCTTGGGCTCCTGTTTTCAAATCGAACATAAACACAACCTTTGAAACCCACGAACTGAACACATCAAGTGAAGAACCAAAGCGAATTCGTCTTCAAGATCTTTTGATAAGGTCTCAGGTAGGGTCGTGTGTTTTGTTTTCGTTTTGTGTTTTTCAGATCGGAATATGTCCCTTTCTTTCCTTGACTGCTAACAAACGATCACAAATAAACAAATCATGTGGTTTTCGCTTCAAGATCCTTGCATGGGTCTAAGGTAGGCATTTGTTTTATTTTTGTTGTTTTTGTTTGAACGAAGAAAGTAACGGGTATAACAAATTTGTTATATGTCGTTCTTTAATTTTTTTCGGTGATTTAAAAGATGAGTTAAATCTTTTTACAGGTCTATGATGAATCTTATACTCTTGTTGAATCAAAGAGTATTCTAAGAAAAAACTGAGATCTTTGGTTCTTGATTTTGAGTTTTAGTTCGAGTCAAAGTTTAGGTTAGAAGATGATGGGTTTATGTTATTACGTGAAGGAGGATAGGATACTGGAATTTGTGGATTTGATTTTGGGGTAGGTATACTTGTAGGATTTTAGATTTGGTATTTTGATTTGGTTTGAGTTTCAATATTTTGTTTTTTGAGATTTGGTGTTTTACGAAGCTAAGCTTCAAATAGATCAATGATGGGCTATGTATTCAACTCAAAAAACCGATATCATTTTTATATGTTGGTGGTGAAGAATTATTTCAAAAAAATGATGATGGTGAAGATGATGATAGTTTGTTATTTATGATCTTGAAAAATTCAATTGAAAAGTCACATTTAAATCTTATTGATGTAATTATTTGTAAGCAACTAAAAGAATGAGAAGAATTTAAGCCATTAAGACTTGAAATAGAATTTATTTACACCGATTTAAAAAAAATGAAGCTTTAAGACTCAAATTGAAGCTTTAAGACTCCACATTTATTATATGTATTGAATCTTTTAATAGTATAGATAGATAATTATTATCTGAAAATGAATAAGAATAGTATTAGCTAAGAAAAGTAAATACTCGTGATTAAACATTATGATTCAAAATATTTCATTTAGTTTTCTATGTTATCTAAATAATTAGTTGGGTGTAACTTGGAGGATTCAATTGTATTTGCAATGCAAATCAAACAGCTTAAGTAGTGTAGTTTAGATTAAAATTACATCAGTTTTACGAAACAAAACAACATGCATAATATAATCAATTTACAAATTGATCGGATTACGTCAGATTACAAGGAACCAAATGGGACCTAAACGAATGGTTACGTTTGAACATAATTGGCACACATTTTGTTAAAAAAATGACTTGATCCTTTTGGTTCCATTTATTATTGTTTGTGAAAAGTTTATTTGTAATTGTGTTTGAATGACCATTTTGATTAAGATAATCTAGCATTAATTTGTATTTATTTAGATATCGCTTGTGTAATGTTTTTATTATTAATTAAGATTTATTTGAATCTTATGTAGAAAACTAGAAGGGGTTGAATAGTTTTATCGATTAAAATTTTATTTTAAAACTTTTAGATCGATTTATGTCAATCTATTGTATGTTGGATATTGATAGTTAGATGTAATTAAACTATATTACGAGATAGAGAAAGAAAGATACAACCATAATAGTGGTTCGGCTACAAGGTCACCTTCCTTACCTTACTCCACTCTCCGGGTACCCAACTCGAGAGTTTGTAATCACTAAACAACACAAGCTCCTTTTCTTGGCGGAGAGCCTTTCACAACATTGCTCACACTTTTTCCGGTACAGAGCTAAATACCGAGTTCTTCACACAAGGTAGAACCAAACCTACGTCGCCTACACTTTATCTGATACAAGGCTAGATATCGGGTTCTTCCACAAGGTAGAACCAAACCTACGTCGCCTACACTTTATCCGGTACAAAGCTAGATACCGAGTTCTTTTACAATGGAGGAATTAATCCAAGCACCACTAGTTAATAAAACACCTATGACATGCTTGAAAGGAACCAACAACAAGAGATACTTCTGTGATCTTGTGATGATGCTGAAGTTTAGCAACTCATGTCTTCGAGCTTGCAAGTCTTCTATGCTAAACGCCATGATCTCACCTTTAAAAGGAACCTAGAGAATCACTAATAGAAAAGCTACATAGATAATCCTTGGATCCGAGGTTAGTGAAGTAAGAATATAGAGAAAAGATATATCTAAAAGTGGTGAGAATAAATGAGCAAATAGCCAACTATTTATATGAAAACTATCCTCTAATCACCCGGATCTGCCGGATCCTTACACAAAGGGATCCAACCAGTGTTTTCCTAGGGATCCGGCTATCTGGTAATATCAGTCCGGATTTTGAGTTTCAATTATGGGATTTGGTTTATGGGTTATGATCCATGGATTATGTGATGTCATGCATGATGTAATAGACATCTTGGGTCATGGGTTATGGACTTTGGGTCATGGGTTATGAACTTTGGATCATGGGTCATGAATTTTACCCATTTTGATGTCATACATGATGTCATGCATATGGTACATGGGTTTTGGGTCAAGGTTCATGGGTCATGGGTTTTTGGGCATGGGTTATGGGTTATGGATAGTCCAACTTATTTATATTACATGTTATATTTAACTAGGGTGTACTTTTTACAAAAATGTAAGTAAGCAAAGTTACTTATACATGTTTTATAAAAATGGTTTTGGTTTTATGAAAAGTATTTAACTAAACATGTTTGATGATTTATTTGTTTAGTGAAATGAGTTAGTAAACTATTGGCTCAAAAGTTTACGTATTTTATTTATCTCGTTAAAATGATTTTACGATTGTTATCGACAATACATAAAAAGATCATAAGATATAAATAAAAAAATTTACGGTTTATTTTTATTAACAATCTTCCCCTTTTTGTTGATAACAAAATATAAAATTATTTTAAGTAAAAAATATAATTCGTAAATTTTGAATTTAAGTGTTTACTTTTCTCCCCCTTTTGTCGAAACAAAAAGAGCGTCGAAAAGAAACTAACCCTAATAAGAAAGAGAAGAAAAGAGATTATAAAGCGATTATAAGAGATGAGAAAAGGTAAAGTAGTGCATAATTGCTCCCCCTTGACGAGTGTGTAACACCCCTAATTTCGTGAATGCAGCGGATTCAAAATGGGTGTTACTCGACGGTATAACAATTATAACAATAAAAAACGAACTCAAATTGAGTCGTTTTTAAATAAATGTCATTCGATTTATTGAATATTAGAATTTACAAGAATAAGGTCCCAATGGTTCCATGATTACATATTACATCAATATAAAGTCGTTGATGTTTTTCGAATGATAAAATAATTTATAGCCTTCTGAGTATCCGTGCTCCTCTATGCCAACCTCATATATTATGGACGCGAGAAACATGGTTAAAACACTCGACACAAAGGTCAGGTGAAATTCATAGGTTTATAATTAATCAGTTGAACACAATATTCGTAGTGTGAGCTATATAGTCTCACACTCATAGTTTGAAAATAAAACAATTATTATTGCACTAAGTTTGTAATTCGTCATTATATCTAATGGTTAACCTCGTACCATCATAAATTGGCATAATCGTAATGGTTAACCTAATGGCTAACCTCGTACCAATAGAAATTGGCGTAATCGTTTCAATGGTGGACCTAATAGGTAATATGTCGCTATACCTAGACTCTGAACGAATGATTTTATGTGAAGAAGAGAAGACGACTATACTAGCCCGCTGAAAGCTTTGAACATTCTCCTTCGGGAGACCTTGTACCAAAAAAATTGGCATAATCGTTACAATGGTGGCCCTAATATGTAATATGTCGTTATACCTAACGGGAGACCTCGTATCGAAAGAAATTGGCATAATCGTTACTATCGTCTTACTAGTGCAAATAAAACAATCAGATAGCATATAGTTTCAAAATAATTATGTTCATGTAAAAATAACATGTATCCCCTCCACGAGTTTGTAAAACAATTAAACAATAGAAAGTGGGCTATGAACTCACCGTGAGTTAATGATGTTAAGGGTATAACAAAATCGATGGATAAGCCGGGAAAACCTCTACGTGCAACCTAGAATATGATGTAGCGTCTTAAGTTTTGGAATAATGATGAAAAATATAAATGAGTCTATATAAGTTTTTATATTGATCATGACGTTGTACATGGTAGTTTGTAGTGATCGTGTATGCCGTTATGAAAATGGCTTACTAGTTTATAAAACGTTTTTAGTTAAATCTCGTACTAATGTTCGGGCTATCATAATTCAGAGGCCATGTAGTAAACGTATGAGGAGCTAGGACACTTTAAATAGTAAATACAGCAACTCATCAATACGTTCACCCCAAAAAGGCCCCTCACATGAAACTCCCTAGTAACGTAGTACTTAATATGTAAAACATATATTTTGCACTTGTATATGATATCAATAATATTTAAAACATGCTTCATATAGTTTATCATATTTAGTTATACTTGTGTATTTATTGATTGAAATATAAAACAAGTGTTAACGCAAGTTATAAAAATTATAAGTTACGATAATGTGTCAAAACCGGGTTTTAGTCATAATTCTCGTCAATTGTGAAATCCACTATTCCGGTGGTCAAATAAACTTAGGAAAGTTCATTAGAAAGCTCTATATATTTTTACAAGATCGTTATATTTTTGTAAGTCTTCAAGCTTTGAAATAAATATAGTTTATCACATTTAATCTTTTGAAACATTTACTTCAATTAAAAAATAAATTGTTTTGTCTTATGTAAACATCATTCTCGATAACTTTCGTGTTTTACATTTTTGCTAATTCGGACCAAAAAGTGGTCAAAATTGTGGTTTAAGTTCGGGTCAGAAACATTTTATCTAGAACCCAAGTTTTCTTTTAGTAACTTTAACTAATCACAACTTTTATTCTACAAGCTCTTTTTACACGATTCAAAAGGCTATGTCCTTGTTTTATTTTTTTCTCTTCAACTACAAATATATTCAAGGTCTTGTTTTCATAAATGTGGTGACAATAACTAGCATAATTTACTTGATTTACTAGTTTACTAACATGAAATCATAAGCAAGTTTTTATACATGTTTACTTTTTTAAGGTTTTTGTACAACATTATCAATATAACTAACATATATAACATAAAATAACAAGTATAAAATCATAGGAATGAGGATGTTGATCATAGTTTTGGTTTACAACTTTAGGCCTTAATGAAAAGGGAAATTAAGAACAAAGATCAAAGAACTAAGAACAATTCCACCCTTGGAATCCTTCAACCCCTCTTGTGAACTTTTGATATTTTATTACCACTTGTGTAAGAAATTTGATCACTTGAGTAGCTTGCAATCTAGCCAATGGATGAAGAAACTTAGAACTAGAATCATTTAAAGCTTGACAAGAGCTTTAACAATGATATGAAACTTGTAACTTGAAAATCAAAGATGGATTGCTATGGGATTACATTGATTGCTGGTTATGGGAGTGAAAGAGAAGAGGAAAATGAGTTGTTTTATAACCAAGGATGAGGAGGTTAAGTCTTTTTTAGATATTTTGCAACTTAGCTAGTCATAACTTACACATGTAACCATCTAAGTTGTTAGGTCACCATAATATAATAACACAAGTATGTTTAGATGTGAATAAGAAGAGAGAAAGGGATGAGAGCGGCGGATTCTTTCACACACAAGAATAAGTAAATGATATGTATAAAATGAAAGAACCAACACCCTCCTAAGAGGGTTACATGTGTTTATATAGGCAAGGGAGCTAGGGCAACACTTCTAGTTCCTTCCCTTATTCGTTTGTGTCTTTGCATAGGCCTATGGGCTTACTACATAAGCCTAGCACTAATTACAAACATATAAGCCTAATTAGAAACCTATTAAAAATCTAATGACCGACACTTGAATACTAGTTACACGTGATCCCAACAATCTCCCCCTAAGGATTGGTCATTTAGGTTACTTGACGTCATTCCAGCATTCTTCTTTCTTGTGAGTAGAGATGCTTTAGATTCTTTGACTTTATCAGCTTGACGTCTTGTGTGTCTTTGTTCTTTGTGGTTGGGGTGATCATATGTTGTTGTCTGCCATTCGTCAACTTCTGTGGTTTAGGTGTCTCCACGTCTTTCTCTACCATGCTCACACTTCTTTTGACTTTGAATTACCAATGTGATGTAGTTCTCGAGTCTTTAAACTTTGTAGATTATTTGATTTTGATGAAGAATCATCTTTAATGTTGTGTTGCCTTTGAATTTGATGAGAACTTTAATATGTGATGATGTTGGTATGAGCATGGGGAGATGGTGCGGTATTTTCCTCCAAGTAACAACCATCAGTACCTGCATGAATATGTTAGTGAAAAATACCAATCAATCATGGTAGACTTTTCTTAAAGAATTGACCACTACGATTGTTTTACTGATGAATGTCTTGATTCCATTCACCTTGGTCGGGCAAATCAGCCGTCCGAATCCGGTTGAGGGACAATTATCATTACTTAGAATAAATTCAATTAATGACCCAACGTCATCAGGATTCGATTCATGAAAGGAATCTCCTTGGCGGGATTTCCAGCAATTACAAGTTCAAATGTCGAGGGTTCTATCAGCATAGTGTGAAAACACATCTCTAATTCTTACAAAGGCTGTTCCTAAATTGGAGGCCATTAAGAAGGCTAACACGATATACCAAGTATATCTACATTCAGTGAGTCATCAAGTACAATCAAGCATCACTTCACGATCAGAGACCGTTTGAGACACACTAAGCGTAACCCACAAGGGATTACCAAAGTGACATCTTTGTCAAGGTCGCTTTGATGTTAACCCCGCAAGAGTTTCCATTCAATCACTGAGGATCACAAATGTGAATCCTCTCATAAATGTTCTCGGCAGATTGCTAAGATCTGCGTAGGACTCTAGAATATATCACTTGTGTCCTTATTGTTGAACAACAAGTGATGAAATATTAAGTGTTCCTAAGAGATATTTTAATGAATCTCGAGGTTCTTTACTCAATTAGTGCGCTTTGGTTTTAGTCGTCAGAGACTGGAGCGGTGTCTCTTGTTTCAATATCAACACATCTCGTAATGAGAGGTCGATAGATTATGTAGGGTTCCCCGTGAGAATGAAACAAGCTCTTTTGAGAGAACTTGAGTGGCTTAGAAGGTTTAGTGCAGTGCGTCAATGGGTCCATGGCGACTTTGTCTTCAATACCGGCGTCATTTTTGTGACAACCAGTAGCATATGAGTTGAACCCGGTGTCTCTCCTAAGTTGAATCATATGGATGGCTATTTATTTTCACCCTTTTCGTTAACTTTTCTTATTAATTGTTCAATTCCTTCTTTCTCCATTTCTCATATTCTCCTTTTTTCAATCATATCTAAGGACTTCTAATTCTAACTATTGGTGATGTCCTTGGGTAGATCCCTCCGGCTCTGGCGGATCATACGACGTTTATTCCTAAACTTAGTCACCTTATAACTCCATGACTATTCCTATGTTTGCCATAAAACCATTCTCTTGAAAATCTCTCAAAGTGTTTATGATTATAAACATATTTTGTTAACACTTTGAGAGTTTTGTATTTTCAGAAATACTCCCCCTCTACACGTGCTTATGAGTTTTGACTTAAATCTGCACAGTGAGGGTAGAGCTCGCACCTTTGAATTTATCGACTCCTGATAGACAATTCCCCGCGATACACGGTTACGTTGAATAGTTATAGAGTTCGATTGTTAGTTTTTAGGTGACAACTAGCTCTAGTAACTACCTTGAATATGTGAACATACCTTGAAAAGGATATTAAACCCATCAAAGTTCATGTCTATCAAGAGTTTCTCGAATTGGTACGTTCTACTAAGACAAGTCTTTTTGATTACTGACATTTCAAAGCTCGTCAATTCATGGGTTAAGTCTTAGTTGAGCACTTTCGAGATTCCATTTACTTTACAACATATTTTTGATCACATATATTTTTCTCCCCCTCAAAAATGGCATATTTATGTCGTTTTTTTGATGAAATATTGATTTAAAATATGACCATTATGAGTTTTGCTGGAAGATTTCCACAATAACTTTTCTTTTGAACAAAGTTGTTTAGCAAATACTCCCCCTCAACAAGTAATATTAACTTTTGAGGTTTTGAAAAAAAAAAACGAGAGGGAATACTTGTTATTTTGAGTAGAATTATGAAAAATATACAAAGTTTGATTAATTCTACTTAAAAGTAAGAAGCTTTCGCTCCTTATATGAGGATTGTGGCACTGAAGCGTACCACAGGGTCCTTTCTTTACAAGATCAGGTTGTACACTGACATATGTGCACAAACCGTATATATATATCACAAAATATCAGTTAAGAATATACTAATAATCCAAATTTATACACAACACTAACCAACTACTCTGGATGTTTAAACGTCAGAATCGGAAAGCCTGGTCTTCCTCCCACATAGCTTTCAAGCCTCCTCATTTGATCTCGGTGCTTCAACATCTCCTCGATCCTTTTAACAAACCTTCGAACAACCCGTTGTTCCTAAGAATTTCATCTTCCACCTTTTCCCAACTGAATATCCTTCAAACGAGAATCCGAGCCATCATGCACCATCTTGAGAGTATCATCATAGAATTTGTGAATTTCATCAAATGCCATAAAGCAAGTGTGGTGATTTTCACTTCTGTAGACAAATCCGAATTTTGGTTTGGTGAAGAGCTTGTATTGTGGCTGTCTGTTGATTTCGTTGAAGTGGAGAAGCGGTTTCATAAGATTGAGCTGTTTCTGGTAACTTTCAACACCAAGATGTAGGTCTTCAACACGTTCTTGTATGATCTTGCTTCTGATGAAGATAAGGAGTGTAATGATGTACTTCAATTGGATATCCGTCAGAAACTGACGCATCCTTCCTTGTACCTTGAGTAGATACATATCTTCAATGTCATTGAGAGACAAGTCTGGAAAGTCAGCTTCTGAGAACTCGTACTCCTTTTCATCTTGTCTTTTCACCACGATCTTTTTCAAGAAGGAGTAGTCCCACTTGGTAGCCGTAGAGATAGACATAATAGCCATGATCCTTTGGTCATGCTTAACATCCTTTTGCGACTTGCTTAGCTTGCTGCTTCTATAGAAAAGCCTAGGCCTTTCTGGCCAATGGTGAATCCCTAGCAAGGCATCTTGGTCGTATTCCACCTCTTTGTCAACGAACAAACTAGTGGCGTCTTCCTCAATAGCCTTGTTGGAGAATGAAGCAACTGGTATGTTGAAGGTCAAAGATGTAGAATGCTTCTTACTTATTGAGCTTCCGTGTTGAAGAAACTCAAGGTCATTGTTGAAGAAGAATTTGAATGAAATCTTAGGTTGTCCAGGTTTACCGATAAGAGGAAATGGTTTGGTCTAGTCGGTGTAATAAGGTCCATGTTTCTTTGTTGAATGATCAATGTTTGACTCGGGATTGAGCCAGTCAATATTGTTCAACATTGCACGGGCAATGTTTTCTAGGTGATACTCTAACTCAATCGCGCTTCCGGATCTTTCGTTTAGCAAATTGAAGGCGTCATTCTTGATCCGTCGGATTTCTTTCTTGGTCATCTTCTTAATCTTGAACTGACTTTTAAGCACTTGGACCTGCTCCACTATAAGACCATCCACTGGCTCTTGATAGTCTTCAAGGGGTGGTTGTGCCTCGACCAGTTTGTTGAACCAATCATACTCTTCTGTGTTGTCATTATCTAGCCATGAGACAACGACAGACTTCTTTCCTTTCTTGCTTGTTGATGGTCATGGTCTTGGCCTTGGAGAAGGTTGAGGTGACGGTTGAGGCTCCGGTTGCTCATAGTCATCACCACCGGTGTAGGTACAATGATCACCGACTTTATCAGATGGTGGGGTGATGTAGGAATCCTTAGGTTTATCTGATGGTGGTGGTTGAGCAGCTTGAGTTGTGGGGTTGGTAGAAGTTTTGGCTGGTGGTGGTGGCATGGATGATGATGATCCTCTGGTTTTCTTTTGTTTCTTTGCATTAGGATTCGTATCTTGATCGTCATCTTTCCTCGGTCTTGTCTCTCGTGTTCGACACGCTGCGACAACGCTGTTCGGGGTCAAAGGAAACTTCCTTTTCTTGAGCAAGTTTTTCAACCACCTAGGCGGTGAACCTAATCATTTGTAGTGTAGTATTAGGGTAAGACTCTAGATTGATATCGTTCTCTAGGGGAATAGGAATGCTAGTGAGAAGTTACTACGCTAAGGTTGGGGTTGAGGAAGATTATTTTTTATCTTTTTATATTTTTTAGAAAATTGAAATTACGAATCTCGGGGTATTGGATTTGGGGGGTTGGTATTTCTACCGATTACTCTACTATTCTAATTATCTAATTAACTAAGCTAAGGGGTAGTCTATGTCTAATTGATGTGTGCTCGTATGATGATTAAAGATGTGTTTACCTAGATGATATTACTCCCTAGTTATCTCCTATTGATGGTTGAATTGTCACGTCCTTATACTTAACGCGTTGTGTCTTCTAAGGTCGTAGGGTATGTTTTCTTCCCTAACTCTTTTAGACTACCTTAAGGTTATTGCATACGAAATCTCTAGGATTCATAAACTAACTCTAAGGTTATCTTTGGATTTTTAGCCTACAACAACTCTAGGCGATTATAAACTAATGTTCACAAAGATTACTCAAGCATTAAAAACACAACGAATGACCTATCGCAATCCTAGGTCAATTACAATTAAGATAAGAGACAACCAATCAATATTCAATACCTAGGTTTCATAGATCTAAGCAAACACACAAGTAAATTAGCCGGACATGGAAAACATGCAAGCATACACACAAACAATTGAAGACATAATTGAATCAATGAAGTAAACTACTTATCTTGTTGTAAAATAGGGTATGAGAACCCTAAGATACGCCCAAGACAGCCAAAAATCGTTATTAGGTTTTACTCCACAAAACCACCTCTCTAAAAGTCTGAAAATTCGAATTCTATATATAGAGTTACAACTTGCGACGACGTCACTCTTTAAATGTGACGCCGTCGGATCGCCGCCATTAGGGTTTTGTCTTGACCATGTCAATCTTGTGACGACGTCACCTTATGGTTGTGACGCCGTTGGCTTCATCTTCTCGACGCCGGGATCCGAATTTAGGCGGTCCGAGTTGTGACGCCTACTCTTTAAAACCCGGCCGTCGGTACAAAATAGCAATTTCGCCATCGAGCCGTCACAAATTTGAGCACGTTATACTGGCCGCCTCTAACTAATGACGTCACCTTCAATTCCAAAGACTTGAGTGTCTTGATCTTGACTTGGCCATTTTCTTCATATATTAACACCTTTCGTCCGAATAAGTGTCATTCCGACAATTTGCCTTCAAGAGACCTAAAAGTGAAAAGGAACGAAATTAAGCAATGAACGGATATAAAAGTGGTCGATTAAGTGCTTAAATGACCCCTCAAAAGTGTACCTTTTAAATCCTTATCATGCCCGCATCTTCTTTGCATGGCGTTCAAAGTTGTCTTGCAACGAGAAGATCGTAGAGCTGTTCACTGAGTTTGTTAAACTTGTTACTCAAATGATGTTCATGTTTCTATACATATAAGAGTTAGGATAACCTATTATCCGTTTCTCCATAAAAGGGTAACACGTAATACTTATTTGCACTAGCATTTGATTATGGGCGAGAAAATTAAAAATTATGTAATTTTCATATCAAATACTCCTATTAAATTATATTCACAATCAAATAAGGTAATTGAGGAACGTTTGTGAGACTCCTCAAACCAAACTTGGCAAATATTTTTTACATAAAATGCATAACCAAATCTGACCTATTGTTAGTAATCAAGTATTCTTATATACTTTTGTTTAAAACCATTTTTTGAAAAGTATTTCATAAGAAGTAGACAAATATACATTTTAAACGATATATGACACACCTTAAACCGATCTACGTTAATTTATGATTTTTAGAAAATGACCCAAATCTGAAAATCTGGACCCACGAATCCAACATGACCCACGGATCCTGCACTAGATATGTGGATCTGTGGTACCCTGGTCCAACTCTAACTTTGCCATAAAACTCAACTTGACGCATCAGAAAGCTATGAAACTCAATGTGTAACATTTCATCACATAATACCAAAGTTTAAGTACACAAAAACCATTTACAAATCCATGGAAAAGTTTACTAATACTTAAACATTATTACAAACATCCATTTGACGCATTTCATATACATAACTTTACATGACTCAATGAGGTTTTAACTTGTCTGTAGCATGTTCTAATACTACTTGCTTAATCATAACGATAAGCGCTTCCAATCTGTGCTTCACATTTTAAGGTATTTTTTTTCTTTTTTAGAATGACAATTTTAACTATCTCACACCATTTACACTATAAATCCATCTCGCATGTCGAACCTACAACTATTTGATTTGGGAGCTTCTCACACAACATGGGGTACCACTGGGACACAAGCCCTTTGGTCACATCTTAAGGCCTTTATCCGAGACCTTATTTGCCACATAAACCTAAAACAAATTTATCAACTAACACGTAAGATTTATGCTTGGTAAGTAATCTGAATAACATATAATCATATATAACTAAGGGGGTATTTCTGTTTTTCTTTGGAATAAGAGGTTTATAAATGTAGTGAGTCCCCTTCCTTAATACCATTTATTGAGAACTAGTGCTATATTTTACACTCTACGATTGTGAGCCCAAATTAAAAAAACAATATTATATGTGCAAGTGGGGATTCACATGCATTAAAAATAGAAACAATGCCTAAACCATACTAGCATCATTTACATTCATAACTAGTCCACATGACTATAACCAACCAAAACTTTCATAAATAGAATTTATCAACAATTATCAAGCCATATCAAAAATAAACTGAATCATACTATCACTAGTCCATAGGGCTAACGATGCTAACTCTTGCATACATAGCACATAACCAGTCATCAATGATTATCAAATAATTTTGTCACATACATTAGTTAATCCATAACTACTAGACTAAAGCTCACCTTAGCTAGTTAGACTAAAGCTCACCTTAGCTAGTTATGCCTACTAACATAATTTATAGCATTTATCCATGATAGCTAAACCAAGGTTTCTATACCCTTAACACATTAATTCAAAAAACACATAATACAATGAATGCAGTATATAACCACATTACTTACTTAAAATCCATAGTTATACTATCAATAACCAATCATCAACTTTTTGATTCCTAAACAAGAATCACTATCAAATAAGTATGCTTCTCATTATATAATAATGAATAATAATCTACCCAATCTATATATCAAACACCTTTTTTCACATGCATATGATCAATCACTTTGATCATACTTGAACCTCAAAATCAACCATTTAATCACAACCCAATTAAGGGGCTTAAGGCTTATCATCATTACTTTGGTTAAAACCATTCTTTACAAAAAAAAAAAAAAAAAAAAAAAAAAAACTCCAAATTACCTCATGAACCCTTACTTTAAAAATGCCACCAAATCAAAGATTATGAGCTACTTACTTGAGGAGATGATTGTTAGGAGCTAAACTCTTGAAATGGGACACTAATTCTCCAAGATTTAATCATCAAGGTTGTCTTTGTTTCCTATTTTCTTTGTTCTTCATGTCACTAACACACACAAAACACTCTACTATAAACTTATGGAAAGTGAAATGAGAGTTTGACTGGACTAAAATCTGGTACAAGTTTGCCCCTTGTGACAGAAATGGTGCCTCAAGTCCGATTGTTAAGGTTTTGGCCACACATAATTTCTATACCCACAAGCACATATAACTAACATTAACTTTAAGTTTGACTTCCAACTTAAATATATTGACTAACAATTTATAATAAGTCTCCGAACTTATACATGTTATATCAAACTTAAAAGATAGCATTTTGGTAATAAAATACTTAAACAAGGTTTTGGGGTGTAACAGTTGATCATTGAGCTTAAGATGATCCATTAAAAAACCTTGACGATATTTCTTTAATCTTCACTTCCATGGGCTCTGAGATAAAGATTGTTAACGTTGATTGCTTAGAAAGTCAAATAAATTTGGGTACTAATCTTCATATATTCATAAGAACAAATAATGGAATCAATGCACGTATGTCATTGTTCGGGATTCACATGAGTATATGCGAAAAGATTAGGTAACATGGTGATTGATATTATGTTGCAACATGAAAGTTGGAGATAAAGTAAAGACATACCAAACTAGAAAATGGTGTAAATTGTTCGTGAAAAAAAAAGAAAAGTAAAGAAATTCTGTAATTTACTAATAATGAATATAAATAGTAAAACTTAAAGATGTGATGCTGATAAGGGATGGTGGATGCTTAACGAATCCATGTTAAAATGGTGTCAGTGGTTAAGATTTAAAGCGAAGCATTACTATGGTGAATGGGTGTATAACTCAGCAAAATAATTGACAAAATTGACAAAATTTATTTGTTAAATAAACAGTGTTTTCACATAGTAAATAAATAAAATGTTATAAATATGTGCGTAAAATGATGTCTTTATTAACACACACATATCTTTTTACGAATGTGGTTTATTGATACTAATAACAAAGACACGTTTTTTACAACAGATTCAGACCGAGAACATCTTATGCAACTAAAATATAACAAAAATCTTATCAATATATTTATGAATTTTTTTTGGGAAATGCTAACAACAACCCTAAGGGTTGTTGATAACAACGCAACCTTTTCACAAAATCTGCTTATATTAAGACATATTCAGAAACATGCTCCACATTTTTAGCTAATATGACTAATGAGAAGATTGAATTGAGTTTGCATGTGCGGAATATTAGGAAGCTGTTAATGATTTTAAATGATTTTATTTGGACATGGTATTTTGTCTTAACATAAATTTTGAAAATTAGCTATTATCAAACAACCCTAATGGCTAATAACAATAAAAACTAAAACCGTGTTGAATAACGAGTGAGTACATGGTACGACCACTATCTAAAAGAAATCAGTTATTGCTTTCCTCAGCGAGCCGACTGTATTTAAAAAAATATCTTCTCAATTGTAAGTTTCTCTCTATAAATCTTTTAACTCTCATTTATTTATTTATTCAAATTATTTGAAACCCTAATCCCCAATTATAATACCAAATTATTAACTAAATTCCAATTTGCTTATTTGAACAATTGGTACATTTCACGCATTGTATGAATTTTTTTATGATTGATTTTTGTTAACGAAAAGAGCTTGATTTATATCTAGGGTTATGGTACACAAAAGTCACTAAAGTTTCCAAAAAATTTGTCCTAAGTTACTATAGTTTCATTTTGGTCATCCAGGTTACCCATGTTATCGGGTTTGTTAATTAGGTCTCTATAAGTTTAAAAGTACTACGCTCAGGTCATTGAGTGGAGTGGCAACCGGCTACTAGACCATCTCATATGCCACATGGGCAGACATACTTCTCCACCTCATGGCGACGTTGGATTTCCACTTTCCTACCCTTTATTTTTATAAACCGGGTATAAAATCAAATCGTTATACTTGATTTCCCCCAAATCAATTTTAGGGTTTCACAAACCCTTTCTTCCACAAACCCATTTCTTCCACAAACCCTTTCTTCCACAATGAGTGTGCTTTGTGGCTGTGGTGAAGTAGCAAGGTTGCGAACATCATGGAAACAGAATAACCCCGCAAGAAGATTTCTTGGTTGCCCCAACTTTTTGGATCCAACAACAAATTGTAACTTTTTTAGATGGGTTGATCCCGCATTACCAAACCGTTGGTATCAAACAAGGATGGTTGAGTTGAATATGAGTGTGATTAATCTTCGACAAGAGCTTCTTCAAGTAAACAATCAATTGTCAAGATCTACCTTCTACAATCGGGTGTTGATTGTGTTGCTTGTTAGTGATGAGTGTCTAAATCTCATCATTTTGTGGTATTATGTCTTGTAATCTAAGCGCAAAATCATCTTGAAAAACACTCGAAACACATCAAAATGATCAAAATATCACAAATCGATGTGTTTTATGTGTTTTAAATGCAAAAATATCAAAATCGGATGAAAAATGATTCAAGTTTGCAAAATTGGCGGTTTAGTCCCCAAGTTTTAAAAGTTGTCAAATCTAGTCCACGGAATTCAAAATGTGGAATTTTATCATTCAAGGTCCTTAAAATATTCTAAGTTGTAAAAATGGTCCTTGAATGATTCTTTGGTCAATTGGCATAAAAGGTCCTAAACTTTGAAAAATTGCAAAATTAGTCCTTGGACCTTTTAAAATGGAATTTATGCAAAAGTAGTCCTTGTACTATCAATGTTTGTCAAGTTTGGTCCTTGTGAGAAGTTTGGAAAAGTGGCATGATCGGTCCTTGAAGTTTGGTGAAATTACATTTTGGTCCTTGTTATCTAGCTAAACCAAGCGGACACCTTATAAATATCAAAGCCCAAATCCCAAATCCATCACCTAGCCCAACTCCCTTGACCCGCCCTTTGTTTATTAAATACCACCGGTCAACAAAGTCAAATCATTAACCGCCAAGCGCGCCTAAACCCACCTTCACCAGCTCTCCTCTCCACCCACGATTCCCAAAACCGGGCATGGTTTTCCAACCTTTTCAACCCCCTCTCCATACCTTGTCCCTCCACCTCCTCTAAACACCAAAATCCTTTATTGATTGAAACCCACTCCATTAATAGCTCAAACATGCTAATAAGAATTTGGCGCCAAAAATCCAAGTGTATGGTTTGATGAATTAGAGAGATCCAATGGCTCGAAGTGGTGGGAAAGATTCGAGAGGTCAAGAGAAGTCAAAAAGTCTATAAAGAGGAGCTATGATGCAATGTATCTAAGTATCTAGTGTAATTTAAATTTTCTTTAGTCGTTTTATTTAATCTAAGTTTCCGATGTATGTTTTCAATTCCAAGTACTTTGTTTAAGTCTCTCAAGTGTATTTGAATCTTTTTTAATGATCAATTTCAGTGTTTAAATATCAAATTCAGTTTATGCAAATTTCCTTTCAAAAATATCATATCATGGTAATGTTGTTGTTTGTTGTTTATATGGACTGAAATAAGCCACATAAGCTCCTAAATAGCTTTTCTAAGCTATTAGAAATCTTAAAATTCAGTTTAGAAGTTAAAACCAAAAATCACTAAAAATACCAATTAAATAGTTTAAAAATCTAAAATCACTTGGAAATGGTGTATACAAGCGGAGCGGGGTGAATTATGGATGGCCTTGGGTTAGTGGCTTAGTGGTAAGCCTATAGGGTGTTCTTGGTCCTTGATTCTCGGTTTGAGCTTGGATAGCACTTGTAAGCTTTTGATCATTTTGCATTTCTTTGTTGTAGTTGTTCATTAGCTTAAATTTACATTTCTTTGTGATCATTAGTCTTAATTAAGTGTATTTAAGCTTTAAAATCGGTTGGTTGTTCTTTTAAATTTGTAGTTTATAAAATTTCATTTGGACAATTAAATTAGCATAATCATAATTCTTGTGTTTTATGTTGTTAAAACTTTTGGTTCATGTTTATTTAATCTCATATAATGATATCATAAGGTCTATAGTCGGTTTCATGGTTTAAATTTGTGATTTGCTTTGTAAAACTTCAAAGCAGTCAATATAAGTGGTGTTTGGTTTACTGGTGTTTAAAAGTGCTCAAGGTCTCAAGTGGTTATTGTTTGTTACGTGTCTCACTTGGTCTATAATAACTCATCTTAACCAAGAAAAACCGTCTTTGTTTAGCAAAAGTCAAAATTAGCTTTTAATCAAATTATGTCTTTCTTTGTTGGATTTTATAAGCTTCATGATCATGATTTTGTGTTAGAAAGTTGTTAGTGTTGCTCAAATCGGTCTTAGTATACCTTAAAACAACATATTCGTGATTTAAATCGGTTTAAAGTTCATATAAGTCAAACTTTTAGTTTAAGTCAAAAGTCAAATTTTCATTTGGGTCGTTTTGAATAAAATAGATCTTTTCTTGTGTGTTTAATAGTAAGATTTAGCTTAAAAGCTCTTAGGGTATTAAAGTCTAGTTGCTAAACAAAATATAAAAATGTTAGTTCTCTGCTCATCGCTTATTAAGTGCTTATTTTCTTGCTTCTTTTGGGTACCTAGTGAAAAAGTGCCACATGCACCGATTACATAAGCTCAATCAAAAGCTTGCACAGAGCTCATTTGTTGTTCAAATCTTGTGATCTTTGTTTCTTTGGAAAGCCAACTGGTCATCTTGAGGTCTCAAGCTTTGTTTTTCATTTTCTAGCTTGTTGGCTAGAAATTGCAATAAGCTTAAAGTTTGTCCCATTTCGTGTTGTCATAAGTGCTTATTGTCTTCATTCTAGCTTTTCGGTGTGCTTCTCTGTATCTCTTAGCTTCATTTCAGTTCATATAGCTTGTTTGCATCTTATTTGAGCTTTTGTTTCAATTTGTTGAGCTTGTTTGAGCTTATTCCATCAAAATAAGCTCTTAAGCATCATCTGTTGGGATTATAAGCTCCTCAAACGACTTATTTGTAGTTTGTAAAATTTTTGTGTTTGTTAAAGTTTCATAAAATCGGTAGTAAAGTAGTTTTCAAAAGAAAATCGAGAAAAAGATCAATTTAAAATCGGTGATAGTGTTTATTTAATAGGTTTTAGCTTTTTGATTTTTCTTTCTAGCTTATTAATAAGCAAATCTTGTTTTCTATTTTCTTAGTTTTCTGTCATCATATAGTATTTTTAGAAAAAGTTTCATAATTTTCTCTAATCTTTTTAGTATTTATTATAATTTTAAATAGTTAAAAATAGTAATTAATTAGTAATAAATAATTAAAAGCATAAAAATATCTTTTCAGTTTTAAAATTAGTTTTATCATATTTTAGATTTTCCAAGTTAAAATTTTATTTTCCAGGTTTATTTTATATTTTCTAGTATTTAAGTGTATTTTAAATAATAATTAATTAGTAATAATTAGATAAAAGTGTGAAAAATATATTTTAATTTTAAAATTAGTTTTATAATATTTTAGATTTTCTCAATCATAATTTTATTTTTCTAGCCTTATTTTGTATTTTCTTCTATTTTAGAGTATTTATTAAATAGTTAAAATAGTTTTAATTAATAATAATTAATTAAATAGTGTTAAAAATAATTTTCTTTTCTAATAATTTTCTTTTATTTTAGGATTTCAAAATGTTATTTTTATATTTTTAGGTCTTTTATTTCTTAGATTTCACTTTTTATTTTGTGCGTATCGTGGTTTTAAACTTACGTTTACGTTTCTTTCATCGATTGTTGTGCTTTCGATTACGTATCCTATTCCTTCCAAGCAATCGGTAGTGTAATATTTCTAATCAAAACCTTCTTGATCACTATCCTTAGTGATCACTCTATCATCTGAGTTTGTTTTGACACACCATTGAGTCTCCGTGGGACTAAACGACCCGAAATTCATTCTATTCTCCAGGACTTCATTGCATTTGTGTTTTAAGCGGTTTTAAGTCTATTACGGTTAGCCATTCACAAGTGGCTAGCTTGTGTGATTAGACTTGACTAGTTTAGCACCAATCAAATTTTAGGCGCCCATTGCGGGAGCTTTAGCGTGTGTTTAGCCATTTCGGACCCATTCTTGCACATAACCCACCATTTGTAAAAAGTTTTTGTAAAGTTATAAGAAAATCAAAAAGTTCATTAACACTTTTCCTAAAGTGTTAAAAACACCAAAAATATAAAACAACAAAACAATCGTAGCGTTTTCTATCTTGTATTGTCTTTAAGGTGATTCTTAAAAGCGATGCGATTTGGTTAAGCGAGACGATACCAAAAATATTGTCCAAAAGTTTTTGAACCCATCTGCACAAATCTTACCTCGTCTTTTCGGTGGTACTTAATATATACATAAAAATCAACCACCGCAAATCAAGGCGGTGCACTACCTAGCGGGGTGCGACCATAATAAGTTCGAACATCGATTTAAAACTTGCCTTTGTGTCACTTGTGATTTGGTGTACCTTTTTCAAAAAGCCATTTCATTTGTGATTATTGGTTAAGTTCACTTGTCGTTTTGCCTCATTTGTTTTGAAAATTGATTTTTATACTTAGTGCATGCTTTCGTTCTTCGATTCTACAAGTCCACTTTCGAACTTGGAAAGATTCCTCGTGAGCGTAGAGGGCGTTCGGCTCCTTGGTAGTGGTGAGGCGTCTACCACCACCACCACACAGCCGAAATGGCGGAAGACAAACCCATGAATGAGCTTCTCCAAGCACCCATCGAGGGTTACGGAGATGCCATTGTTGTCCCGACCATCGTGGGCGACACTTTCGAGCTCAAAACCGGGTTGCTTAATCTAGTAACCCAAAGCCAATTCTATGGTTTTGGCGGGATGATCCTCATGCACACATTCGATGGTTTAACAAGATTGCATCTACCATCAAGTACAAGAATGTCCCACATGAAGCTATCAAGCTTCTTACATTCCCATTTTCTCTAGAGGACAAGCCGGAATTGGCTTGAGAAACAACCCCTCGTTCTATAGAGACATGGGAAGATCTAGTCACCAAGTTAGTTAACGAGTTCTATCCTCCATCCCGAACCACAAGTCTTAAGAATGAGATAATGAAATTTTCTCGAGATTTGATGAATCATTCGGGAGGCATGGGATCGTTACAAAGAGTTGCCATGAGTGTCGCATCATGGTTTTACCGAGTTAATGCAAATGGATACTTTCTACAATGGTCTCAATCGGACTAATCAAGACTCTTTGAATGCCTCATGGAGGTAATTTCTGAGCAAGACCACAAAGAGGCCTTGCAAATCATTGAGAACAAATCTCGGTCCGTCCTTTCCGAGCAAAGACATATCGGTCTCATCTTGGACCTTCTTCTTCATCCCGTGAGTACATCTAGCACCGATGCTAAGATTGACAAACTCACGAGACATTGTTCGAGCTTTGGTTCTTGCTAACCAAAAGAAAGTGACCTTCACTCGAGACACCAACACATGGTGAAGTGAAGAAAGTCGAGAGTTGTGTTACTTGTGGTGGTCCTCATGCTTACTACAATTGTCTTGCCACCGATGGTAGTCCTTTTGAAGCCAATGCTCTAGCCGGTAGTTCACAACAAGGAGGTACTCAATACCGTCCTCAAAATGAACCACACTACCGTGCTAACACTAATCGAGCACCACCGGTTTAACGAGAATCATAACATGCAAAACCGAATCGAAACCAACCAAGAATGAACCAAGGTTATCAAAACCAAGGTAATTTCTATCTGGACCCAATCAAGGTTTCCAACATCAAGGAAACCTTAATCAAAACAATTTCAATCGAGGGAATCAATTTCATGGGAATATGAATCCTAATCAAGGAATTTTGGCTATAATCAAAACATACGACCTCAAATTGTCCCTCCAGCTCCTCCGTCATTGTTCCTCCGGGACCATCATCGATGAGTTCTTGAAGCAATTCATGAAATCCCAAGATGAAATGAGCAGGTTGTTGGTCGGTCAGTTGCGATCTTAAGAAGTCTTTAAATGATCAACCCTCGGGCTCGGGAAAACTTCCGAGCAACACGATCGCTAACCCGGGGGCGATGCAAAGCGATCACAACCAAGTGGTGTTTCATATGATGGACTGCTTGTTCCTACTACCTCTTCTTCTTCTTCTCTCCCAAAGGTAGTGGAAAGTGAACCTCCAACACACAATGGACCTCGACTCCAATGCCTCCTCCTCACGTGGCAATGAGTCAAGTTACCAAGGAAACAACGGACAAGGTGCATTATTCTAGCCCACGAAGTACCGCACGTCCTACCTTGGTAGTCCAACCTCAAATGGTCCGAAACCCAAGTCAAATCAAGGAGTTGTTTTGAACCTCCTGTAGCTCTGTTGAGAATCAATCCAAATCTTCTATTCCTTACCCATCACGTTTGAATGAGCAAAAGCTCATGAAAAAGCCGGTCATCAAATGGACAAATTTTCCAAATTTTCCAAGAATTACACTTTGACATAAGCTGCGGATGCTATCATCTTGATGCCCAAGTTCGCATCAACTCTCAAACACATGTTAAGCAATAAGGAAAAGCTTTTTGAAATGGCAAAACTCCTCTTAGCGAGCGCTCGTGATTATTCGAAAAGCTTCGAGAAAAACTTGGAGATCACGGAAATTTCTCTTACCTTGTGTATTCCGGGAATGGTTGAATGCTTTGCCCTAGCGGATCTTGGTGCAAGCATAAACCTTATGCCTTATTCGATATGGAAGAAACTTTCTCTTAGGAACTCACTCCTACATGCATGACTCTCGAGCTTGCGGATCGTTCCATATCCGTCCTCTTGGCATTCTTGAGGGCGTATTTGTAGTAGGAAAGTTCCATTTTCCGGTGACTTCGTGGTTGTTGATTTTGATGCGATCATCGGGTTCCTCTCATTGTTGGTCGAGGATTCACGAGCGGGCGTGCTCTCATTGATGTATTTGAGCAAGAAATCACATTGCGTGTTGGTAATGAAGTCATCACCTTTAACCTTGATCAAACTTGAGGTACTCCGCAAATTATGATTACGAATCGGTTAACGAATAGATATCATCGATGTTGCTTCGAAGAGTACTCTCGAAGTTCTTGGTTATTCTCATAATTACGTGAGTGGGATTCCACCACATCTTCTCAACCTATCATAGCCAATTCTACTCCTTCTCTCACTCCGTTTGAGGCGACTTCATCTTAGATGAGATTGAAGCATACTTGGCTAGTGATTACATTCCATGGGAAATTGATCACGCTCCAATTGATATTGAGGGGACATACTTCTTATTGAGAAGTTGCTCAATGATGATCCATCATCAACCCTCACTCTAGTGATTCAATTCCGGATGAGATTAATCAAAATGAGATTAATCTGGAGGAGATATTCTTCTAAAGAAGTTGTTAAATCGGGACACTTCTCCTCCTCTCCTCCCATCAAACTTCATAACAAGGAAGTCAAGTCGGTTGAGAAAAGCGAAGAATTTCTGAGGTTGAGCTTAAGGACTTACCTCCTCATCTCGAGTATGCATTTCTTGAGGGTGATGATAAATTACCCGTCATTATTGCTCGAGATTTGAGTAAAGATGAAAAATTGCTCTCATAAAAATCTTGAAGTCACACAAGCAAGCAATTGCTTGGAAACTCTCCGACATTAAGGGTATCAACCACGAGTTTTGTACTCATAAAATCTTGATGGAGGATGACTTTAAACCAGCGATTCAACATCGAGAGCAGTGAATCCAAAATCCATGATGTTATCAAGCAGGAGGTTATCAAACTTCTTGATGCGAGGATTGATTTACCCGATCTCGAGATAGTCCTTGGGTTAGCCCAATTCATTGTGTTCGAAAAGGGTGGCATTCTTGTTATCACAAATGAAGATAACGAGTTAATTCCAACTCGATTGGTTACGGGATGGCGTGTTTGCATTGACTATCGTAAGTTGAATGATGCCACCCGTAAAGACCATTTTCCTCTACCCTTCATGGACCAAATGCTTGAGAGATTAGCGAGGAATGAATACTATTGTTTCCTTGATGGTTTCTCGGGTTACTTCGATCCCATTGATCCACGGGATCAAGAAGACTACATTCACACCGCCCATACGGAACTTTTGCCTACAAGCGTATGCCTTTTGGCTTATGTAATGCTCTGCACGTTCCAACGATGTATGATGGCCATTTTCCACGACATGATCGGAAACAATGGAGGTGTTTATGGATGACTTCTCGGTCATTGGGGATTCTTTTCAAACATGTCTCTCCATTTAGAAAAAATGCTTCAAAGGTGTGAAGACACCAATCTTTGTCTAAAGCGGGAGAAGAGCCACTTTATGGTCAAAGAAGGCATAGTCCTTGGCCATAAGATTTCCAAGAACGGGATTGAGGTTGATAGAGCAAAGTTGATGTTATTGCTAAGCTTCCTCATCCTACTACCGTCAAAGGTATTAGGAGTTTTTAGGTCATGCCGGTTTCTATCGTAGATTCATACAAGATTTTTCTAAAATCGCCCGACCTATGACCCATCTTCTTGAAAAGGATGCTCCTTTTATCTTCTCACCCGAGTGCATAGAAGCTTTTGAAACATTGAAGAAAAACTTCTTGAAGCACCATTCTCGTTGCTCCGTGGGACTTGCCTTTTGAGCTCATGTGCGATGCAAGTGATTTTGCTATCGGTGCGGTCCTAGGGCAGCGAAGAAACAAGCATTTTCACCTATTCACTACATAAGTAAAACTATGGTGAAGCTCAAACTCATTACACCACCACGGAAAAAGAGCTATTAGCCGTGGTGTATGCATTTGAGAAGTTTCGGCCGTACTTAATCTTGACCAAATGCGTGGTGTATACGGATCACTCGGCTCTTAAATATCTCTTTGCAAAACAAGATGCAAAGCCGAGATTGCTTCGTTGGATTCTCCTCCTCCGAGAATTTGATATCATTATCGTGATAAAAAGGAGCCGAGAATCTAGCTGCGATCATCTGTCGATTAGAAAACCCTCACCAAGATGTTTTCGAGAAAAAGGAAATAAATGAAACATTTCCTCTCGAGACACTCAATGCGGTTTCTTTTAGTGGAAATTCTACCACCCATGGTTTCTTGACTTAGCAAATTACCATGCGGGTAACTTCATTAATGAAAGGGATGTCGACCCAACGGAAGAACAAATTCTTCAAAGATGTTAAACATTATTTACGGGGCGACCCTTTCTTGTTCAAAATCTGTGCGGATCAAGTCATCCGACGGTGTGTTTATGGACGAGGAAGCTATTGACATTCTCACGACTTGCCATCTTTGGACCCACGGGGGCCATCATAGTCAAACTACACCGCCAAAAGGTGTTTGATTCCGGGTTTTATTGGCCCACAATCTATAAGGATGCCCACGAATTTGTCAAAGCACTGTGGCTTGTCAACGTCATGGAAATATATCTCAAAGAAATGAAATGCCACAAAATGCCATTCAAGTTTGTGAGATATTTGACATATGGGGTATTGATTTTATGGGGCCATTTCCTTCGTCTCGTGGAAACAAGTACATACTCGTGGTACATTGACTATTTGTCAAAATGGGTTGAAGCAAAAGCTTTACCCACCAATGATGCCGAGTTGTTGTGAAGTTTTAAAATCTCTTTTGCGGTTTGGAACTCAGGAAGCGATAATCGGTGATCGTGGTACACATTTTGCAATGACCAATTTGAAAGAGTCATGCAAAAGTATGGTGTTACCCATCGTCTCTCTCGCATACCACCCCGAAACAAGTGGGCGGTGGAAGTTTCAAACCGTGGTATTAAAAGGATTCTTGAAAGGACGATGGCGAAAATCGTGCATCACGGTCGGATAAACTTGATGGCGCTCTGGGCCTTCCGTCTGACTTACAAAACACCCATCGGGTGTACTCCATACAAGCTAGTGTGCGGAAGGCATGTCATCTTCCGATTGAGTTAGAGCACAAGGCTTCTTGGGCCTTAAAGCATGCAAACTTCGATATTCGAGACGGTGGTGATCATAGAAAAGTTCAAATGAATGAATTAAATGAACTTCGTGATCAAGCTTACGAGAACTCTTTGATCTACAAGCAAAAGACAAAGAAGATTCATGACTCAAAAATCAAGAACCGCGTTTTCAACGTTGGTGATCGAGTCCTTCTTTTCAATTCAAGATTGAAGATTTTCTCGGAAAGCTCAAGTCCGTTAGTGCGGTCCATTCACTATTGCTAAGGTTTATCCTTATGGTACCGTTGAGTTATCTCAACCCGATGGTCCTAATTTTAAAGTGAATGGTCATCGGTGAAGCATTACTTTGGAGAGGACATTCCCCACGTGGTTGTCCGGATCTACAAACTTTCCCATGAACCAATGAATGCGGGGATCGAGTCAAGCTAGTGACTCGGTAATCAAAAACATTAGCACGCACCATATGGGTTTTCACCCATATTTACATCTTCTTACCCCTTTCTACCACCCTAGTGTGGGGAGTTTCCCATATTGTTGTATATAAATCATGTTCTAAAAAAAAAAAAAAAAAAAATCTTTTCTAAATAATGGCGTAGTATTTCCCTTTTCGTTCTTTGTTTCGGCATAACCGCGGTACTTTGAATATTGAGGGCAATATTCATTTCTAAGTGTGGGGGAATTCTCACGAATTTCATGTATTATCCACCCAATTCCCGTTTTGGCCAAAATTTTTTTGGAGTAAGTGTTCTACACTTACTCATCTTGATTATCGATCCGCCATGTCTATAAGACAAAAGGATTGGCTAATCCGAGAACAAGCGGCTCTTGGTAAAGATTTCTCAAATCCGTTTATATGGCTTGCAATTTGCCCAAAATTGTATGGTTCTCAACTCACCATATCCTAAAAAGTGAAGAGTTGGCTAGCCCGCAAGGTTATGGCTTGTGGTAAAGGCGATGGAAAATCCATAATTGGTATTGACTCACCAAAGATAATTCGATAATTTATCTAAGAGTTGGCTAGTCCGAGCAAGATGCGGCTTACGGTAAAGACACATCAAATCCGTTATATGGTTTATGATTTGCCAATAAATCGATGGTTATCGGTGTACCATAGTTCTTACTTGAACTGAAACATTTGGCTACTCGAGTGATGGCTTTTGGTAAAGAGTTTTCAAATCCATTAAGTTTTCTCAAATCATTGCTAGGGACTAGCAATATCTCGATGTGGGG
Source organism: Chrysanthemum lavandulifolium (assembly GCA_022545495.1). Lineage (NCBI taxonomy): Eukaryota > Viridiplantae > Streptophyta > Magnoliopsida > Asterales > Asteraceae > Chrysanthemum > Chrysanthemum lavandulifolium. The sequence goes on along the minus strand of CM040240.1, from coordinate 136,712,467 downwards.
ATTGATGAGTGTCTAAATACTCATCATTTTGTACAATCTAAGCGCAAAATCATCGAAAACACTCGAAACACATCAAAATGATCAAAATATCACAAATCGGTGTTTTATGTGTTTTAAATGCAAAAATATCAAAATCGGATGAAAAATGATTCAAGTTTGCAAAATTGGCGGTTTAGTCCCCAAGTTTTAAAAGTTGTCAAATCTAGTCCACGGAATTCAAAATGTGGAATTTTATCATTCAAGGTCCTTAAAATATTCTAAGTTGTAAAAATGATCCTTGAATGATTCTTTGGTCAATTGGCAAAAGGTCCCTAAACTTTGGAAAATTGCAAAATTAGTCCTTGGACCTTTTAAAATGGAATTTATGCAAAAGTATCCTTGTACTATCAATGTTTGTCATGTTTGGTCCTTGTGAGAAGTTTGGAAAAGTTCATGATTTCGGTCCTTGAAGTTTGGATAAATTACATTTTGGTCCTTGAAATCTAGTTAAACCAAGCGGATCCTTATAATATCAAAGCCCAATCCATCATCACCCTGGCCCAAACCCTTGACCCGGCCCTTTGTATTATTACCCACCGGTCAATGAAAGTCAAATCCACATCCTAAACCCAAACCTTCAGTCTTGTTCATCTCCTCTCCACCTCAGATTCACCAAAACCGGGCATGGTTTTCCAACCTTTTCAACCCCTCTCCATACCTTGTCCCTCCACCTCCTCTAAACACCAAAATCCTTTAATTGATTGAAACCCTCCATTTAATACTCAAACACCTTGAAGAATTTGGCGCCAAAATCCAAGTGTATGGTTTGATGAATTAGAGAGATCCAGGGCTCGAATATGGTGGGAAAGATTCGAGGTCAATGAGAAGTCATAAAAGTCTATAAAGAGGAGCTAAGATGCAATGTATCTAAGTATCTAGTGTAATTTAAATTTTCTTTAGTCGTTTTATTTAATCTAAGTTTCTGATGTATGTTTTCAATTCCAAGTACTTTGTTTAAGTCTCTCAGTGTATTTGAATCTTTTTAATGATCAATTTCGGTGTTTAAATATCAAATTCGGTTTATGCAAATTTCCTTTCAAAAATCTCATATCATGGTAATGTTGTTGTTTGTTGTTTATATGGATGAAATAAGCCATATAAGCTCTAGATAGCTTTTCTAAGCTATTAGAAACACTTAAAACAAGGTTTAGAAGTTAAAATAAAAAATCACAAAAATACCAATTAAATAGTTTAAAATCAAAAATCACTTGGAAATGGTGTATACAATTTGGGCGCGGGTGAATTATGGATGGCCTTGGGTTAGTGGCTTAGTGGTAAGCCTATAGGGGTGTTCTTGGTCCTTGATTCTCGGTTTTGAGCTTGGAAGCACTTGTAAGCTTTTTGATCATATTTGCATTTCTTTGTTGTAGTTGTTCATTAGCTTAATTTACATTTCTTTGTGATCATTAGTCTTAATTAAGTGTATCTAAGCTTTAAAATCGGTTGGTTGTTCTTTTAAATTTGTAGTTTATATAAATTTCATTTGAACGATTAAATTAGCATAATCATAATTCTTGTGTTTTATGTTGTTAAAAGCTGTTGGTTCATGTTTATTTAATCTCATTAATGATATCATAAGGTCTGTCGGTCATGGTTTAAATTTGTGATTTGCTTTGTAAAACTTCAAAGCAGTCAATATAAGTGGTGTTTGGTTTTGGTGTTTAAAAGATCTCAAGGTCTTTGGCTTGTTGTTATTACTTGTTTAACTAGGTCTAATAACTCAAAGAAACCAAGAAAACCGGTGCTCATTGCAAAAGTCAAAATTAGCTTTTGATCACTTATTGTGTTTCTTGTTGGATTTTATAGCTTCATGATCATGATTTTGTGTTAGAAAGTTGTTAGTGTTGATCAAATCGGTCTTAGTATACCTTAAAACAACATATTCGATGATTTAAATCGGATTAAAGTTCATATAAGTCAAACTTTTAGTTTAAGTCAAAAGTCAAATTTTCATTTGGGTCGTTTTGAATAAAATAGATCTTTTCTTGTGTGTTTATAAGTAAGTTTTAGCTTAAAAGCTCTTAGGATATTAAAGTCTAGTTGCTAAACAAAAATATAAAAATGCTAGTTCATCTTCATCGACTTATTAAGTGCTTATTTTCTTGCTTCTTTTGGGTACCTATGCAAAAGAGTGCCACATGCACCGATTACATAAGCTCAATCAAAAGCTTGCACGAGCTCATTTGTTGTTCAAATCTTGTGATCTTTGTTTCTTTGGAAAGCCAACTGGTCATCTTGAAGTCTCAAGCTTTGTTTTCATTTTGAAGCTTGTTTGCTAGAAATGCAAGTAAGCTTAAAGCTTGTCCCATTTCGTGTTTAATCATAAGTGCTTATTGTCTTCATCTAGCTTTTCGGTGTGCTTCTTTGTATCTCTTAGCTTCATTTCAGTTCATATAGCTTGTTTGCATCTTATTTGAGCTTTTGTTTCATTTGTTGAGCTTGTTTGAGCTTATTCCATCAAAATAAGCTCTTAAGCATCATTGTTGGGATATAAGCTCCTCAAACGCTTATTTGTAGTTTGTAAAATTTTTGTGTTTATTAAAGTTTCATAAAATCAGTAGTAAAGTAGTTTTCAAAAGAAAATCGAGAAAAGATCAATTAAAAATCGGTGATAGTGTTTATTTAATAGGTCCTAGCTTTTTGATTTTCTTTCTAGCTTATTAATAAGCAAATCTTGTTTTTCTATTTTTCTTAGTTTTCTGTCATCATATAGTATTTTTAGAAAAAGTTTCATAATTTTCCTAATCTTTTTAGTATTTATTATAATTTTAAATAGTTAAAAATAGTAATTAATTAGTAATAAATAATTAAAAAGCATAAAAAATATCTTTTCAGTTTTAAAATTAGTTTTATCATATTTTAGATTTTTCCAAGTTAAAATTTTATTTTTCCAGGTTTATTTTATATTTTCTAGTATTTAAGTGTATTTTAAATAATAATTAATTAGTAATAATTAGATAAAAGTGTGAAAAATATATTTTAATTTTAAAATTAGTTTTATAGTATTTTAGATTTTCTCAATCATAATTTTATTTTTCTAGCCTTATTTTGTATTTTCTTCTATTTTAGAGTATTTATTAAATAGTTAAAATAGTTTTTAATTAATAATAATTAATTAAATAGTTGTAAAAATAATTTTCTTTTCTAATAATTTTCTTTTATTTTAGGATTTCAAAATGTTATTTTTATATTTTTAGGTCTTTTATTTCTTAGATTTCACTTTTTATTTTGTGCGTATCGTAGTTTTAAACTTCACGTATTTACGTTTCTTTCATCGATTGTTGTGCTTTCGATTATCGTATCCTATTCCATTCCAATCAATCGGTAGTGTAATAAGCGGTTTCTTAATCAAAACCTTCTTGATCACTATCCTTAGTGATCACTCTATCATCTGAGTTTGTTTTGACACACCATTGAGTCTCAGTGGGACTATAACGACCCGGAATTCATTCTATTCTCCAGGACTTCATTGTATTTGTGTTTTAAATGCGGTTTAAGTCTCGCATTACGGTTAGCCATTCACAAGTGGCTAGCTTGTGTGATCTCTCATCCTTACACCACCTCCTCTCATCCTCACATCAGCATTTGGGGGTGACTTTTCTGGTGCAACCATCTCAAAACCAGAGGTGGTGTTGATGGTGTTGAACTCACAGACCTTTTACCACCTTTAGAAGGCACTTTACCACCTCTAGTAGACACTTTACCACCTCTAGCAGACACTTTACCACATCTAGGGGGTGTAGCCAACTCTTGTGTAGTCTCATTAGGGGGTGTAGCCAACTCTTGTGTAATCACAGTAAGAGCATTGTCCATGTCATGTGAGGTCTCACTAGCAGACCCTTTCCCACCCCTTGCAGACCCTTTTTCCACCCCTTGCAGACCCTTTCCCACCACTAGCAGACCCTTCCCCATAGCTAACAGGCTTAGTTGGACAAGACCTTTGATTGTGTCCAGTTTGGTAACAAAGCTTGCGTGGTTGAGTTGTCCCTTCCTCGCTAATCCTAGTCCTATTTTTCCCATCATCTTACAGGGATCTCTTTTCTCTTGTGTGGTGGTCTTCGGGCATCCTTCTTTTAATAGGAGGCAATGGCTTTTGATAATCGATAGATGGCCATTGATCCATACCACTCATCCCCTCAATGTAATGGTTATATGCTGACACAAACACATCTTTCCTATACCATCTTGACACATACTGCTCAGGTTCTAAGTGTAAGAAGTAGAGGGCAAATATACCATGTTCGCAAGGAATACCTGATAATTGCCAACCCCTACAACTACAAGTCCTTAATCTAACATAAACCTTAAACCCTTCATATGTATTTCTAACTTCAAATCTACTCTCACCACTGGCTATGACTTTCCAAGATCTACAAGTATTTAAAGACAGATAATTATTACAAGTATTTAAAGACAGTATTTCATCTACTTCATATGATTTGGGCGCGACTTGTGTTACTCCGATTCGTTTGTCATGCGTTTTGAGGCGGTTTGATATCTTGATATGTGATTTAATCGGCATCACTTTCCTTTGATTTGTTCAGAACTCGGTTTGAATCGTGAAGTTTTATCGTTTGGCATTTTGTTAATATCTCAGTTTTTCTTTTGGATCGTCAAGAATGAGTCATGAGGAACCGTTTGAGCAAGTTGGTGGCCTTCTTCCTTGGTGATATGGTAAGTTGGTTTGATGTGTTCTATCTCGTATGTATGAGGATCGATCTGTTTTGGTATGTTACTTGCTATCCGTATGTTATCTGTTTTGATGTGATTTGGTTATGTGGATTGTCATGACTGGGACGAATATGATGACAATAAGAACTTATTATGTGATGCAAGTATTATGGCCTTTGATCAGCGTGATAATACCAAGATCATATAATTCGAACTTATTGAAATCATATGACTTCTTGGGAAATGCCTGGGTTTGGTACGTGAATGGACTATGACTTATATCAGTTATTTATCGACCCACATATTTGTTTGGAATTCTGTACCTCTTTGCGAGATTCTCACCGACATCTGTTATGTATAAGATTTGTACGCCTTGGAACCGAAATCGTTATGATCTGTGTGAGGCTATGGATTGCTACGTCTGCCTTAAACTTGTACGTCTCCGTGTACCTTTGCGACTTCAATTTTCGAGGACGAAAATTTTCTTTTTAGAGTGGAAGAGTTGTAAAACCCTAAAATCTCAATCGCGTGAAATGACAATTTTGCCCTCCAACTTAAAATTTTAGCAACTCGGGAAACACGTCAGCATCATTTAACAAGTTATATGATAAATAATATTCCCACATTATGAAAGTAAGTAACTTATGATATAAATTATAGGAACATAAATAAATAAACTCTAAGTAACACCTAAACATTACAACTTGTACACAATTAATCTAGACTTGAAAGAGGATTACATACATTGTAAAATGGTAAACATGGAAAGTCAAAATCTTGGCCTTGTTTTCTCCTTGATGGCCGGCCACTTAGGGCCTAATTGGAATCACCATATCAATTGACATTACTCTCATTTATCCCATTCCATTTCATTTCAAAAACACCAAGAAACCCTAAGTCTTCTTCTCTCATTCTAAGTGGCGGCAACCCTTAAAATTTCATCATTCCATCCGAAAATTTATCAAACAAAGGTGTTCCTAGGAGGCTCGTGGTCGCGGGTAATCGATTGGTGGACGTGGTAATCGTGTTTGGCTCGAAAAGGAAGCTTGGTCGTGGGTTATATATTGTGTACGTGGGGTTTGATAAGCCAAGGGAGGCTTGGTTTGATTTTGGTGGTTGATTCTTGTTCTCTTGTCTCGTACACGCTACTAGGGTAACGTATCGTCATCTTGAATCTCTTCCTCTTTGTTTCTTAATCCAATTCGTGGCATATATATATATTCTAGGGCTTGTAACATAAAAAATGGATCACATAAAATCATAAGTATATTTGTTACATAAAATGATGAAACATGAATACATAAAACCTTGAATCTTGATCTCTATTATTGAATGACTTATGATATTTAATATGAATCTAAACTTATTTTGAGTCTTTCATTTATTTCGACATATAAGTATTGTAATAAAGGGTTTAATGAACTTATGAATTATGTGATTTCGTATATGATAAATGGAAGTAATAACGAATGCTTTACGAGTGTGTTTTGATCTATATAAGGGGCGTATAAAATGGAATTGATGAAGGGTGTCTCGAATTGAAAATGATATCACATAGGAGTCTTGTAATCTTGTATTAATCGAGCTAAAATGGTTTAGAACGGATTCGTTAATCATAACCTAAAAACTAGGGTTTATAATGTTTATGTCGATTTATTAAAATGAAGGGGTTGTTTTGTAAATTATGAAACTTGATGGATTAACTTGTTAATATACTAACTAAATGGATTAAATGAGTAAAATGAGTAAACTTAATATATTTACACTTTTAACCCTATACTTTGCAATATTGACATTTTAAACCCTAAACTTTTGTAACTTGTCATAAATGATCCTAAAAGCATTATAATACTTATTTTCGTTAATTAACTTTAAATAAGTAACTAAACTTACTAAATATGGAAACCTGCTAAATACGGAAACCTGCTAAATATTGAAACCTGCTAATTATGGAAAGTTACTAAAAATAGAAACCTGCCTATAATAGAAAGTTTCCTAAAATAGAAAGTACTTAAAATGGAAAGATTACTAAAATGGGAAACTTGCTAAAAATGGAAAGCCGTCTAAAATGAGTAATCTGATCTTAATAAGCGTTATCTAATTCATAGGTTCCGGACGGCGGGATTGATTCATCGTGTGACCTTACTTTCCTATTTTGCTTGCTTGATTGAGGTGATGATATTCTATCCCTTTTCGGTAGGGATCTCTCATGACTTTCTAGTCCTTCGACTTTGTTTCGCTTATGATATTCATTGCTATGCTTTCCTTGCTATTGATCCTCGATATTGAACTTTTGCTATCTGACCCTTGATATTGAACCATTGCTATTGATCCTTTTGTTATTGAACCCTTTGCTATTGAACTTTCCTATTGACTGTGCTATTATATGTGTGCTATTGAAACTTTGTTATTGAAACATTAATATTGGACCTTGATATTGAATTATTGCTATGAACCTCTGAATTGTGAACTCGATATTGCACCTTTGTTTATGAAGACCTATATATCGCTACACTTTGAACTTTTATCGACCTTGATTGATACCCGAGCCATTAACTAGGCATGGGGTTCCATGTCCGTGTCATTGATGCACCAATGGCATGACTCCGGTGTGGATGAGTGATGTTCCACACGTCCCCATTTTGTATTGATTATCGCGCTTGGATATATTGTATGGCCACTATTGTTTTGCGGGCGTATGGATGCATCCTAGATTTGTATTGTATTGATATTGATATATTGTTTTGGTGATGTGGTGCGTGTGTGCAATACACCCCTCACATTTTGGGAGCTAGCTACTCCATTGGTTCTTGAGGTCTCCCTCATATTGGTTTGGTATTCGAGGTCACCCTCCGAATACAATGGTTAATATTGGTTATTTGGTCGCTATTGCCACTATTGATATGGTTTGTTTTGTTGGCTCGGGATAGATTTCGACAACCCTTACACTTTTGATATACCTATATTGTACCTTCGGATTCCCACACGCACCATATTACGAATTGTTGTCCTTTACCCAATACCCTTATATGACTCACTCTACTACCAAGATATATATGTCCCATTTCTTTGATCATCACACTCTCATTCCGTTACTTGGACTATCGTTCCATTCACGTCTGGGTTATTATATGTTTATTGGATTTGTTTATGCTATTTATGTTTATGTGACTCACGATTACCTGCTATGATGTGATTAATATGCGGTCATCCGAGTTACTGTTTTCGTCTGATGATATGTGATCTCACTGTTATGTGGACCATGCTATTGTATAATCGATAGTTTGTATATTTGTTATGTGTACTACATTAATTTAATCTCGTGGACTGTGACTATTAGTTGTGTCCTTATCGACTTATTGTTGGCATGCCATGTTGCATTTCGGTTCATGTTACGGTTTGATTGGGAAATGGTTCAACTTATGACGTCTAGCTCGTTAACCTGTTTAATTGCTCTATTATGTCTTTAATTCATTCATTATAGTGTTCATACTGTATTCCTACTTGTTACGTGTGAATGCCATGCTTTGACTGCTATTATGATACTGGTTATGTCTTCAACTAAGGGTTTTGACCTGTGTGAATTGCCATGCTCACTTATTAATTAATTGCTTCCGCTTTCTTGTAGATTTCAGTTTGGCTTGTATGTCTTTTGATTTCCTGATTTGATTGTATGCCATATATGTTGTGTGGATGCGACGCCGCTTTACTTGCTTATGTTTCAATCTTGTATACCCGGTTTGTATGTGCTTGCTTATATGTCATCGATGCTTCGTTTGCTTCGTTCTCCTTGTTATCTGTTCGTTTTGGATATCGTAGAAATTGTGTTCGCAGGATCCTCATTGACTCATTGTTCTCTTTTCATTGCGACCTTGTTATCGGTTTCCTTTGTTTCATTTCGTTTATGCTTTTATTTAGCTTTCGTTTTGTTATATCATTCCTTGGGCTTTTTAAGCTCGGCCAGCATTTCTTTTCTGCGGCGGGTTTTAGATTTGAAGATGGGCTTGATTGGGTTGAGAGGTGGATTATCCGGGTGGACTAACCTAGTTACCTTATTAGTTGGACTTATTTTGGCGGGCTTTTGTTTTGAGATTTCATTTTATTTTAGACATTTTGGGTTTTGTAATTTTTCCTTGTAAATCATTGTTTAAATGATTTGATACTTCATTTTAAGGATTCCGTTTGTAAAGATTTTAATTGTATGTTCTGATATGACGCCAGAATGTGACACTTCTACCCTTGTCGGGTTGGGGTGTTACATAGATCCTTCAACACTTCAAGCTTTTTCCTGATGTTAGGACATATATCATCAGTCCACTTTTCATGCTTCTCCCTCATCTTTTGCAATCTTTCCATACATAAAACCCTGATGTATTCAAGCATGTTTTGATTGGTTTCCTTCTGAATCTACTATAAGTGCATTGAAACACTCGGATATCCCATTCTCTGACATCACAATCCTTATCGGTCTTGAAAAGGCTCTACTCCAACTTTCGGGATGCATGTCCATCAGTGTTTGTGGGCATCCTTGTTGATGCTTTGTATTTCTCTCATGATCTTCTCAAATTTTGTGGGATATGTTGCCTTTCTTTGCTTTCAAAAGAGATTCCTATATAGCACCCGGTGTATTTCTTTACGAGTTAGCGTAGATATATCATGCACATTGCCTATGCTCGACCAAAGGCATAACTTCTTTTGCGACTTCAACAATACCTCGAAAACATACAAATTGACAAATATAGTTACTACACAAGATATTCATCAAAGACTGAGAATGAAATTAAAATGATAGTACCTTATGTTGATCGAGATGATAGTTAATCCTTCACCGACTACTATTCCCAGTCATTCAACAAACATTGCATGAACCAGGTCCAATTATCCTTATTCTCAACACTAACCACAGCCCATGCAATTGGATAAATTTGATTATTCCCATCTCTTCCTACTGCTGACAACAATTCCCCTTTGCATATGGTTTTCAGAAAGCATGTTAGGAATTAGATATTCCATAAGTGAAGAGTCAGTCACCCCAAATATTAGCATAAGTTAGCTCGTAGACATATCGTTTGTTACGTTATTTAGTAGTTTATTAGTTAGTTTGTAGCGTAGTTTAGTTTAGTGCAACACCGTGGAGGAAGGACGGGTCTTTACCCATCAGTATGCACGATCCACGATCCGATGGGAGGGCGTGTTGTATGTTACTATAAATACCCCTTCCATCCATGGAAGGGGTATTGCTTCTTTCAATCTAATCTTTCACATTTGTGCTACAAGTCTCTACCAAGAACACCCTCTCACTCTTTCTCTCTCTAAAACATGGCTTTCTTGTATCACCACCATCCAAGACCACCCGAATCATCAAACACAATAATATTAAGATCCTAACAATTGGTATCAAGAGCCAAGGTTATTGTGTTGTGTTGATTTGTGTGGTTTTGTACCATGGTTACATTGTTTGATGATTTATGTTGGTTTTTTAATACATGTGTAAACTGTTTTGGTACTATTTTTTATGGTCGAAAAAATCTGTTTTTGTTCCTATTCTTGTGAGAAACAGTTTGTAACATGTTTTGTGTATTTCTTTTGGTCAAAACAGTCCTTTGGTATTGAAGTTAAAAAATCTGTCTTGTGTCAATATGTTTGTCCAAACTATAGTCTTGTAACTCATCATCTTTGTGTTTGTACCAAAGCTGTGAAAATATTATGGTCGGATCCTTATGGTCAACTGGTAATCTTCTTGGTCTAAAACAGGGTAAAAAATGAAAGCATTTTTGTTTATGGGTAACATCATTTTTGTAACTGTTGGTACCAAACATGTGATAAAGTGGTCAAATAGTCAGTTTCTGAGTGGTCAAACTAGGTCAAAACAGGCAATATAAAGCAGTTCTTATGCAGTTTTCTGGGTTTCTATGAAGATGGTCGGAAAAGTGGTCGGAAAACTCATCGGAAAAAGTCAAAAATCTTGCTAGCGACTTGTCTTTACAAGTTAGCGATTTGTGTTAAAAGGCAGCGACTTGTCTAAATCGTTTTTTTGAAAGCGACTTGACCTAGCGACTTGACTTAGCGACTTGACCTAGCGACTTAACCTAACGACTTAGACTAGCGACTTGACTCAGTATGGTAGCGACTTGACAGTAACAGAAAAATGAAGAAGAAGAAGACTTTGACCAATGACCACGACCACAACTTAATACAAAATACAGACTCATCTCGACCTCAGTTCTAAACAATCATTGGTCCAAGTAAATTTATACCGAGAATAAACCATTCTCAACTGATCCGAAACAAATCAAACCATTAATCTATCCTAAGGACTACAACTGCCAACATCTTCAATCTATTGCTCACGGTACTGTTGTGATCTCAGATATCGTTCGAATACATGATTTTTCAAGACCTCGAGGGTCATTTATCTCGAACTCATCATCATAGATCTCTTTGTATTTAATCACAATACAACCATCACAGATTCAACCATATAAATCTCAGAAACAAATTAAACTAATGGAAACAAATGAATCGAATTGAATGAATAAAAAGAGAGGCTTTTCAGATTTCTTCTTGTGACTTTAATTAGTTGTCCAAAGAACTCATTCACAAAAGTTTATCATCATCAAAGCCATCATTTTTTCAAATGTATAAAGAAATAACAAAACATGTTTGAAGACACTCTTCTATTTCTATTCGAATTAACAAGAGAAGATGCATAACAAGCATGTTATGTCTTTCTTTTATTCGATACATGTATAAACCTTACCTTTTAACTGCTACTCTTGATAAGGTAGAGATGAAGATGAAAGGATTTTTTTTAATCCGTCTTTTTCTGTGTTGCGAAGCAGCTATGTGAGAGAGGGAGGCGGATTATTTTGAGTGAAATTAGGGTTGGAAGGTGAGAATTATTAGGGATAATGTGTTTGGGTGGTGTGTTAAATACCGGTTATGTAGGGTTGTGATTTAAGTGGACAAGGGAATTAACATGGGTCGAATCTTTGGTATTTTAGGATGTTGGATCTATAAATCGTATGGGCTGCGAACATGGGCCTGGTGGACGTGATGAGACCTCATGAAATACTTGAACATAATCAATTCATGGTTAAGAGGTTCGGTGCAATATCGAATTCATTAAAGACTCAATATACATGTGTTGATTATCTCATTCGTGGGCCTAAAAGGATGTTTTCAACGGATGATTCATTTGTCTATGGCTAATGTTGGTATGGGCCTCTCATGATTTGGATTATATGAGATTTGGTTATAAGGAGAGTTGATGATCATGAGGTTTGACTGGTTATGAGATTGGAAGATGAGTCCTGATGATGAAATTTTGTTGAAAATATTTGACGATGAGTTTTGTTGATATGAGATGTGATGATGAGATTTGTGATGCTATGCGGATTGATACTTGGTTTATACATTTTCACGAAGGGTATTCTGTCACGGCTTGAATTGTTATTGGAACTAGGTTGACTACGGGGTTATTTGTGATCGATATTTCTCATCTGGAATTAAAGTGAGGTGTTCCGGGCGCGTTTACTTATTTTCGTCTTCCTTCTTTCTACCCTTCCGCGAAGATGACTTGTTTGGGCAATTATAGAGTGTGATAAAGACTTGGCTATTTAATTATGGTTGTGATTCATTCTCGCTTAACCCACAACGTAACTATCACTTCGGTGTCTCATGCAGTTGAGGATACGTCAAGAGTTTTTGTACATTGGGTACACCGTTTCTTCTTCACAAGAATTAGTACAAGTTTAAGTAACAAATCTGGGGAAGTTCACTTCATGATCAAGTTTGGCATATCGGGTTTACTTCACCATGTTGTCACTGCAATCGCTGACAAAATGCGTGAATGATGTGTTTACCAATGTGTTTATTGGACGGTTGATGATATTTTTGATGTTGGATAATCAACCGTTGATGAACCGCTGCATGTTCCCCTAAAAATAGATATTCACCGAAACCAAAGTTGTCATAACACATTCAAGCTGACATTGTTTACGGTTTTGTTTTGATTTTGTAAAATCCAGCGAAAGAACCTATTTCTCGGTTTAAATCATAGACTTGTAAAATCCGTAACAATGGAAACATCCCGATAATAGTAAGGTGCATTTCGGATCTATCTTACGGTTTATTCTTGGTTTTGTAAAATCTCATGAAAAACTATTTCTCGGTTTAAACCATAGAGTTGTAAAATCCGTAATGATAGAACCATCTTGGAGAAAGGAAAGTGTATTTGGGATCTTATTTGATGCTTGTGCTACGGTTTACATTTGAAGAAGAGATAAAAGGGTGTACTTCATGAATTGGATGTGTGTTTGGATATTCATCATGACAGTTTGGTTATTACATGGTTTTACGGGGTTACGTGCATTTAACCATGGTCGGGATGAAAACCATTATCATAGTTTACTCAAAACGTCAATGGAGGCTAGATTTGTACCTTTAACCAGAAGATGTGACAACGGCGTTAATTCAATATTATCTATTTGAGGTTGAAGTGAAATATCACGGGCGAGAGTACTTAGTATCTAAAGGTATCGGGGATGGTTGGATGAAGATTCTTCAAGATCCTTGTTTGAGCTTATTATCAAAACCGAAGACTTGGAAATCTAGTTATTGTTGGGTGTCTTTTACCTTTTCTTTTACCACTTGGAAGAATTGGGCTCTTACCACCACAAAATAACTATCACTTTAAGGAGTTACGTTGTAGTGCTCAGTGTCACATTCAATTGTGGATTTTCAAGAGGTGATGTACGTCTATTACTTGATGGTTGGTTGGTTGAAGAGTATAGAGTACTTAGAGATTCAAATAGGCAAGAATTCTCGACACCGCTCTTTGTTACATATGTGCAAGTTTAAGTCACGAGTTCGGGATAGTTTACTTCAGGGTCAAATTCATCATATTGGGTTTTCTCCATTAGCTGTCACGACTAAAAGCCTACTGAATGATAATAGGGTTGATTACATGTTTTGCCAAGAGAGCTGAAAAGAGCGAGATTATGACGTATGAACACAACAGTTCATGCCTCGTTCTCTAAAGAAAAGAAAAGTGTACGTTTCAGTGCGCATTATCTTCGGAAGAAGAGAAATCTTCTTATTATGACCATTCTCATCAACATGCTTCATGCTCTTTTCCAGGCGCTTCAGTCATCAAGTGAACCGGACTACTGATAATTACTCTTATTCCACTTGCTCAATATAATGAAGATGGAGACATCATGTGCTAATTTTGCGGGGGAGAAGTATGAATAGAATACATTTGGATGATAATCACTTGTTTAATCAAGAATGGCATCTCCGTATGTAATTCTTGAGGGGGAGAAGAAGTGTGAATTTACTGCATGGTTGATTGATATCTGAGAATAAATGGTCAAACGGCTCCAAACTCATGTAAGAACCAAGCTTCTTCTTATCGGGTCTTCTTTATATGGAGTTTCTTTTAAGAGCCGTTGGTTGACATCTTCACACGGCCTGATTTGATTAATGACAAAGTGCTTCTAGTTGCTGGGCTAATTTCCTTGATGAACATCTTTCTGTTCTTGTTTGATTGGGAGGGATTTGAGTTAAGGGGATTTGCTATATATAAGTTAACGGGAATGCATTTGGTGAGATGAAGATGTTGACTCTCTATTCCCCAACTAAACAATCTTGAAGAAGGTCGAGTCTACAGTATGTTCTACATTTTCTGCTGCATGTTAGAAGACTAAAGACGAGTTGCATTTGATTATCCAAAGACTTCTTCTTATTATGGGCATTTATTAAAAGATTGTCGGTTTAGGGAGAGCACTAATTGGGGAGAGTGAAAAGTCGGTTAATCCCAATTAGACTTGCTCATATTCTTGACAAGTTGATTCTCACAAAGACTTCTAAGGTTCTTCTCAAATGATTTGAGTATATGGGCTTACAATGTGTTCTTGATTACGAAGTTTCAAAACCGGCAAGGGGAAGGAGACACGTATCTAAACGCGAGTAATCTTGATGAGCTTAATACTTCTAAGTGATTGAAGATATCCGGGAAGACTATTGTCATTACCGAGAGAAACTCAAGGTTTGACTCATGGCGTTTAGTGTTCTTATTCCAACTATGTGGGGAAGAGATGGAAGAGTTAGTTTCGAAGATGAAAGAGGTACACAAGTGTGTGATGATTTTGATGTTATCATAATCATCGGGGAGAGAGATTGTGTACATTGGGGATGCTTAGCTATTTTACGTGAGGGCTTAATCGGTGATTCGAGATATAATCACTTATTCGGTGTTGACGTCCGAGAGATAGTCATCCGCAGAGATAATCGATGATTGCCTACTTCTTCAATGTTATCGGTTATTCTCTCTTTGGGGCATTGGTGCCGGGTTCTTGAGCTTCATACACTATCATCGGGGAGAAAAGTATACATCGGGTTATTCTTTAGCTATCGGACTTAACTGCTACTTGATGGTATAAGTTTCTCTGTTTTTAGGTATATGTGTATTCGGGTTCGTGAGCTCTAGTCTAAGAGACTGAATGCATCAATTCAACTACTTGGGGGAAGTGTTCTCTTAACACCTTTTGGAATGGATCGCGTCAAACTTCAGTGAAAAAGAAATTTGAGAGGAGTTACTTATGTGTTGGATGATACATTGTTGTTGTTCTATTGGATGATATAACCCCGAACGATGAATCACGGTGATTATTCTTAAAAGGAGCAGCAAGTTCGATGATAATGGTGTGCCTTTTTGTGCACCTGGCTATTGGAAGCTTGAAAAAAAGCTTTGAATCTGCTCAGCTGATAAGGTTTTAAAAGGTACCATTTTGAGGGTCGTTTAGCCCTTATTTGATCACTTTTGTATCATTAATGCTTAATATCGTTCCTTTTCACTTTTAGGTCTCTTGAAGGCAAAATCTTTGGAATGACACTTATTTGGACGAAAAGGCGAATATCTGAAGAAAATGGCCAAAGTCGAATCGAGACACTCAAAGTCTTTGAAAATAGAAGGCGACGGCGTCCTTTGCTAACCTGCAACGCCGTCGTGGGATTTTGTGACAGTCGGAAGACAAAACTCGTATTTTCAAGAGGCGGTCGGGCTTTAAAGGAGTAGACCGTCGCAACTCGGGCGACCTAGATGTGACCCGACGGCGTCGGAAGGCGAAGAGGGCGGCGTCACGGACATAAGGTGACGCCGTCGCAAGGTTAACGTAGCCAGGCGAAACCCTAATGGCGGCGACACGGCGTCACGAAACATAAGGTGGCCGTCGCATATGTAATCTTATATATAGAATCAATTTTTCGGTTTTAGGGAGAGTCTTTTGGAGTAAAACCTAAAACCGAACCAAGGGTATATTATACGATATTTTAGGGTTCTAAACCCTATTTTACATCAACATAAGTATTTACTTCATTAATTCAACTATGTCTTTGATTATTTGTGTATGCTTGCATGTTCTCCATGTCCGCTAATTTACTTGTGTGTTTGCTTAGGAATATGAAACTTAATTATTGAATATTGATTGGTTGTTTCTTATCTTAGTTTACTAATGATCTAGTAATGCGATAGGTCATTCGTTGTGTACTAATGCTTGATTCATCTTTGTGAACCTTAGAATATGATTACACGAGTAGTTGTAGGCTAAACCATCCAAAGAGTGCCTTAGAGTAAGAGTTTATCATCCCTAGTGGGTTTTGTAGGCGAGACCCTTTGGTAAGTTCGAAGAGTTAGGGAGAAGCATGCCCTACAACTTTAGACACACAGCGCAACTAAGAATAAGGGCGTGACAACTCAACCATCAATAGGAGATAATTAAAGAGTAGTAAAACCTAAGTAAACACATCTTTAAACTATCATACGAGCACATTAATTAGACATAGACTCCCACAACCTTAGTTTAGATAATTAGATAATAGTAGAGTAATCGGTGAAATACCAACCCCCAAATCCAATACCGAGATTCGTACCTTTCAATTTCATAAAATATAAAAATACAAAATAATCTTCTTCAACCTCAACCTTAGCACGGTAACTCCTTACTAGCATTCCTATTCCCTGAGAGCGATATCAATACCGTGGCTTACCCTAATTACTAAACTACAACGATTAGGTTCAACGCCTAGGGTGTTATAAAACTTGCTCGAAGAAAAGGAAGTTTCCTTGACCCCGAACGACGCGTGTAGCGTTATCATCAGCTAAAGGATTTTCGGTTTGGGGGGAAGCTACCAAAGTCTCACTTTCAAATGGTTCAATTTCTCTCTTCGATTCAAGAGCCTTGGAAGCTTTGGTGGTGAATGTTTAAGAGATGATGACTTCTATCTTCTACAACGGGGCTGCTCGATATCCTTATCTCGGTACTCGTATCATCATCTTCTTATACTATATCATCTACTCTATCTGTGTAAATATTTATCAAAAAAACCAAATACAAAAATATAAAACCAACAATAGAAAATAGAAAAATATAAAATCTTCAAAAACCCATAAAAATAAAAATAAAATGCAAAAGACCAAAAATATGTTTTCTTAAGACATGTCTTCTAGTATCAATAACATCTGCGGTCTTAGAAATTTCATTCAACAATGGCACGGGACCATAGATGAAGTTCGAGCAGGAGGTGTAAATATTATTTTCCAAATCATGTCTCAAAAGATGGCTTACAGTTACGTCAGACTGTAACCCGTGTTTAAAACCATGGCTTGCTATTATTTCCGATAGCAACCCGCTCTTCAAGGAAAGAAAGTGCTGCGCTAAACCAATTCTCTAAATATTTCGTGCACTTATCCTAAAAAAAATGAGGAAAGTATGTCGAAGGACTGCTGTTCCTACTCAAATATTTTTCCTTCAAAATTCTTTAGAAAAATATTTGTTTTAACAAAATGGTGGTAAATGAGTTGCTTTAAAAACAATCGATTAGAGTTTTATCAAATTTGCAAACTCAATCAATGACTTCAACACTTTTAAAATTTTCGAGAAAATGAGTCATTGATTGAGGGAGAATGTTTTCAAATTTATATCATCTATCGGACTTATCTAATTATCCTAAATGCTTAAAAAATGATGTTAACCTACGTTGAAGGACTAGGTGCCTAGGATATGATTGTTAGGATTAGATGATTAAAGTTTGATAAACACATTATTCCTATACCTTTATGATATGATTGATATGTTGGATTGACTTTTATTAGTCGATTCTTTGTTTGGGTGATGTCGACCACCATATATCATTTGTGTCTACTAACATATGCGGTATCATGGTTTAAAAGAATGTTCGATCCGGATCCCACAATTGAAGATGATTGGATGCGAAGGAAAGGGTAACTATATCTTGGGTTGACAAATGAAGAAACGAGCTTAATTGGACTTCTATGGAGAGTTGGCATGAAATGCAACATAAGAGGTCCCATCGCATCAACAGATGGTTTTCTTCATCATCAAATGAAGAAACGGAGCTTAATTTGACCTCATTTGGCATATAAAATGCAACGTAAGAAGTCTCACTGCATCTGCAGATGGTTTTCTTCCAACCCTCAGCAACAACAACAAAAGCTTCTCAACCACCTAACGTATCTTTGTGCAGGAATAATTGTGATGATACCATTTTTAAACAATTTTTGAAAAATTATTGTTTTTGAAAATGGAAAATATTGCTTTGAAAATTAATTGGACTTAATTTTGAAAATCACCGGACTTCATTTTTATCAAAACTTAAGTCACTCAATCATCGACTAAGGTCATCGATTGAGGGGGAGAGTGATTTTAAATAAATTATTTTCTAAACGATATTTCATCTGTCAAGTCCGGTTTGTACAAAAATAAGTGGTGATCTAAAGATTTAATGTTATGTCATGGTATGATTTTCTTCAAAGGTCAAAGGTCTTTCAAAATGAAATTTTTTATGTTTTTGTTTGATTGTGAAAATCTTTTATTTTACCTAAAAGATCTCTTAAAAATTATCATACCGACACTAACAATCTTTTAATGTCTAAATCTGTTCCACTATCGAATTAAATTAATCTTAACACGCTTTTCTCCCATTTTTCTAAACCTATTTAAATCACTTGGGATCCAAAATCTCAAAGGATTTGATATTTTTGATCGGGGAGAAAATGTGATTTAAATATGAAATCGATAACAAGTGATCGTTATGACTCAATGTGTGACTGCTCTCCCATATGTGCTAAAACGCTTTCGAATCTCGAAGCACATATAAAGGGGAGCATTTCTAAAAATTAAATTATCAAGGTACAAAGGTTTCAACGTTTTATCATATGTACCTTGATTGAGTTTGAAATGGTTTTCTTAATGGCTTTTGTGATTGTGGATGTACTTCAAAAGAACTCTTTCCTCTATGTGATAAAATGATTTCAAATATCCTATGCACATATTGAGGGTGAGAATTTACCAAGAAAATCAAATGGCTTTTTCTACGGAAATTGTGATCAAGAAATTATTTCAAAGAACTCTTGCCTCCATGTGCTAAACAATTTTAAGATCATATGCACATGTTGAGGGGGAGCATTTCTAAATGATCAAAACTATTAAGGTACAAAATGCTTTGATCTCGTATCACAAGTACCTTGATTGATTTTTCCAAATGATTCTTCAATTGGTTTCGTGAAGGAATGAACTGTACCAAAAGACCGACCATCTTACTTTATGCATTGAGATATAAGGATGATAAGGTTAGGTATTAGTTCCCATGATCCGCCAGAGCCGGAGGGATCTACCCAGGGACAATCCACTAGATAGTGTAGAAGTCCTTAGGTATATTGAAAAAAGGAGAAAAATGAGAATATGGGAAGAGTGCCGATCGAGGCAGGCTAGTACCGGAACAAACCCAACAAGGTTCTAGTTATGAAGTCTCGATAAGCCTTGAAGGGGTGGAAGAATGAAAAGTATTGAATGTGAAAGGGTGAAAAGAAATAGCCCTCCAATAATTCAACCTTAGAGGCGAAACCGGGTTCAATACATATGCTACTTGGTGTTTACTAAGGTAACACTGTATTGAAGACAAGGCGTCATGGACCCGGACGTGCCGCACTAAACTTCCCAAGCTACTCAAGTTCCTCTTAAAAGGCTTGTTTCATTCTCACGGGAAGCTACATAATCTATCGACTTTCTCTTAGAGATTGTTGATATTGAAGAAGGAGACCCTCTCCCTAGTCTCCAAAGATAGGAACCAAATGTGCACAATTGAGTCTAGAGCCAAGAGATCATCCACAATATCTCATTAGGACACAAAATTAATGAAGACTTGCTTTTCACACAATGTGGAAAGTAAGAATATATTAAGAGTCCCACGCTTTATCCTTGTGGTATTGCGAAACATCCGAGTGATATGAAAATATTCACGATGAAGATGGAAATCCTTCTATAGCCAACATCAAACAAGCTCTTGGTGGGTGACATGTGAGATCTTCTCGAAAGGTCAAACTTGTGACAACCGGATAGAAACGATGGGGGTCCATGAAATGAATTGACGAATACTTTTGGAAAAATCGTTCGATGTGCAAATCTTCTTTTCTCTAGCATGTCGAATGTGTATTCATTTTCAAACACAAAAAGTATCTCTGGTTGAAAAATACTTTTGGAAAAACCGTTCGATGTGTAAATCTCTTCTTTTCTCTAGCACATCGAATGTGTACTCATTTTCTAATACAAAAGGTATTTTGATTGAAAATTGATCTTTCTCATAAAACCTTCGTCGTATTGCAAAACTCTTTCTTCAAGCAATACGCGATTGTTTTCAAATCAATTTTTCATCAATCGGTGAATCTCAATTGTTGTTCACTCACTCCGTGTTGTCTTCTTTGAGGCGTTCGGTTTGAGAACAACTAGAACATTGCGAAACCCCACAAGGAGATTCTTAGGAATCCTACGATCACGGTCGGTACTTGTAATCGATCAGCGAGGAACCGTGGGCGTGTACCTCAATTCAACGAAGTGATCAAAGACACTTTCATGTGTTTTATTGCTAACTGTTGTTTGCGGTACATTTGGACGGTTGCGGTGATCGAAATTGAGGAGTCAATCCAAAGCCGCATGCTCACGGCATCCACACTTAATTGAAGAAATCATGACTTGTGCATATCTACGAACACGGCTCGATATTTTTATACAATGTTTCTACTACTGCTGCTGCAAATATCATGAGCCAGTAAAGCTTCCGCTACTCTGATGAAAGATCTCATGATCCAAAAGTGTGAGCATGTCGGTCCGAAAGTCACAACTTCACATGATGGCAACACAATAAAGGGTGATCCAGAGATTTACTGTGGCTGATGATCTTAATTAAAGCTCGAAGATCATCCAAGATGTGGATCAGTTCAAAGACCTCCACTGAAAGTACAAAATAATCAGACAATGAAGAGTCACTACAAAAGCACAGAGAATTTGGAATTGAAGAATTGAAGTCTACGAGCTCAAGAACAAAGTCAAGAATAGAATGCTAGGATTCAAAATGTAAATCATGGGGTGACCTCCCTTAGGGGGAGATTGTTAGGAATTAGAAATTCCATAAGTGAAGAGTCGGTCACCCCAAATGTTATCTAGCATAATTTAGCTCGTAGACATATCGTTTGTTACGTTATTTAGTAGTTTATTAGTTAGTTTGTAGCGTAGTTTAGTTTAGTGCAACACCAAGGAGGAAGGACGGGTCTTTACCCACTGTATGCCAATCCACAGTCCGATAGGAGGACGTATTTGTATGTTACTATAAATACCCCTTCCATCCATGGAAGGGGTGGTGCTTCTTTCAATCTAATCTTTCACACTTGTGCTACAAGTCTCTACCAATAACACCCTCTCACTCTTTCTCTCTCTAAAACATGGTGTTGGGTTCAGTAAATACCCAAACCCCTTAATCTAGGATTTGAATAGAAAATAACCTAAGAGTTTAATCCGTTAAACACTATCAGTCACCGAGTGCATAGTCTCTCGGTGAGCCATCTTCGAGTTACTCGATGCAGGCTAAAAAGAAGCCTCTCCACTCGTGAAGGTGTAACTTAATAGGTGAAGACTAAGTCAAAGAAGAAGGTGGATTCGGTGGTGATGACAATAACTCACCGAATCCTAAGACTCCTCTCTAACTGTTAGCATGTGAAGACAAACGAAGGAAGAGGCGAAGGCTTTGAAGACGAAAATGAGCGGGACTAGGCGGGAAAAGTTTACCCGGATAAAACTAAGTCCCCAGTGCTTTACCCGGATAAAACTAAGTCCCTATCTACTAAAGCCATATCTTCCCATTTATAGTAGCGGTGATACTAAAGGATTCTCTGTTAAGGAAAGAAGCTTACGACGACTACTAATAGCAAAGTGATGTCGAATATATCTATATTCATGATTCTTGTGATCAATGTGTTTGTCTTCTAGGTTAAAGTTAAAATCATACTTGTATAAATAGCATAAGAGAATGAGTGAAAAGTTTAAGCTTGTGAATTGTAAAACATACACACAAGCCAACTTTTCACTCTTCCAAATACAACTTTATCCTTGAGATAGCTCGATGGGTTCTAAGAGTTGTGCTCGGACTTAGCTTTGAGCTTAGAGAGAGTCACCCAAACTTTGTCATTTCAATCCCAAGTACTATTCATGAGTACTTGGGTAACGTATTCTTTGATTTATTTCTAATAAGAATATGATGTTGAAAATTACTTTGTGTATTTTACTTACGTTAATTTCGGTCATTATTCACTATTAAATTGTTTTAAGTACTTAATTGTTTTTAAACTATAGTGAATAGGGAACAACAAGTGGTATCGAGCCGGTGATTATAAAACCTTTAAGCCGCTCTAAAACGTTTCAAATCGGGATCCCTATGGTTGAAACCGTGTACCCAACTAGTCGATAAAAGGGTGGAGCTTATTCAAATTTGTTGCCCTAGACTTGAAGTTGGCAAATTCAACAAATGGAAGAAGCGTATGCTTTGCTATTTGATTGGGATGGAACCTTATTATGTCTAGTGTATAAATGAAGGTCCATTTATCCCAAAAGCTGTTGAAGGTTTGCCCAAACACGAAGCTCGATGGACTCGGGATGAAAGGATAGTGGTCAATCGGGACCAAAGACTCAAAAGTATCATCATATCATGTCTTCGATGATATAATGGAGTCGCTTATAAGTCGTAATACATCTAAACAAACACAGGATGACCTAGTCCATAGCCATGAAGGTCCATCGATACCAAGGAAAAGCAGGATTATGGACACGAAACTTGAGTATAATACCTTGAGGGCTAGGGACTCAAACTCTCTCACAAACTTACACGGATACAAAACTCTTTTAAATGAACGGCAAATGATGGTGTTAAGTTGTCCAAACATGAGATTAATGTTGGTTTTGTCAATTGTCTACACGAAGTGGTTGAACTTCTCTCGGGGACTTAGAAATGCAAATCATATTCAAAATCTTGAACTTCACGAAATTTATGGAAATTTGTCTATGAGGAAAACCTCATCAGCAGACGATACCACGACTTAAAGAAGTCTCGAAGTCAAGAAGTCCCCGACCATCACCTCACCTATATCAACGCCTTCTTTTCTAACAATGTGGTTCAAGATTTTCAAGAAAATTCGATGATGAGCTTGATGAGAGATCAAGTGAGGAGTACCTAAATGACACGAATGTTGAATTTCGTGAAAGGGCACACCTTGCAAACTCTCGAAGGTTTATTAAAAGAAACAAAGGTTTTCAACTGCTAAAGCAAATGAGGACACCGAGTGCTTTAAGTGTCATAAAAGAGGTCATTTGCAAAAGACTGTTTTCAAAACAATTTCGAACCCTCTTACTGACCATCGAGGTCAAATCGGTCCTTAGGCTTTAGAAATTTCAACCTAAAATCTATCGGTCTCATCAAAACTTTCGAATAAATCGACCAAAACAAAATAATAGATTTTGAAGCTAAGTATAGGAAAATCAAAGCTAAGCTTGCATTACTTGAGGCCACCTCAAAACCAAAAGTGTTCAATATGTGCGGTAAAAACAAAGGTATTGTTCTTTGAAAGCTTCGATCGGATGAAGAGCCGGTCTCATCGATGATGAAATGGTGCATGTCAACAAGACCGATGGCCCTCTCAGAGGAAGACAAGCTAGTTGTTGGAAAGAATCATGCCAAAAATGGAGAATGGGTCAACATCACAATGAAGAAGGTAAATATTCTACTTTCTATGGATGATGATTCGATTGGCGATCCTATATGAACTATATCAATGTTGATCTTAAGTTTGTAGAGGAGCAAAGACTAAATCTTTTTCTAAGTACAACAAGTTAAGTTTTGAATTGAATAAGTGTATGGATGAGTTACTTGTGTTAAAACAAAACAAGCTTGAGGCTATCACCTTACAAATTCAAAACACTGAATTAGTTAAAAGAAATCAGGCTCTTCAAGATGAACTTAAGAAAGAAAAAGAAATCATTGATAATTGGACCAACAAGAATCCAAGAGTCTTTGATGTTGTGGGTGCCCCCAGTAGCAAAAAGAGAGTCATAGGTGAACATCATCTTTCGACTCTCACAACAAAGACCGAGTCCTAAACCATTTGTGTCGGTGTCATGATTACCAATATGTTGTCTGCTCCCAAGCCCGGTGATTGGATTGAAAGACTTAATCACGAGTAAGCTTCCTAACTTTGACTCTAGAAGAATTCTAGAGCACGAAAGTCAAGCTCTAAAGAGCATGCTTGGACTCCCGGATGTGCCCGATGTGCGAACACATCTCCGAGTCGAAGATGAATCTCAAACACCACTTCCACCCTTGGAACCTCTTGAGGTGCCGATCATAGCTCGAGCTTACTCCATTACAATACAATCCACACTCTCCTAAAGAAAGGTCCGGACTTGGTAGAACCATCCCAAAAGACCATCAAAACCAACTCAACAAGAATCCACCCCACTGAAACTTGATATCCTCGGTCCCCATCGGTCGATCGATTCAAAGAATCGGTGAACTTGTGAGGAAGCTAACCGACAAAATGGAATCCATTGAAAAGGTCCTCTGAATCAATCAAGGAGACAAATTCACTTCCTCTAGTTCCTCAAAATCAAAAGCCACCACCAAAACAAGCAAAGTGTGATCTGTGCCACTATACCGGTCACACCAACGACAAGCGATATAGAATCCTTTTTGCATGATATGCAAAAGGATGATCACAAACTAGCGACCACTTGCAATATGTAAGCTCTCATCAAGCAAACTACACCAAAGTTGGTCATCGGTATGCTTCTTCATCCAAGTCACTCAAAGTTGAGAGCAAAGCCTTTTCCTCCTTGCCCACTGTGGCTTTAATGATCATCGCTCGATGATTATCTTATGAACATATGATGTGATATTTGCGATAACACGACTCATAAGACATCTCGACATGACAATGTCATCCATGCAAGGAGAAGTTCAAAGCAACCCAAATCCACCGAGTCATCCACGGTCTCTAAATGCAAAACACGGGTAGCTCATTGCACTCCACCACCGACCATGAATCGATTACTCAATTCAAAGAGACCATGAGACCCAAGCCCACTAGTAAGTAGGTCACGAAGAGAAACTAATTCAGCTTTACTACTTGTGCAGAGGCATGCCGTGGAGCCTATCGGCATCTAGGCAATGGATGTTCAAGAAGCATGACCGGTGTGAAGGAATATCTGCACAAGTATGTAAAGGAACTAGGGCCAAAGGTAGTATTTGGTGATAACTCATCATGTCCCATCAAGGTTATGGTTCAATGGCGCAATGAAATAGTTTTCTCTAGGATTGCTTATGTCAATGGTCTCAAATACAATCTCATCGATGTCGATCGACTATGTGATGCTAAGTACATTGTTCAATTCAATGACAAACAAGGTACCATTTTCAATGCCAACAAGGAAGTTGTGTTGATTGCTCTAGAATAGACGATGTTTATGTCTTAGACATGTCAACTCTCTAAAGATGGAACTGTCTCTTTGCCAAAGCCACCGAAACTATCAATGGTGTGGTACAAGAGACTCTCACACTTAAACTTCAAAACATCAACAACTTGGCAAAACAAAACAAGGTCCTTGGCTTACCATCACCGGTTTTTGCAAAAGATAAACCATGCTCGACTGTGAAAAAGGCAAACATAAAAGAACATCTTTCAAAACCAAGCAAAACTTCTCTATCAAAAGCGCCTTCACCTCTTGCATATGGATCTCTTTGGACCATCGGTCCTAGATCAATCCAAAGATGAGAAGTATACACTTGTCATTGTTGATGAGTTTTCAAGATACACTTGGGTATACTTTCTTTCCAAAAGAGTCAGTAATGATACTATAATGTCATTCATCGAGAACATTGAAAACCGAATGACATTACGATTGAAACAAATCGAGCCGACAATGGTCTTGAATTTAGAAATCTTGAGCTTGAGAGTTTACGTGATGAGAGGGAATCTCCCAAAACTTCTCATCTCCTTATACCCCGAACAAAATGGGGTGGTGAAAGGAAAAACAGAACTCTCATTGAGGTGCAAGAACCATGTTAAATGGCTCAGCCTTTCAAAGCATTTACGGGTGAAGCGATTAAAACAACTGTTACACTCAAAACAGTCAATCATTGTCAAAAGACATAATAAAACCCCATATGAGATATTCAAAGGTAGACTTCGACATCGCTACTTTCATGTGTTTGGATGTCCTGTGTTTATTCATAACCACAAGGATCATCTAGGCAAGTTCGATGCTAAAGGCGATGATGGATACTTTATAGGTTACTCACCGATCTCCAAAGCCTTGAGGTATTTAACACAAGGAGACAACAAGTTGAGGAAACTTTTCATGTCACCTTTGATGAAAGTGTAAAAGCATCGGGTTCACCAACACTTGATGGAGGATATAGGAATTGACAACTCATCAAGATATCCTCCGATGAGTACTACTCAAACCAATTCCTCATACCAAGTCGATGTCGACATCTCATATTATGTCTTGCCTCACAACCCGTCACAACCAACTATCGGTGAATTCATTGATAATCGATCGGTCCTCTCGGGATAGGTAACACCGATCCAAATGATCGGGATCACGTAACTCAAGAACCTCTACGAACAAGACACCTCAACGGATGATCTAAATGATCCCGTGGCTCTTGCACCGAACTCACACCGAACTCCCAGTGACATCTTTAAGCTCGGATCCCGGACCACAAAGTAAGTGGACAAGATATCGGGACATTGAGCTTGTAAACATCATTGGTCAACCCACCGAGGGCATGCTCACTAGAAGCATGGTCGCTAACTTAATCGCAGACTTGACCAATGAATGTCTATATGCCGATTACCTATCGGAGATAGAACCCAAAAGTGTCACCGAGGCTCTAAAATACCCAAGTGGGTTCGAGCTATGCAAGAAGAACTGCATGAGCTTGATAAAAACAAGGTCATGACCTTGATCAAATGTCCTCGGGATGTAGTAGTCATAGGAATGAAGTGGGTTTCGGAAACAAAACCGATGAAACGCAGACCGTCATTAAAAACAAAGCGGGGGGTAGCCAAAGGTTACAATCAACAAGAAGGCATTGACTATGATGAAACATTTGCTCTGTTGCAAGAATGGAAGCCATCAGATCTTCCTTGCATATGCAACATACATGAACTTCAAGGTCTACCAAATGGATGTTAAAAGTGCATTCTTAAATGGTGATCTCAAGGAAGATGTATATGTTCGACAACCTCCGGGCTTTGAGAGTAGTGAATTCCACGACTATGTCTCAAAGCTTGACAAAGCCCTTTATGGACTTAAACAAGCTCCGGGGCATGGTATGAAACTCTCTCGGCCTTCCCGATATAAAACAAGTTTGTCGGAGGAAATATAGACAACACACGTTTGTCTATAGAACTCAACAGGATGTGATACTAGTCCAGTGTATGTTGATGACATCATCTTTGGCTAAACAAACTAAAAACTTTGCAAACAGTTTGAAAACCGATGACAAAGAAGTTTGAAATGAGCATGATGGGGAACTCACATACTTTCTTGGACTACAAATCGTGCAAATGATAAAGGAATATCCATCGGTCGAGAAATACACGAAATCTCTTGAAGAAATATGAGATATCTCGACGTGCCTCGATGAAGACTCCAATGGTCCCACCTAACAACCTTGGACCCGATCTCACCGGCAAATCACCAATCAAACTCATTTCGAGGGATTGTAGGCTCACCGATGTATCTAATCGCTTCTAGACTAGACATCCATTCTCGATCTGCCTAATAGCAAGATATCGGTCCAATCCTAAAGAATCCCATCTCACCGCAGCCAAAAGAATACTCGGTACCTAAAGGGAACCCCAAACCTTGGACTCTATTATCCAAAATGCTCGGGGTTTGATCTCAGGGTTACTCGATTACGATTATGCTAGCTGCAACATGGACGAAAAAAGTACCTCGGGGTCCCGTCAATTTCTTGGAGGAAAACTAGTTTGTTGGAGTGCTAAAAGCAACAATCGGT
This sequence comes from Chrysanthemum lavandulifolium, assembly GCA_022545495.1. Lineage (NCBI taxonomy): Eukaryota > Viridiplantae > Streptophyta > Magnoliopsida > Asterales > Asteraceae > Chrysanthemum > Chrysanthemum lavandulifolium. The sequence continues at coordinate 136,684,327 of CM040240.1, read as the reverse complement.
GGCTATGTCCTCACCAAGTTTGAATATGTAGGCTATGAGCAGGATGTTGTGCCAATGTATTATGGATGAAAAGTCAACTCAGTGACTATGACATCCATTACAAAATGGTGCCCATCTTACGTGATAACACCGGTGCTATTGCAATCTCCAACAACCCCGTCCTCCACCAAAGAACCAAACACATTGATATCGGATATCACTTCATCGGGGATCACATAATGAAGGGAGACATTGAACTTCATTTCATCCTCACCGAATATCAATGGTGATATCTTCACAAAACCCTTGGATGAACCTACCTTGAGGAGACCGAAGTCGAATTGGGAATGCTTGACATTGAAAGTCGGTATCTGAAAAAAATCTCGATAAGTTCTCTCGAAATGGTTCATCCTCCCGAACATCCAAAACAAACCTCTCACCGAATGAGTAAGACTCACTCGGGGTCCCCATGACAAGCATTGAATGAGTAACTAAATGCTCCAAGTATTAGTTACTTAAATGTCCTAGGTTGGTAATCTCACCAATTTAATATAGGAATATATGTCTTACTGTCAGGGGTCTCATCACTTACCCACTTGGCATTAAATGCCCTCTCACACATAAAATATTCAATGGATATTTTAACGCTGCAAAAGTGCACTCTTACTGTGCATTGCAACTGTTCCCTTGAAATACGGGATTTTACTGCGGGTAGTGGTGGGTTGCATTAAATGTGGAATTTCAAACGTTTTCAAAAATCGTCTTTACATATCCACGTTTATGCAAAAACCACCCCTCTCACCACTCTATAAATACCCTCCTCTCAACCAAGAAAACACACACAAATTATTTTATGCAACAAAACTCTGTCAAAATCCTTTCTCAAATCGAAAAATTTGTGTGTTCTTAAAATCTTTAAACCTTCTTTTGAAAAACCTTCCTTGTAAACATTTACAAAATTTTTCATCACAAACTTGAGAGATCATAAACCTTGATTGTTCTAGTCAAAATATTTCTTTTCAAACCCTAAAATCCTTTTATATGGAAATGGCTAGAACACAATCTCTCCGATTTGCTTCTCGAAAGGGTAGGAGATCTTACAAATGTTGAATTTAAAACTAATAATGTCATAGGAAAATTTGAATACCACAAACTGTCGACCTACAAAGACATTATGAAATTTTATTTAACGCCCACCGAAACGGCCTTTATTCGGTGTCCTCCATTGTTTACCAAAATCTCCTCGGGAGTTTTGGGCAATAGCCAAGGCCTTTGACCGACACACCCCATCGATGAGAACAACCTCGCACCTCTCGGGAATATCTCATCGATTCGGTCTTCATGGGGGCAACAACAATTCACCTGGACTATAAAACGTTTTGCACTTCAACAGTTTGGATTACAATAAAGGAGTTTATTTCGCCCATCCCGAACCTTCCACAATGAAGGATGGGTTAAAACAAATCATTTTAGATCCAACTTTTTGGACAAGACCCCGTCACCAAAAGCTCTTTTCCGTGGCTTGAGGATCCTATTCACTTTCGTGATTCGGTCCTCGGCGGGAACCACTCATCCATCGAACAAGTTAACTCTATTCGGTTGATGATGGCATACCGCTGATGAATGGGATCACTTTGTCGACATAGGGAGATCATTTACGGTGATCTCGTGACCAAGCTCTGAGAACAAAACTAGGACGAAATCGTTTCGTATCCTAGGTTTGTCTCTTGTGCTTGCAAGTGTTCTTGGGTACAAACTATCCTCGGGAAGAAAATTTTGGTGCTTTACCGGCATCCCGAGCCAATCAAATTTTCAAAAGACCCATCCCTTGTCACTCCTATTGAATTGACGGCCCACATGATTCTTTGTAAACAATCGAGTGGATCGATGTCTCAAACCCCGCTCCCAAAAGAGAAGGGAAGTCTCGGTGGGACTAAGACTAAACCAAAGTCTCGGGGCCACGAGGCTTGAGAACACCGCCTAAAAGGCACAAAAGCCCGAGACTAAGCAGACACCCACCGACCAAGCAACATCCACCCCGTGACAACGAAGGACACCGATACATCACAGGCGGTGCCCTTGGTCACATCTACTACTCCCAAGATCCGAGGAAACAAACAACCCGGTGGGGGGGCGCCTTCCACTACGCCTGATGATGACATTAACAAATCCAAGTCTATGTCTGAGGGCACACTAATCAATCCCAAAGACTGGGAAACAAACAACCCACGATAGGGATACAACAATCACCGACTCCGCCAAAGGCATTTGAAACACCCACCAAGTCTCGGGGGTCACTGGGGACAAAGACTCGGAGGAAAGAAACAACCCACCGATCTGGAACCCAAAACCAATCGACTCGGAGAAGGCACCGGAAACTCCCACCGGTGTCTAAGGGGTCAACGGGGACAAAGACTCATAGGGATATATACCACCGATATGGAACCCATCACCAACCCCTACTCACAATTGTCGATGTCACCGGTATTCTATTCTCGAGGATGAACTTGCTAAAACCGAAGATGAAATTTTATCACCGGAGAAGAAATGGATGAGGTTCAATCTAAACAAGAGCCTCGGCTGATCCAAATGAGCATCTTGAGTCACCATTTCATCCGAAGATAATGACTCGACTCCTCATCATCTGACTACAGAATTTAACCGCTTTGACAACATTCTTCCAATCATCGAAAGACAGTGGTTCGATGGATCACTAAAGCCTCAAGGAAGTCAGATACCTGGGGTTCTTGAACAATTTTGGGATCAACACATCGAAGCGGCAGCCCATTCTGACGATCTTCGATCCGATGTGCTCACATTCAATGAAAATGTTCATGAGCACGAGATCTCATGTACCAACACCTTATCGATCGGATGAAAACACGGTTAAGTTTCTCAAGCATCTTCACCATGTGGAGTTACAATTGATGAAATCGGGGATCTTTGTTAAAAGACCCAACAATCAATGCCAAAGTCTTTGAAGCCACCGAGGTGTATGTGAAAATTCATCTCGACTCACCGAACCGATTGAAATGCTCCAATCTGCAAATGTCCGGGGTCTCCAATCTTGATTCGGTCTCTTCAAACCTCAATGGACTCTTTCAACACTCGGTGGTCGCTATGGCTCATGCCTCATCTTCTATGGCTCGGAATCTTGGTCCCGAATGACCGCATTGGAGATCTCTCGGACTAACTCGGATGCAAAGGTCACCGGTCTTCAAGCAGATACTTGAGATTAAGGCCATGATCACCGAAATCTATCAGGCCTTCAAGGGTCAAGCAGCTCCGTCCCCCTCAACACCAGCTCCAACTCTTGCCCTCACTGAAGCTTCGACAACAGTTGAGGGGGAGAATACTGTAACACCCCCAAATTTGGTTTAGCGGAAGCATACGTGTTATTGGGGAATGTTACGAAATTGGTAAATCATAACACAAGTAATAAAGAACGGAATACATACTCCGTTTAATTTCATAAAATATTTTAAAACATTATCTTACAACATTGTTTAGATAAATGAGCACATCCCATAATCTTAGTGGTCCCAATATAAAAACATCGTTTTTGTGTAAAAACATTTCTTTAGAAATTACTACGACCATTTATCCGCCTTTTGCCTTGCATCCATGATCACAACTAAGCACCTGAGAAAATATGCTAAAAAGGTCAACTAAAAGCTGGTGAGTTCATAGGTTTAGATTAAAATAGTAAGTTTGGACCAAAATCAAAGTCATATAATCATTACAATGATATAATGATATATGGATGAATGTCTATTACGTTAGCTCTAAGTTCATGCAACCGATACTATGACAGGTTCAGTATGCTAAATGATATCATACAATATATAGGCCCATTCGAGTGTTTTGTCCCACAACACTCGGTTCCCGACATGGTATACGTTTCGCTTGGCCTAAGCATGGCCAACCGAATCGAGGAGTCACCTCAATAGATCTATTTATAACATTCGCGTTTCCCAATGGGGAATTGACGGTTCATGAAAAATGGCATTCTCTAGGGACATAAGGGCTTAGGCTAAATCACGTAATAGTAATCATGTAATAGTTTAGGTCCGTAGAAAGGTTTTAGCATATTTCTCACCCCAAAATGTATAAAACAGTTTATCTAGTAAAAGAGGGGCTATGAAACTCACCTTAGCAAGTGTGCAATCCGAAAGTGGGATTTAGTGATTGTTGTGAAGCGGCACCGACACGCGACCTAGATAAGGAGGGCAATATTTAGTTCATTGTTTTAAGTATTACCTACTTAAATTAATTCAATTGTTTCTATAATTGAAATAAAACTAAACTTAAGTTTGTAAAAATGATTGAATGGTTTTACTAGTAAGTATACGAAACTATATATACTTTTCATGTTGACACTATTACAATATTATAATCCAAGAGTTGGTTTGAAAACATTTACGTTATTCTTTTAGTAAGTATATAATGTGTATATACTTATTTAAGTTGACACATGATAGTAGTATAAAATCAATATTCGTTGATTGGTTTTCTAATTGTATTTAGAAAATATGTAAGTTAAATTTGAAGACTATAAAATTGATTAAATGATAAAATGACTTGATGATCTCTAATTATTTATCAACATTTGTTTGTAACATACATCGCCTTTGACCAATAGGTTTCTTGACATAGATATATTTATCCGGGTGTGCTAGACGTTAAACTTTGGTGTAACCTTTATTCATGTAGATTACATTTTCATCTCTTGTTTTCGTGTAGTAATACTCTTGCGCTTGTTTAATTGTATTAAGACTTTTATACATAATTGACATTAAGAAGATATGTAACGAGGTGAAGGGAAAGAATAGACGGGGACGGGTTTCGTTATTTGTCATCCGATAAAATGCTTCGGGTATTATGTTGATTCGACCATACTTAGATATTCAAACGGACGCCCCAAGTTTCTCCATGGTCATGGCCCGATTCAAAATAGTAGGGTCCAGATTTTGGGCTGGGCACGATGTGGTATTTTACACGAAGGAAAAAAAATGTGGCCCAAGTATATTTTCAGTGAGTTTTTGGAAGGTTAACATGGGTTGATCCAATAGGACTTCTACAACTGGTTGTTAGACAAATTTTAAGAAAAACTACTCATTTCCAGATTTTATTGCTAATACATACCTCTTTTGTTACTATGCTTAACGTGAACACTTGGCTCGAGATAAACTCGATCGTTCATGCTTCAATTTGTGAAGCCGAGATTTCTCGACTAGAGAGCATTTGATCCCAACACCATAGTACTACCATGGCGAGGTGGTCGACTTGCTTGCACAATCTCAAAGCATTTCCGTTTAGATGACAAGTTTATACTTATTGAAAATGAACTAACGAAAAGGAAATGACTATGAATGAGACTTGTTTCAAACGAGATTTGACTAACGCATAAATTGAAAAATGGGAGCAAGAAGGGGTGACGATACCATATATTAGTTGAGTACTACTCAACTTGGTTCCATCCCTCCATCTATTTTATCATTACGAATCTTGACTACTCATAATGTTTGTTAGCAAAAGAGTACATTCGACATGGATTTCTCCCTAGGCATACACGACAGCTTAGACACAATGCTCATAACTGAAATTTTGAGTCCCACAACACTAAGATAACACGCATGTTTCTCATGTTTAGGCAAGGCTATGACATGGTTCGACTCATTTACATGACTTGATTGTTGGCTTGGGAAAAGAACACGAGCATCAACTTGTGATCTTAGGACACTTGACTCATCTATATTATCTTGTTTCAGACTCTCGACATAAACTCAACATTTCATTACCAAGTTTAATTCCATGACCAACATAAGTTCCAGATTTGATATCATTTGACATTGGCAAGTTTTACAAAACTTATCTCTTCTAACTCGACAGTTGTTACTTCGACCAGGATAATGTTCAAAACAGATTTCAAGTGACACTTTCATTTAACATAACACGAGATTTGACAACGGTTTAAGAGATATCTAGCATATCATTTTTCATTACAAGTTCGACGACAAACAGGTTAACAACAAGTCTTGGGTCCTATACCAATGAGACTCGAATTCTTATAATTCCCTTAACTTCTAGTTTTCTTGTTTCCCCTACCCTCGACGGTAAACTTAACCCATTCCAATGTCAATACCCAATTCAAGATTCAAGTGATCCTAACCATTTATCATATTAAAAAGACATTTATGTAACATCAAACACCTCATTTACACATCCGAATATTAAAACAAGGTTTCACCATTTTTACATCTCAACTCATTGAAAACTTAATTTACAAGATTTTAACAAATACTAAGTTGAATAAATTCTTACAAGGAAGAAGATGATGGCAATGTCGAAGGTCAACCCGGATATCTAACACCACAATCGAACCCGATCGATCCAAATAAAACACCCAAGTAGAAATCCTCTCCTCTTAGCTTTCTTACCCTTTTTGTGGTGATATTTGGTGTGTGATACCCTTGGTTGCCTCGACTGGAATAAAAAGAGAAGGACCCAAGTAATTTTTGACTCACTTTCTCCTCTTGGGTATTTGGATTGAAGCCGAATTTAGTTAACTTCAAATCCTAGAATATCTTGGACTTTGTCTCAAGGTAGATACAATGGAAGATATGTTTTCTTGGATGATTTTATCTTGATTCTTCTTGGATTAAATACGAATAGTAGCAAAGCGCATCGTGGAGGGATTTGAGAAGCAAAACTTACATGGTTTTGGGTATGAGGAGGAGAATATGATGGAAGAACATGTTGGGTTTTCTCTCTTTGGGAGATTCGGTCTATAAGTAGCAGGTCTAGAGGTAGAGGAGGTTGAAGATGAAGATTTGCAAATCTTATTTTCTCTCGCTTTTGTTTTGTTTTTGTCGTGAGTGGGAAGAGAAAGACAAAGGGTGTATATCTCAAGTTTTATAAAAGGTTTTCATTTTTATCAAATGTGTGTGTATATATGTATTTTACTTATAGTACAATTTGTGAAAATGTAAGTGTATACATTACAATTAGGTATTAATTGTATTTGAATCTTATAAAAGTTATTGTTTAAGTGATAGTGTGTTAAATATTTTGTGTCCTGCGATATTAAATTGTGACTAAAGTATCATTGTTTGATAACTTTTATAACGTAGTATCTTATTGTTACGAGTCTGAAATATTTTTATCTTTGTAATATTCCATATCACGGACATTTGTCATTTGTTTTATCAAGCCCTTATCATAGTGTCGGTACGCGTGCAGTGTCGGTCACTGGGGAAAATGAGATAACCTCTCGTCTTATGTTAGGATCCAAATATTTATTGTGTTGATGATTCGGGTGGTCTTGGGAGATCAAAATACATGTTTGCCATTAGAGAGAAAGTTAGAGAGTTGGGTGTTTCTTGGTAGAGTTGGTTTACAAAAGTGAAAGATTAGATTAGAAGCACCACCCTTCCATGGATGGAAGGGGTATTTATAGTTACATGACATACGACCTCCTATCGGCTGTGGATCGGTATACGATGGGTAAAGACCCGTCCTTCCTCCACGGTGTTGCACTAAACTATATTACGCTACAAACTAACTAATAAACTACTAAGAAACGTAAATAACGACAAGTCTACGAGCTAACTTATGCTAGATAACATTTGGGGTGACCGACACTTCACTATGGAATTTTCTAATTCCTAACAATCTCCCCCTAAGGGAGGTCACCCCATGTTTTACATTTCGAATCCTAGCATTCTATTCTTGTCTATGTTCTTGAGCTCGTAGACTTCAATTCTTCAATTCCGCAATCTTTGTGCATTTGTGGTGCAACATCAAAGTCCGCATTGATTTGTACTTTCAGTGGAGGTCTTTGAACTGATCCACATCTTTGATGATCTTCGAGCTTTCATTGAGATTATCAGCCACATTAAATCTCTCTGGATCATCCATAGTTGTGTTGCCTTCATGTGATGTTGTGACTTTTGGACCGACATGCTCACACTTTTGAATCATGACATCTTTCCATCGAGTGGCGGAAGCCTTCTTGGTTCATGATATTTGCGTGACGAAGCATAGTATAAAAATATCGTAACCGGGTTATGTAGATATGCATCGGTCATGATTTCTTCAAATTAAGTGTGGATGTTGTGAGCATGCGACTTTGGAATGACTCTTCAATTCGATCACCGCAATCGTCGGGTGTACCGCATCTGACGTTTAGCAATAAAGCGCGAAAGTGTCTTTGATCACTTTCGTTGAATTGAGGTACACGCCCACGGTTCCCGTTGATCAAGACAAATCTTGCTCATGTGATCGTGGGATTCCTAAGAATCTCCTTGACAGGGTTTCGCATTTGCTCAAGTCGTTCTCAAACCGAACGTCTCAAAGAAGACAACACGGAGTGAGTGAACCAAATAATTGAGATTCACCGATTGATGAAAATGATTTGAAAAACAATCGCGTATTGCTTAGAATAAAGAGTTTTGCAATACGACGAATGTTTTATGAGAAAGATCAATTTTCAATCAAAACACTTTTGTATTTGAAAATAGTACACAATCGACGTGCTAGTGAAAAGAAGAGATTCGCACATCGACGGTTTTCTAAAAGTAATTTTTTTTCAATCGAGATACTTTTGAATTTTGAAAACATAAGTACACATTCGACGTGCTAGAGAAAAGAAGATTTGCACATCGAACGGTTTTTCCAAAAGTATTCGTCAATTCCATTCTCGGACCAAGGTTGATTCAAGACCAATCGCCCATTGTTTCTATCCGGTTGTCACAAGTTTGATCTTACGAGAAGATCTCACATGTCACCCACCAAGAGCTTGTTTGATGTTGGCTCTAGAAGGATTTCCATCTTCATCGTGAATATTTAAACATATCACTTGGATGTTCGCAATACCACAAGGATAATCGTGGGACTCTTAATATATACTTACTTTCCACATTGTGTGAAAAGCAAGTCTTCAAGAATTTAGTGTCCTAACGAGATATTGTGGATGATCTCTTGGCTCTAGACTCAATAGTGCACATTTGGTTCTGTGTCGGAGACTAGGGAGAGGGTCTCCTTCTTCAATATCAACAATCTCTAAGAGAAAGTCGATAGATTATGTCGGTTCCCGTGAGAATGAAACAAGCCCTTTAAGAGGAACTTGAGTAGCTTGGGAAGTTTAGTGCGATCGTCCTTTGGGTCCATGACGCCTTGTCTTCAATACCAGTGTTACCTTAGTAACAACCAAGAGTATATGAATTGAACCCGGTTTACGCCTAAGGTTGAATTGATGGAGGCTATTTCTTTTCACCCTTTTCACATTCATTTCTTTTCATTCTTCAACCCTTCATGCTTACCGAGACTTCATTACTAGAACCTTGTTGGGTTTATTCCAATTACTAGTTACGTCTCGATCCGCACTCTTCCCATTTCTCATTTTTCTCCTTTTTCAATATACCTAAGGACTCTACACTATCTAGTGGATTGTCCTCGGTAGATCCCTCCGGCTTACGGCGGATCGTGGGAACTAATACCTAACCTCACCATCCTTATAACTCCATACATAAAGTAAAATGGTCGGTCTTTTGAGTGCAGTTCATTCTTCCTTGAAACCAATTGAAAATCATTTGGAAAAACAATCAAGGTACTTGTGATACGAGATCAAAGCATTTTGTACCTTAATAGTTTTGATCATTTTAGAAATGCTCCTCCTCAACATGTATAGATGATATTGAAATTGTTTGGCACATGGAGACAAGTGTTCTTTAAAATAATTTGTTTGAAATAATTTCATGATCACAATTTTCTTAGAAAAAGCCTTTTGATTTTCTTTGGTAAATTCTCTTCCTCAATATGTGCATAGGATATTTGAAATCATTTTTTCACATAGAGGCAAGAGATCTTTTGAACCACATTTACGATCACACAAGCCATTAAGAAACCATTTAAAACTCAATCAAGGTACTTTATGTTAAAACATAAAAGCATTTGCACCTTGATAGTTTCTTTTCTTTAAAATGCTCCCCTCAATATATGCTTCGAGATTCGAAAGTTTAGCACATATGAGAGAAAAGTGCACAATTAAATCAAACGATCACCTTTTATCAAATTTCATTATTAAATCACAAATTCTTCCCGATCAAAATATCAAACCCTTTGAGATTTTGGATCCCAAGTGATTTAATAAGGTTTATAAAACATGGGAGAAAATGTGCCGATTTAAAAACTCATCTAGTTTTTGGATAAATGCTCCCTCAACTTGTGCATTATGTATATTGAAATAGTTTGGCACATGGAGGCGGGGAGTGCCTTTGAAGGACTAAAACCAATTCCATTAAAACATATTTGAGATTTAAATCACGATCTCTCACCCGATCAAAGATTTCAAACCATTTGAGATTAGTGATCCCAAAAGATTTAAATAGTTTAGAAAATTTTGGGAAAGACGTGGCAAGATTTGATTTTGAAAATGACCGATAAGGATCATTTTAAGACATTAAAGATTGTTAGTATCGTATGATTGTTTTAAGAGATCTTTTAGTAAAATAAAACAATTTCACAATCAAACAAGAACAAAAAAATTTCATTTTGATGATCTTTGAGTTTTAAAGAAAATCATACCATGACATAACATTAAATCTTTAGATCACCACTTTGTTTCGTACAAACGGACCTTTTATAAAGAAATATCGTTTGAAAATATTTTATTTTAAATCACACTCCCCTCAATCCATGACATAAGTCAATGATTGAGTGACTTATGTTTTGATAAATGAAGTCCGGTGATTTTAAAATTTAGTCCAATTTATTTTCAAAACAATATTTTCCATTTTCAAAACAATTTTATTCAAATTTATCAAAATTGTTTAAAATGGTATCCTGCACAAAGATAAGTTAGGTGGTTGAGAAGCTTCCGTTGTTGTTCTTTGTAGGGTTTGGAAGAAAACCGTCAAGAAGCGATGAGACTTCTTCTTCGTTGCATTTTGAATGCCAACCGAGGTCAAATTAAGCTCGCTTTCTTCAATCACTTAGAAGAAAACCGTCTGCGATGCGATGAGACCTCTTACGTTGCATTTATGCCAACTCTCCATAGAAGTCCAATTAAGCTCCGTTTCTTCATTTGTCAACCCAAGATATAGTTGCCCTTTCCTTTTGGCATCCAATCATATTAATCGGTGGGATCGGATCGGGAACATTCTTATAACCAATATACCGCATCGTTAGTGAACACACATCTGATATATGGTGGTCGACATCACCCAACAGATGTCGACTAATAAAAGTCTATGCAACATATCAATCAGATCATTTAAATGTATGGGAAAAATGTGTTCATCAAACTCTAATAATCTAATCCTAGCAATCATATCCTTGGCACCTAGTCCTTCAACATAGGTTAACATCATTTTTAATTAAGCATATTAGGATAATTAAGAAGGCTCGTTAGAAGATATAGATTTGAAAACATTTTCCCCCTCAACCAATAACTCATTTTATAAAAGATTTTAAAAGTGCTGAAGTCATTGATTGAGTTTCCAAATTTTATAAAACTCGAATCGATTGATTTTAAGCAACTCATTTACCACCATTTTAGAAAACACCAAATATTTTTCGAAGAATTTTAGACGGAAAAACATTTGTGTAGGAGCAATGATCCTTCGACATACTTTCCTTGTTTTGTTTTTAGGATAAGTGAACGAAATTTGTGAAAACGTTTAAGCGTAGCACTTTCCTTCCTTTAAGAGCGGGTTGCTATCGAAATAATAGCAAGCCATTTTTTTTTTGAAGCCGGTTACGATCAAGTAATCGTAAGCCATAGTTTGAGACATGTTTTGGAAAAGAATATTTACACCTCTCTCGAACTTCATCTATGGTCCCGTGCCATTATTGAATGACATTTCTAAGACCGTAGATGTTATCGATACCGAAGACATGTCTTGAGAAAACATATTTTGGTATTTTTGAAATTTTCGATTTTATGGGTTTTAGAAGGTTTTATATTTTTCTATTTTGTTTTGTTGGTTTTATAATTTTGTATTTTGTTTTTCGAATAAATATATACAAGGATAGAGTAGATGATATAGTTAAAGAGGATGATGATACGAGTGCCGAGATAAGGATATCGAGCGAGACGTCGTAGAAGATAGAAGTCATCAACTCTTAAACATTCACCACCAAAGCTTCCAGGGCTCTTGAATCGAAGAAAGAAATTGAACCATCGAAAGTGAGACTCGCAGACTTCCCCCAAACCGAAAATCCTTTGGATGAGCAGATTGAAGCTCTATATCAAGCTTTCCTTAGCCGGTGCAGAGAAGCACACCATTATCATAAATCCATTGCTCCTTTTAAGACGATAATCGAGAATCTCCGTTCGGGTTATATCATCCATAAGAACGACAACGTATCATCCCACACATAAACAATCTTCTCAAATTTCATAACCATCAAGTCAAGCGATCCATTCCAAAAGGTGTCAAGAGAACACTTCCCGTGTAGTTGAAAAGATGCGGTCCGTCTCTTAGTATAACGCTCAAGAACTCTCCGAATACACTTCATAAGGGAATGAAGAACACCTTCCATGTTCACATTTTCTTCCACGATGAGCGTGTATGAAGCTCAAGAACCCAAGTACACCAATATCCAAGAACTCTCCGAATACACATCATGAGGGAATGAAGAACACCTTCCCATGTTCACATTTTTCTTCCACGATGAATGTGTATGAAGCTCAAGGACCAAGTACACACATTCCCCAAAAGAGAACAACCGATAACATTGAAGAAGCGGGCCGAATCATCGATTATCTCTGCGGATGACAATCTCTGGGATGTCAACTCCGGAATAAGTGATTATATCTCGAATCATCGATTAAGCCCTCAAGTGAAACAATGAGCCCCAATGTACACAACTCTCTCTCTCGATGATTGTGATAACATCGAGATCATCACGTACTTTGTGTACCTCTTTCATCTTCAGAAACTAACTCTTCCATCTCTTCCCCCACGTCGTTGGAATAATAACACAAAAGCCTTCATGAGTAAAACCTTGAGTTTCTCTGCGGTCATGACATTTGTTTTACCGGGATATCTTCAATCACGTAGAAGAGTTAAGTTCATCAAGTTTACTCGTCATGAGTCAAACCTTGAGTTTCTCTGCGGTAATAACATTTGTCTTCCCGGGATATCTTCAATCACTTAGAAGAATTAAGTTCATCAAGTTTACTCGCTTTGTGTTTATATGTGAGTCTCCTTTCTCCTTGCTGGTTTTGACACTTCAGAGTCAGCAACATAGTATAAGCCCAAATACTTGAAATCTTTATGAGAAGAACACTTGAACTCTTGTGAGAATCAACATGCTGAAGACTCTCTCGACTATTTTTATCAACCCTTATGTAGACAATTTGAAGAGACCATCAAGAAAACCCGCTATACCATACTTGAAATCAAGTCAACTTCCCACAATTGTATCTTAAGCTTGCACCTAATGATGGAAGAACGGTGTAGAGAATTTATGCTTCAAGCAAATCTCTAAGTACTCACTACCCAAACAAAGTATGAGACATTAACACCTCTTGCGATTATCCACACCGTCATATGCGTGTGACATCGAGTAAAACAAAGTAACTCCTAATAGTGATAGTTAACCGGTCTTCAACCATCCACCTCATTGCTTGGTAACTAGATAAACCAAGTCTTCAACTCAAATTCTTAAGCCCGAGCAAGTTATCAAATAAAACATGCCTTTGTGAAAGTCAACTTCAATCTCAAATAAGTGATAAATGATTAACTCAAGTAATCACCTTGTGTCACATGTCCAACAATAGTCAATATCAACGTCTCGAGTAGTCATTTGCTAAAGAATATGAGCAAGTCTAATTGGGAATTGAATCGACTTATAACTTTCTCCCATTAGTGCTCTCCCTAAACCGACAATCTGTTTGATAAATGCCAGTTAAGAAGAAGTCTTTAGATCGTTAAATGCAACTCGTCTTTAGTCTTCTAACATGTAGCAGAAAATGTAGAATGATGTAGACTCGACCTTCTTCAAGATTGTTCGGATGGGAATAGATAGTTAACATCTTCAACTCACACCAAAAGCATCCCACCAAAAGCATCCCAATTAACTTACGACTTGCAAATCCCTTAACTAAAATCCCTCCCAATCAAACAAGAACGAAAGATGTTCATCAAGGAAATCAAGAATCGGGCCATAACGAACACACAAGATGGTAACACCAAACTACCAATCACATCAAACAAGAATAGAGATTGTTCGGAATCATCATGTTGATGTATCGTGAAGCATTAACCGGAAGCACTTTGTCGATAAACTCATCAATCCGAGTGAAGATGTCAACCAACGGCTCTTAGAAGAGAGAAACTCCATGTGAAGATGACCCGATCGAAGAAGCTCGGTTCTTACATGAGTTTGGAGCCGTATGACCATTTGTATTCTCTAATATCAATCAACCATGCAAAAATTCACACTTCTTCTCCCCTCAAGAATTGCATACGAGATGCCATTCTTGACTAAATAAGTGAACATTATCCATTTGTAGTCTATTCACACTTCTCCCCGCAAAATCAAGACGAAGATGTCGTCATCGCCATTATAGTTGAGAAAGTGGAATCGAAAACAATCAACAATGAGCCTGTTCACTTAATGACCAAGCGCATGGAAAAAATATGAAGCATGTTGATGAGAATGGTCATAATAGAAGATTTCTCTTCTTGAAGATAAAGCGACCGACACGTACACTTTTCTTTTCTTTAAGAACGAGGCTTGAACTGTTGTGTTCAAACGTCATAAGAAGATTTCTCTTCTTCTAAGATAATGCGCACCAAACGTACACATTTCTTTTCTTTGGAGTATGAGGCTGAATCGATGTGAGCAGTATCGTCATAATCTCTCTCTTTCGACTCTCTTAGCAAAACATGTAATCAACCCCATTATCATTCTGTAGGCACCGTGTCGTGACAAGCGATGGAGAAAACCCAATATGATGAATTTGACCCGAAGTAAACTATCCCGAACTCGTGACTTATACTTGCACATATGTAACAAAGAGCGGTGCGAGACTTCATCCTCCATTGAATCTCTAAGTACTCTATACTCTTCAACCAACCAACCATCAAGTATAAGACGACATCACCTCTTGAAAATCCACAATTGAATGTGACATTGAGCACTACAACGTAACTCCTTAAAGTGATAATTATTTTGAGATGATAAGAGCCCAATTCCCCAAGTGGTAAAAGAAAAGGTAAAAGACACCCAACAATAACTAGATTTCCAAGTCTTCGTTTTATGATAGTAAGCTCGAACAAGGATCATGAAGAATCTTCATCCAACCATCCCGATACCTTCGGATACTAAGTACACTCGCCGTGATAATTCACTTCAACCTCAAATAAATAATATTGAATTAACGCCGTTGACACATCCTCTCGTTAATCGCTCAAATCTAGCCTTCTTTGACATTTAAACGATCTCGATAATGGTTTCATCCCGACCATGGTTAAAAGCACATAACCCAAGAAACCATGTAATAACCCAATTGCCATGACGAATATCCAAACACACATCCAATTTATGAAGTACACCTTTTATCCTTTCTTGAAAGAACCCGTAACACCGACATCGAAGACCCGAGATACGCTTTCCTTTCTCCAAGATGGTTCCATCATCACGGATTTTACAATTCTATAGTTTAAACCGAGAAATTGTTTCTTCGCGGATTTTACAAAACCAAGAATAAACCGTATGATAGTTCCGAAATGCACTTTACAATTACGGGATGTTTCCATTGTCACGGGATTTTACAAGTCTATGATTTAAACCGAGAAATAGGTTCTTTCGCGGGATTTTACAAAATCAAGACAAAAACCGTAACAATTTGAGTTTGAATGAGTTATGACAACTTTGGTTACGGTGAATATCTGTTTTAGGGGAACATGCAGCGGTTCATCAATGGTTCATTATCCAACATCAACAACATCATCAACCATCCAATAAATACTCTGGAAAACACATCGTTCACAAATTCTGTCGGCTATTGTTGTGACCACATGGTGAAGTAAACCCGATAAACCAAACTTGAACAAGAAGTAAAGTTCCCCAGATTTGTTACTTAAACTTGTACTAATCCTTGTGAAAAAGAAACGGTGTACCCAATGTACAAAACCTCTTGACATTCTCAACTAAGTGAGACACCGAAGTGATAGTTACGTTGTGGGTTAAGCGAGAAAGAATCACAACCGTAATTAAATAGCCAAGTCTTTATCACCTCTATAAATGCCCAAACAAGTCATCTTCATGAATGGTAGAAAGAAAGAAGGCGAAAATAAGTAAACGTGTCCGAAATCCTCACTTCAACTCCAAGCAAGAAATACCGTACAAGCAACCCCGTAGTCACCCTAGTTCCAATAGAAATTCAAGTCGTGACAAAATATTCTTTGTGAAACTAAAATATCAACCTCATACCACAACATCAATCATCATCATACCAAATCTCATCAACGGATCTCGTCATCAAAACTCATTATCACAAGTCTCATCGTTAAGTGACTTGACAAATCATATCGTCAAGTCTCATTAATACAATCTAATTTTGAGAAGCCCATTTAACGTTATCCAAATCCAAGTCATGAGTTATCATAAATCATGCTCAAGCTGGCTCAATGACGAGTATCATAATGCACCATAAGGTCCGAATAAAGTACTTATATTACTCCAAAGCATGCCCACTTATATTAAATCAATATCAATGATGAATATTAAATCAATATCCGTAGCGTGTGGTGAATAAAGTACTTATATTGACGAGTATCAATGACGAGTATCATAATTCTTCAGATCATAACCATAACGTGTGGTTACATATCCGCCCATAAAATACAAATCATCCTTTTAGGCGTACCATGCAAGGCCCAAGCATTATACCCGTTAACATATCCACAAGTAATAACTTTGTTATAAGACATTGATACCTAATTTTTAGGTCATTCCATCATAACCCTAAATCACATATTAGAAAACATCCGCCTCCCACCAGATTTTTCTCTCAAGATATGTCCGCCCCCATTCACCTTCAGATCAAAAACACACCATCACTATCCTTCTCTCAAATCAGTTCGAATTAACCATATTATTCACATCATTACATGATTCATCAAGGCTCGTTAACTAACAGCCACAGGGATGGCATGAGCACCGTTCTAGGCTACGAGATTAAACAACGAATCTAGGGTAAGGTTTATACTTTCACCACTGAGTATAGTGTTGCATACTCGAGCAAATGAAAATCGTTTTAACATTGATTGTTAAAAACGTTTCATATATCGAATATTACATAGGACAAGCTTTTAATTTTTGTTTTCATTTATCTTGACCGAAAGAAAGTAGATAAAACAACCTTGTTTTAATCTAACTTTGATTTTCGAAAAACAAAAATAACAAGAGGAATGGTAATAGATCTGTGATGTATGAGTTTCGTGGTTTTAGACCCTCGTGGTCTTGATGTTGCCTTTGAATGCCACGAAAAAAAAAACTGAGATCTTGTATTTATTAGAGTCGAGTCTTGTTTCTTGATTGATGTTGGAGTTGTAGTAGATTGAGATGAGATGAGTTGGGATAGGTTTGGATTTGTTGGTGATGTTGTATTTTTATTTCGGATCTTGTAGTTACAGCCTTATTCTTGTTCGAAAAAATATGGACTGATGATGGTTTAAGATACCAGAAGTCAAATGAGTCAATTTGGTATTTGGTATTTGTTGTTGGTCAAGTGGTCGTAGTCTCTTCTTCATCCTTTCTGTTGCAAGTCGCTAGCCACAATGGTCTTGAGCCAACTCGCTAGCCAAGTCGCTAGCCAAGTCGCTACGACTTGTTAAATAACAAGTCGCTAGGTCATTAAGGTCATTTTTTTTTTTAAGTCGCTATGCTCAAAAGCAAGTCGCTATGTTAGCTTTTGATATAACTCGCTGTTGACTTTCAAGAAAGTCAACGAGATAACCAAGTCGCTACAGAGAACCAGTGAATCTGGACAGTTTTGTGTCTAAGTCGCTAGCAAGATTTTTACATTTTCCGATGATTTTTTCGACCTCTTTTCCGACCATCTTCAAAAATAACCCAGAAATACTGCACAACGGAAACATCCTTTTTTGACCCATTTGACTCATAGACCACAAAAGCAGATGGATTGACCATTTGTTAATACATGTATTGGTACAAGGACATGATACAAACATATATTAGCTCCAATAAACCACTTGACTGTTTAAAATCTGATGTTACCAAAAAATACACATGACAAGTTTAAAAAACTGATAATACCAAAGATGACCCACGAAATGACATCTAAAACCCAACAGAACACACAACTGTTTTAGCAATAAAAACAGAAACACTTAATTTTCCGACCATAAAAGCATGTAAACAATAGTTTTTAACAAGGTACACAAGACCACAAGAATCAACATAACACAACAACCTTGGCTCTGGTACCAATTGTTAGGATCCAAATATTTATTGTGTTGATGATTCGGGTGGTCTTGGGAGATCAAAATACATGTTTGCCATTAGAGAGAAAGTTAGAGAGTTGGGTGTTTCTTGGTAGAGAGTTGGTTTACAAAAGTGAAAGATTAGATTAGAAGCACCACCCTTCCATGGATGGAAGGGTATTTATAGTTACATGACATACGACCTCCTATCGGCACGTGGATCGTGTATACAGTGGGTAAAGACCCGTCCTTCCTCCACGGTGTTGCACTAAACTATATTACGCTACAAACTAACTAATAAACTACTAAGAAACGTAAATAACGACAAGTCTACGAGCTAACTTATGCTAGATAACATTTGGGGTGACCGACACTTCACTATGGAATTTTCTAATTCCTAACATCTTACAATTTATTTCATGAAATATTCATAAAATGATATGAATGCAAACATGATGCAATAGTCTACTGTATACGAGTTATCTACTCAAATGATCGTGTAAAGCTTATGCATGCTTAATGAATTATGCTTAGTAATAATAAATTACTAATTATTAGTTAAATTTTAGTGAAAATTTACTGTGTCACAAATCTTCTTGAAGAAACTCCTCTTCACCGAGGGGAGCAAACACCACCGCCTCGAGAGCTCCCACATCATCTGCACGGTCTCGGCAATACCCATCTCCTCACTACCACCACAAACATCAACAACAACAACAACGACGGTCACAACATCAATCATGACAACAACACCACCCTTAGTTGCATCATCTTCCTCGGGCCGGGACAAAGGCAAGGGCAAATGACAACTCTTGAGCCTAAGAAGATTCCCTATAAAATCGGCGACCTTGAATACACCTTTCACACCGAGCAATGAGTAAACATCTTGCTAAAGAAGAAGAAGATTGAAACTAGTGAGGAAGAGAAAAGGAACAGAGAAGCACTAGCAAAGGTTGTCGAAGAAGCCGAAAATGGGATTAGATCCAAGCAAGCTTCAAAAGGGTCGAGCAGGGCAAAGTTCAAGGATGCTCAGCCGCTCGGATGGTCGCAATGAGAAAGTAGTTTGAAGCAAAGAAAAAGAAAGTTGAAGTCATGGGCAAGAACAAATTGATCATTACAACTGGAGAATGACAAGTCAAGGAAGCCTGAGAAAATCACTGATGTCAAAATCATCCCCAACTCCAAACCACTAGCAATGAATGTCTACCGGGGGGGTGATAAGAGACATTTTGAGATTCATGATCCCTTAACTTTTGTTGATTTTGGGGTCACCGAACTCGGTGAGCTAGGTCCAATCATTGAAAAGAAGCAAAATAAGGTGGTCAAGGACACGATGAAGATGCTCAAAAAGATATGAAAGGTTGAGATGCACCACCAACTGGAATTCATCCCGCCTGATCGCACCTCAAGGATCTCAACCACAAGCATCCACCGGCAAAAGGAAAGAGTTGAGTTCCACTGAGATCAAAGTGCACGGCTTAGAATGCAACAGAGTGCTGAGGTGTGAAATTTGTGAACTGTCTAGTGATTGAAAAGCCTCGAAGAGGGCTATTTTTCATTGATGTCTACGGAACCCAGATTCCAAAGGTGGAGTGATATCGATCGAGGCAGAGTGGCTACTATGATCGGCTATATTCCAAAGGCCTCTCGGATCCAATCCCAAAGAAACATCGGGTTTTGTCAAGACACGAATGCTAAGATAAGAGACCATCATGATGAGAAACACTCATCACCAAGAAAGTGAAGCTTGAAGCACCGGGAATCCATCCGGGTGACATCATGTTATCTTTTCTTTGTACTAGTGATAGGAACAATGTAAGATGATTAATAAAGATGTATGTTTTGTTAAAATACTCGGTGTTCCATATTGTATTCATTAGTACATTCGATGTAAGAAGAAGCCATTTGCTCACTTAAAGCGATCAAACACTTAGGCTATTTGTATATCCAAATAGGGAGACCATTGGGTTCGAGAAATACCCAAACCCTTAATCTAGGATTTGAATAGAAAATAACCTAAGCGTTTAATCCGTTAAACACTATCGGTCACTCGAGTGCATAGTCTCGATGAGCCATCTTCAGTTACTCGGATGAGGCGAAGAAGAAGCCTCTCCACTCAAGAAGGCGGAACTTAATGGGTGAAGACTAAGTCAAGAAGAAGATGGTGGATTCGGTGGTGATGACAATAACTCACTGAATCCTAAGACTCTCTCCAACTGTAGCTTGAAGACAAATCAAGGAAGAGATCAAGGCTTTGAAGGCGAAGAATGAGCGGGACTAGGCGGGAAAAGTTTACCCAAATAAAACTAAGTCCCCAAGTGCTTTACCCGATAAAACTAAGTCCCTATCTACTAAAGCCATATCTTCCCATTTATAGTAAGCGTCGATACTAAAGGATTCTCTCACAAGGAAAGAAGCATAGCCGACTACTAATAGCAAAGTAAATAGTAATCGAATATATCTATATTCGTGATTACTGTGATCAATGTGTTTGTCTTCTAGGTTAAAGTTAAAATCATACTTGTATAAATAGCATAAGAGAATGAGTGAAAAGTTTAAGCTTGTGAATTGTAAAAACACACACACACAAGCCAACTTTTCACTCTTCCAAATACAACTTTATCCTTAAGATAGCTCAGTGGGTTCTAAGAGTTTTGCTCAAACTTAGCCTGAGCTTAGAGAGGAGTCACCCAAACTTTGTCATTTCAATCCCAAGTACTATTCCAAGTACTTGGGTAGCGATTCTTTGATTTATTTCTAATAAGAATATGATGTTGAAAATTACTTTGTGTGTTTTACTTACGTTAATTTCGGTCATTATTCACTATTAAATTGTTTTAAGTACTTAATTGTTTTTAAACTATAGTGAATAGGGAACAACACATGGCTTTCTTGTATCACCACCATCCAAGACCACCCGAATCATCAAACACAATAATATTAAGATCCTAACAAAGCAACCATCAATACCTATGACCCTCCTACACCCTTCCAACCAACCATCCTTTAACCCCTTAAAGCATACATAAAACCTACTGAAATAGTTCTTACCATCAGGCATTGCATCAACACTCATCAAACAAGTTGTACCTATATTAGAATCTAATATCTCCCTAGCATATGACCATAACATTCCATAATGATCCTTTAAACAAGTCTCATATTGGCTTAAAGCTTTCTGCTTTCCCCTTCTAGCTTGACTGACAGTGACCTTGCATTTATATTTCTTTAGAATCATTTCAATTAAGTCCTTTACTTTGATACAAGGATTGACCATTATCTTTTTTGCATAGTTTCTAGCAATCCAATTACTAGTGATTAATGTCCCATATTCATAAGTCCTAGAACATGCATGCTCATCATTCAATGTCTTTATTTGAAAAGTCTTCTCATTTTGCATCCAAGATGCCTACAATCTGAATGGACACTTCCTATCCTTATCATCTCTACAACATTTAGCCAGAAGTCTCCTAGGTTTATTGACTTGGTAATATAACTTATAACCATTGGCTAAAGCATAGTAAGTCAATGCTCTTTTAAGTTGATCCGTGACTCATACTTTTCACCTAGCGAGGTCTAACTAACTTCCATTTGATAGTAGGATCATGTAACGGCGGTGATCACCTAACTTATCCTTATCCTCCGGACTATCACCACTAGCCGCTACCTCATCTTCCTCAAAGATATGCATCCCTAGGTAACCCATTGTATAACCTACTCAGAAAGTTAGCATCAAACATTTTTTTACTTTTTGCTTTATGTGCAGGGTCTGCTTTGTTAGTCCTAGCATCATAAACTTCCTCTTCACCATCAGATAAATGATCCACTGATGTAGTGTCACTCTCATCAGAGCTATCATACTCAAATACATTATAATCACCCTCTAAATCACTGTTACTATCATCATTTTGAACCTTTTTTGGTGCTTGTTGTTGAGGGGAAGTGGCATCATGTAAGTCAAATGCAGAGTGAGATACATATATATGTAAGACATTATCATGTTGTGCACTAATTCAACACATTGAGCTAAGTCACTATCATTTTTTAAGGTTTTCAAACCTAACTCTAAGTCTAAACCAGGCACAGCATAAAAAATCTCTTGGATGTCACTAGAGCATTCACTTACTAACAGTTTGACAAAACCAACAAACCCCAATTCAAGCAGATTAACATTTGGAATCTCAGACATCATTTAATAGTCATAAGAAAAAGGATCCCTTACAAAAACACCTCCACGATGGAATTTTATTAGGAAACTTGAAGATGATGAGGAACATGCCATCTGAAACAACAACAATTCATTAAAAAATGTTAATTTCAAAAAACCCTAATTTGTTATACGAAACCCTAAATTTTTAAACATTAATCAAACTTAAAGAACATGTTAAAATGAATAATTAGGGATTGAAATTTACCTTGTTAGGAGGATAGCAGCCCTAAAATGAAGTTAATTGAAACAAACGCGAAGATCAAGATATGTGGATTGAGATCATTGTGTGTGATTGTGTGTTTTAGGGTTTGGAAATATAAAATGTGATATGGGGATTTTTATTATAATAACCCACTTTCTGTTTTTAATTGTAAAATATTACTAAGTTTTCCACGTAGGATTGTAACCGGTAGTCATAAGTAGTATACAACGTGGTAACCTAAAGAACCGGTAACAATAACATGGGTAACCTGGATGACCAAAATGAAACTATAGTAACTTAGGACAAATTTTTTGAAAACTTTAGTGATTTTTGTGTACCATAACCCTTATATCTATTATTATAAAGTTTGTGTTTTTAGTGATTATTTGGAATAAATGTATGATGGATTGTTTATGAATTCATCTCTGTCACTAACAACCTCTTCAATATCACCATCTCTGTCACTAGGCTCTAGGGCTGTAAACGAACTGAACGTTCAGTGAACATTTCATGAACGGTTCGGTAAAAAGTTCGTTTATGTTCGTTTATTTATTAAATGAACAAACATGAACAATATTTTACGATCGTTTAGTTAAATGAACGAACATGAACAAAAGTCACGTCCGTTTATCTATGTTCGTGAACGTCCGATTATGCGTTCGTTAACGTTCGTTTATGTTAATTTATTTATTTATGTTCGTATATCAAATCTTATAATTGTATAATTTTTAAAATAGTTTGTTTAAATAAAATGATACTTATAAAACAATATTTGATGCATAATTTAATAAAGTTAATGATTATTTGTCTATGTTCGTTTATGTTCGATCGTTTATGTTCGTTTAGCATTCGTTTAGTGTCTTAATGACGAACATAAACGAAAATGAACAACTCATTTTCTTAATAAACGAACATGAACAAAAATTTTTGTCCGTGTAAGCGTTCGTGTTCGTTTATTTGTCCGGTTAAAATTAAATGAACGAACATGAACAAGGCCCCGTTCGTGTTCGTCCGGTTCGTTTATAGCCCTACTAGGCTCTTCTATCACTACATCATCACTTATTAGTGTACTTATGGGTTGTCTGTTTCTAACTGTTTCACAAAAAAAAAGATCAAACTCTTCATTCATTGCTTTTCGGATACATTCAACATCTACATTTCCTATCAAACTTAGCTAACTACCCTGTCACTATCAATACCCTGACCAATATCATTGCTCTGTCCCATATCACTATTTTGTCCCAAATCATTACCCTTTCCTAGCTCAGTTCCTTCTCCACTATACCATTCAATTGTTAATCTTTGCCTTTTTAGTTACCTTCTTCTTAACTCTATTTGGGTTCACTTCATCTGGGAGTTGTTCTATCATTACCTTTGGAGGTGACTTCAAATAAGTTTCAAGACAGGTAAACCCATGTTCAACATAAACCTCAATCCGTTTCCACTTATCTATATATTTGATCATGTACATTACATCTACATCACTTGCTAATGCTTCTAGGCCGTAATCTAAGTTATTGTTGGGTATTTTGTAGTGATAATACACAATATCTTTTCTTCCATAACCTAACTGACAAAGCATATCATTTAATTCAATAATTTAAATAAATCAGCATCTACCATATCAAAGTAGTTGAAAGTGCCTTTATTGTATTAATAGTTTGGTGGATCAAGATTCATCATTAACTGTAAAAAGCAAAACACAATTCAAAACTAGGGTTAGACCAACACATTATCCAAAAAAAAAAAAAAAATTGGGTAATCGACTTACTATATGCATGTTCTTCATCAATTTGATCTTTGTAAGTACGAATATGCTACTATATGCATGTTCTTTATCAAAAACCATCATTAATAATGTTTGTTAACGATTTTAATTTAGGATTGTGCATAGAATTTTAGGGTTTGTGTTTGAATTGGGATTCAGATAAAATACAAAGGGTTGGTATGTGTGATGAATGATTTGGCATAATCCCAATAAAATAAAAGAAGTGGGAAAAAGTTGACAAAAATACCCTCACGTGTTATTGCACGTAGGGTAGTTAACGGGTAAAACTAACTTCGTTAGTGGTTAGAGATGATTAATGCCAACGTTTTGACCACTCAGGGATGATTAGTGCCAATAGTATGAGCTATGGATGATAAGTGCGAAAAACTATAAACCATAAAGATGATTTTTGCGGTCTACTCTTGATATTATGTTGGAACATGAAGGTTGGAGAGAAATTAAAGGCATACCAAACTAGAAGATGGTGTAAATCTGTTCGAGGAAAGAAAATGAAAGAAAGTCGGTAATGTACATGTAATGAATATAAATAGTAAAACTTAAAGATGTTACAACAAATAACCGAATGGTGACAATTTACGGAATCTATGGTAAATTGGTGTCGGTGACGATAAAAGTTGGTTACACTGGTTAAGATTCAGAGCAAAACGCTGCAGTCTATAATGAATGGGTGTACAACTGAGGCAAAACAACTGAAGAAATTGACAAAATCTGTTTGTTAAACAAACACGCAACTATCACATAGTAAATAAATAAAATGTTATAAAGATGTGTGTAAAAGGATATCTTTATTAACACACACATATCTTTTTACGACTGTGATTTGTTGATAATGTTTCTACATCAGATTCAGACAGAAGACATCTAGCAAGTAAAATACAGTATAACAAAAATGGTGCGGATCTATTAGAAAGAGAATAAAAATAAAAAGTGTCAAAAGCCATTCATTTCGTCTTACGTGTCCTCCACCCACTCCTCCCTTTTTCTTATTAAATTTGGTTAGAGGGTATTTTTGTCATTTAACCCGTTTTTCATATTCCACCCAAATTTCAAACATAAATAACTTTCAAACGACAAACTTTTCTGAAAACCGATTTCACCATAATTTTTAAAATTCGATTCTCTTTAATTTGGTATAAATCTTGATAAATATTTCGAACTTTTTTTTACATATCAAATGGTTCTTGATTTTCTTGGCATTTTCTACCATATTTTTACGCTCATAAATGTCGAATCTTGAAAAACTTAAAACATAAAAGTTATAGATTTTTGTTCACTCTTTACCCGAAATTCAAATCACTCAAATTCGATGTCATATGGGTAAGATATAACACGTTAAAAATGGTGTTTTACTCATATTTGTTGCATCTGAGTGTTTGATGAAATGTCTCAAACTTAGATTTTTAGTGTTAAAGTTGAGCTAAATGCATTAATTTTTGTCCCACAACGCATCATTAATCATTTTATTAATGTAAGATTCAAAAGTGATGTTTTAATAGTTAATGTTTTAACTATTAAAACGATGAACCAAAGTGATGAATGATGAACCAAATCAAACTGTTAAAAAAAGCATAAAAGCAAAACCGATGAACCTAACTAAAGCGATGAACCAAACCAATAATCGATGAACCAAACCAAAACTGAAACTATGATTGATGAACCTAACTAAACGATGAACCAAACCAATAATCGATGAACCAAACCAAAATCAAACTATGATTGATGAACCAAACCAAACTGATGAACCAAACCAAAACGATGAACCAAACCAAAAGCGATGAACCAAAACCAAAAGCGATGAACCAAACCAAAACTCGAAACTATGATTCATGAACCAAGAGAACCAAACCAAAAGCGATGAACCAAACTAAAAGCGAAATCGTGATTGATGAACCAAAATAAAGCGATGAACAAAACAAAACAAACACCAACATTGGTGAATTATGATTGATGAACAAAATAAAGCGATGAACTATGTTTGATTTGGTTCATCGATTTAATTTAGTTCATCGATTCATCGATTTGGTTTGGTTCATCGATTTGATTGATTCATCGATTCATCGATTGATGAACCAAGATTAATCGATGAACAAGCGTGCGTTTTATTTTAAATTAACGACTAAAAAACATCACTTTTTGAATCTTACATTAATAAAATGATTAATGATGCGTTGTGGTACAAAATTTAGAGCATTTAACGCAATTTTAACACTAAAATCTAAGTTAGACATTTTATCAAACATATCATTGTGTGCAACAAATATATTAAAACGCCATTTTTAACGTGCGATATCTCACTTATTTCATATCGGTTTGAGTGATTCAAAACTTGTGTAAAGAGTGAACTAAAATCTACAACTTTCGTGTTTTAAATTTTGCGTAAATCAACCTTTAAATTAGATAAAAGTA
Organism: Chrysanthemum lavandulifolium; assembly: GCA_022545495.1. Taxonomy (NCBI): domain Eukaryota; kingdom Viridiplantae; phylum Streptophyta; class Magnoliopsida; order Asterales; family Asteraceae; genus Chrysanthemum; species Chrysanthemum lavandulifolium. The sequence continues at coordinate 136,657,277 of CM040240.1, read as the reverse complement.
AGGTCGAATATCTTAGAAAATTTCAAGAAAATCATAACCCACTTGAAATCTTAAAAAAAATCCGATTTATATATCAAAATGTATATCAAATTAAAGAGGATTAAATTTTAAAAATTATGATGAAATCGGTTTTTCAGAAAGTTTGTCGTTTGAAAGTTATTTGCGTTTGAAGTTCGGTGGAAAAAAAAAGCAGTCGAATGTCCAAATCCCTTGACCAAATTTCTGTTTGAAAATTAGGTGGGACACGTCACATCGTGGATGATTTTCAGACTTTGTAAATTATTACACTTTCTAGAGGATCCTACTCTAACAAAAATATTATCAATAGATTTATGAAAAATATTAAATAATTATAAAAAGTAAAAAGTTTTGTGAGTCATGGTACGACCACTATATAAAAGAAACCTGCTATTGCTTCCTTCACCCAGCCGAGCCGAGACTGTATTTTTCCAAAACCAAAAACAAACCATCTTCTCTCAATTCGTAAGTTCCTCTCTTTTATTTTATTTTTTATTAATTCAAATTATTTGAAACCCTAATCCCCAATTATACCACCCAACGGTTAACTAAATTCCAATTTGCTTATTTGAACAATTGGTACGTATCACACATTGTGTGAATTTGTTTTTGATCGATTTTATTAACGAAAAGAGCTTGATTTATCTCTATTTTTATAAAGTTCGTGTTTTTTAGTGATTATTTGGAATAAATGTATGATGGATTGATTTTTTTGTGAATCAATTGTGTTTGAATTTTATAAATTTCATGGATTGTTGTTATTTTATGGTTATATAAGCAGTGTTTGATAGGGAGGTGCTTATTTCAATTTGCTTATTTGAGATTGCACAAAAAGTATACTTTTTTACTATCATGTTTAACCTAAAACCTTTTGCAATGGAGTTTGATTGATTTTTTTTCAGTGATTCGTTATTTTCTCGAGTTTTATTGTATCCTGAATCTCCAAGTGTTTTTTTTCAAAAATCTCGCCTTTTTTTTAATAGTGTCTATTATTTGTTGTCGGTTAAATGAAATTTGAAAATGGGTAGTCGGGGATGCATATATATGGATATATCATTTAGGATATCATGTGATATCAGTTATGGTGGATTTTTGCGCTATTTTACGCATTTATATACATTTGTGATTGATAGTAGGATTGGTTTTGGTACTATAACAGGAAAGATAAATGTCGCTGTGTTATCAATATAAGAACTTGATTGTGTGTGCACTTTAAAATTTTCATTTTTTATGATTACTTAATTACTATGGTTTGTGTGTAGTAATTTGCTTTACGTGAATCATAAGAACTTGGATTTTATGAGTATTCTATCAATTTCATGTTTTTTTAATAGTCAGTATGGAATTTATAGGGTTTTTTGTTTGGCTATCGTATAGATTGTTTTGATGATTTTGCGTGTTTTCGGGGTGTATAAAAACAGGGATTTGAATTTACCATTTTGGTATCCTTATCATTTATGGCGATTTATGGTCTATTTTACATCCTTTTATTTGTTTTTTTATTGAATGTATGCTTGGTCGTATTCCTATTACAGCAAAGATAACTTGTGTTTATTATTTGATTTTGCAGTAGCAGTATGAGTGGTACGCCAAATAAGCGGGTGCATGATGACAGCGGAGGCCATCCCTCCCTATCTAGGTACACTCATATGACACAAGATGATTCTGGAGCGTACTCTGGCATGGGGCCCGCAAATTCAAAGCTACCAAACCCGTCAGCTCCCAGTGAGTATCATGCTCCTTCTTTTGATATGGGCCAAGATTCCCGCATGCCAAAAGTTCCCAGAACTGAAATGCGCGAAATGGAAAGTAGAAGATCACCAATGCTTCCGATGTATCGTACGCAACCATCGTCTGTAAATGAGCCACAATCTGATCATGCTGTGAACCCCGAAGAAAGTAACGTAAGAGATCTTAAGGTTGAGAACCGTGATGGGAAGGCGGAATCACGAGAGCTGTATCAAGGTGTTAAATATGATAAAGATTTTAGGTATACTCATGATTATAAAGGAGAATATAAGCATGAACCTTCTGCTATGTATCCAGTGAATAATAGTCGCAGCTTAAACTGGAACGAATCGAAAGATCACCACAGGACATGGAAGTATCCTGATACATCTGGTGGAAACATGGATTCAAGGGACGTGTCGCGTAGTAATATTGGTGACAATGTAACGAAAGAAGATAAGGATCATAATGTACCTCACGAGACTGCATCTGAGAACAAAGTTAACGATGATAGGCTTAAAGAAAGAGATAGGAAAAGGAAAGATGTGAAACATAGGGAATGGGGAGAAAATAACAAAGAGACGAAAGAGCCGCCAAAGGAGGAGAGAGAAACTGATAGGAAAGAGTTACCAAAAGAAAAGGACAAAGTGAGAGATAAGAACGAGAAAGAGGGTCTGCAGAATGACAAAGAAGATATGGATGTTTCATCGTCAAGAGTTGTTGAGCAGAAAAGTTCAGAAAATTGGAAGGAATTAGATAAGGAACCGAAAGATAGGAAGATGGAGAGAGATGGTGATAATGAAGGGGAGAAACGCAACAAAGGGTTTGATAAAGATTCAGATGACGGAGGTGTTGATGTTGAAGGAAGTGCTGATAGGGAAAGAGATGGTTTTAATTATGGTGTTCAGCAGAGGAAAAGGATGCTTCGACCTAGGGGCAGCCCTCAAGTTGGAAACCGAGATCCTCGCTTTAGATCTCGTCCTCAGGATAATGATGGGTATGTTCCGTTAAATTAATTCATTGCTCTATATAGTACTATCTGAGATTGACTTCATGTACCATTAATAGCCTTAATCCTGGAAACCTTCGTATTATGTCATTTACAGCTTGATAAATAATATTTGATAACGTCTCATTAACTGACATGATATATTTTTTTGCTATAATGCGTATCTTTAATGTTCTCAGTCACGTGCAACTAGGTTGGTATAGTTCTAAATGAAGCTTAAGAATTTATAACAGAAATGTATATATATATTTTTCTCATAATGGCAATCTGATGTCTGTGTAAATCTCGAACTCCTACAACCTGTGATGATGAATTCAGTTTGAACATGTTAAGTGGTCGACATTATGTGGAATATTGAACATGCAAAATTAACCCTCTTAACAAGTAAGATGATTTTGGATTTCTGTTGAAGCCCATCTGTAACGCTGTAGACCATAGATAAACCAACATGGATTGTCAATGTCAATGAGAGTAACTTAAAGCTGAAATGTATCAAAGGAAATATACGAGACATTGATTAAATTTACGTTAAGTGGAGATATTATAGCTTCATATATGTTAATTAAATAAGCCGATATCCTTGGTCTCTAATCTCTACATGCTGGGTGACCATTTTGTCTGCTAATTATTACATACATTAGTGGTTGTTACTTATGGCTTCTTATATATTCTCATTCAAGTCGGCTAAAAGTTTCTATAAGATAATACTATTTCATTTTTTCCCCCTGACTTAGTACATCTGGTGATATATCTTCTCTTTTTATAATTTTGCAGGTCTACAGGTAAGCAGTTTATCTATTTGAACCATTGGTCAGGAAGTTTTATGATGGTTTGTCGTAATTTGAATAAATTTACCAGCATATCCAATATAGTCCAACCTCGTACCTTTCTGGCATGTTGTGCATCCTAGTTTTTTTGTTTGCTTAGATTTTACAGTATTTCCATAGAGTTTTGGTTTGCATTTGAATTAGGTGGGGTTATGTAGCTAGGAATTTACTCAAAGTGATCAAGAAATATGCTAATACGATTAATTTTAGTATTTAGGGTGGATTCTTTTTCCTACAAGATTATGATACATAACTCCTGCATTTATTCTAGCATTATTAGCACTGGAAATTGGATTCTCATATTGGTGATAAGCTTATAGAAAATTTACATGTTTCTTGATTCAGTGTATGCTAATAAATTTAAAACTAGTAATGACAACAGATGATTTTGCTCCGCCGAAACTGGTACATTCCTCATAATAGGTTTTATCTGAAATTTCAATGTTTATTGTTCAATTCTCTTAACTGGTGATATGCTTCTTTAGGAATTATATGTGTTATCTGCTTCATAACCATAACTGCTTGATGTATTCTTTGGATCCTTTACCCCTTTTTGTGCATATAGAGAGTTAAAGCACTTCTCTGTTATGATAGTAACATCTGTTTGGCCCAATATCTTGTGTAAATGTATTGGTAATGCCATATACTGAATCTATTTGCATTATTTTTCTGATACTTTACATGGTTGCAAAAAGCGCTAGGCGCTAGTCAGGCGGTCGACCACCGGCTAACGCCTAGTCGGTCTAGGCGGGGCCTAGGCGCCGCCTAGGCGGATTGAACTTTTCTATAATATTTTAAAATTATGTGTATATTGATAAATTTTAGCATAAATAACTAAGTAGGTAAAGCCTCATTTTTTTTTTCTTTTCTAGCCGTTATCTTTCTCATCTGACAACAATTACATCACAAAGTTCATTCTTACACATCATTTAAAAACAAGATCCAACCAATTGAAAGAAAAAACCTAATTTAAATTTTAAAAACTGTGTTGACCGCCGCTGGCCGATGTTGACCACCGTTGACCGTTGTGTTGGCCGTTGTTGACTGCTTTTTTGGCCGCCTAGTGTAAAATCGAGGCGGCTGGTGGCCGCCTAGCGCCTAGGCGGGCTTTTTACAACACTGATACTTTAGGTTTGTGGCTTAATCATGTTGATTTTTCTAATACCCTTGTAAGAGGTTGTTTGGGGTTGCTTATTCAAAATAGATTATGCGTTTTGAAAACGGATAATCAGATAATATAAAACGTGGTTTTAAAACAGTGTTTGGATTTGGTTATGCTGTATGATATCATAGTAATCAGATAATCAAGTTTTTAGTGTTTGGCAAAATCAGATTATTTTATAATTTAAATGTAAATTGACTAAAAAGGACATTTGTATATATTATTAAATTCATAAATTTAACAAAAACAATGAGATTTATCTAACACGTGTAAAAATGTATGTTTATATCTATTAATTAAATACTTTTTTCTTGTACAAAACAAGTAAGTTATAATTTATTTCTATTTCTATATAAACCCATTAAGCATCCACGCCACCATCATCCCCAAAATTTATTAATAACTCCACACCATCATCCCTTAAATTGATCTTTATAACCAACAAATCACTAAATACAAGGAATAAAACTCACCAAATACATTATGTATTGAACATCACCAAGTGAACCACTGAATCCTATCGTTGCATCGCTGGAGTGAAGAAATCCAATAACTTTGTACAATTAGCTTGTAACTAATTAGCTTCAACATTTGTGAGGAGCAAAGTCAATAGGAAATTCATGGAAGGTAAACTGGATATACAAAAAAGAAGATGATGTTTATATGAGGGTAGTATGGTAATTTTACATTGAACAAATAGCAGTTGTAAACTAGCGTTTTGCAAAAGCAGGTAGCAACCTCCTGTTCCAATTCACGTTTTGGCACTCTCAAAACGCAGAAAAGTTATCTTCAGGTTGTATTTGCCAAACGCTACAAAACAGATTATTGCGTTTTGAAAACGCAATAATCAGATAATCTGTCCTATAACGCAATCCCAAACACTCCCTAAAACTGTTATGCCCTGTAGGTCTTTAAGTTGGTTTTTATACTGTTTTTCATTGTTATGCTTGGTTTGATTTTTGCTCTTGGGTTAAGTATCGGGGTGAACCTACCTTCAAAAGCAGGCTTTCTATATTTTCATTACAAGTACCTGGCCCTTATTTACAATGGCACAAGATGTAACTCTATTCTTTTGCCAGTAGATTCATGACAACTTTTTCTACATGTAGTCCAGATTCACATTATTTTCCAATAGACTGCAAGAAAATATGTATATTGCAGGTCTAAAACAAATTCCCTGTGTGTATGGCATTAATTGCCAATCCCTTATTGTAGTTTCTTCTATATTGTGTCACTTATTTCTTTTCGTTTCATGTATGTTCCGTAGCTCGGTAGCTGATCAGCCACATCATAGCTTCCTTTATGTTTTGACACAATAAACTAAGCATATGTTTTTTCTGCATATGAAAAGTTTTGATGTTCTGAATGCAGGGAAAGATGTGTCAACTGTGGTATACAGAGTTGGTGAATGCGTGCAGGAATTGTTAAAACTATGGAAAGAATATGAATCTGCCGCATCTGATAAAATACCTGAAAGCTCAAATGGTGGCCCTACTCTTGAGATTCGTATACCAGCTGAACACGTTTGTGCTACAAATCGCCAAGTAATATATATATGATTTCATCGTTATTCAGGCATTTTGATTAATTTCACTTGACAATAAAGTGCTAAACATCCTTTAACTCTATTTTTGAACCTTTATCGTCATCTTTTGCTGTTATCTGCATGCACAGGTTAAAGGTGGGCAGTTATGGGGCACAGACGTATACACTGATGACTCTGATCTTGTAGCAGGTATGGCTTATTGTGTTCATAGTTATCTGCTTATTGGTTTTATCACTTTCGACCCCTAAGTTTACATGTTTTTGTTCTGACCACAACATAAGGTTTAGATCTTCAGAATCAATTGGTGATGTTAACTTGACATATTTTCTTTCTTATATCCCAGTTCTAATGCACACTGGTTTCTGTCGCCCAACTGCATCTCCCCCTCCACCAGCTATTCAGGAGTTACGGGCTACCGTCAGAGTGCTCCCTCCGCAAAATTGTATGTTTATAAATCTCAATTCCTAAAAGTTCTTCATTTGTACATAATACAGATGTCTTTAATTTTCTCAGCATGGTGGGCTTTACTGATATATACACATCATCTGGCTTTGTTTATGTTGAAAGTGTCTTAGGTATGACAATTTACCAGTAACTTTTTTTTGGGTATTTGCAGGTTACATTTCTACCTTGCGAAACAATGTTCGTTCACGTGCATGGGGGGCCGCTATTGGTTGCAGTTTTCGCGTAGAGCGATGCCACATCGTCAAGGTGAGAAACATACTCACATTGCTTATGTAACTAACTTTCTTTCTACATTTTTGGAGGAAGCTGGAGCGATTATATCCGATTTGTGAATTCTTCACCTTTTTTCACATATTTTATTCCTTTATGTTTTCTGTTTTTCCTTTTTACAGAAAGGTGGTGGGACCATTGATCTAGAACCCTGTCTTACACATACATCCACTGTCGAACCTACTCTTGCTCCTGTGGTTGTGGAACGTACAATGACTACTAGAGCTGCAGCTTCGGTATGTCCTTAATGATTTCTTCATACATGAAGACTTATTACAATTCATGTTCTTTGAGTGTTTTGTTTTTGTTATACATTCACTTCCATGCTACATTTGTAGTATGGCTAATATTAGACGATTGTTTGCCTGATCATTTTGAACTGTCATTTTTCCCTTTGCTGATTTGAATACACTAATAAGACAACATATAGGCCACTTTTCCCTTGAATTTTTTGTAGCGTTAAAAAAAATATTAAAAAAACAATCAAGCTAAAATTGAGGACCCCTCAGTTCATAAGGAATATTAATCATATACTGTTGGATGTAATATAGTTTATATATATTTTCATATCATATATGCTGTATTCACACTAGTGTACTCATATGATATGTTTCAAGCTCGGAGCTAACTGTGTTTAGGCTTACACTACAAAAGAAATAGAAACAAGGAAAAACCTTTAGTTGAGTGACTGTGACTTGCAAATTTCTTAATCATGTGTGTGAACGGCATTGTATGGATTTTACTTGCTATGTGAATACTTAAAGATGGCTCTTTGCGGTGATTTGTTATTTTGTACCTTCTTCTAGTACAAAAGGGTGATTATTTGATTATTTATTGCTTAAGTAGCTCAGTCGTGTGTTTATCAAAATCTTTGCAACTTATCTTGGTTTTGTCTTCCGTAGAATGCTCTTCGTCAACAAAGATTTGTGCGTGAAGTTACATTACAGTACAACCTTTGCAATGAACCCTGGTATGTCCATCATATTCACAAAGGCTGCTTCGCTTTTTCCTACAATCTTTTTCCATCAACTACTGACTCCTGAAGTGTCCGAGAATTTAATCTTCAATTGTTATTTGTATAACATCTAAGGTTTTGTGTTTTACAGGATTAAATATAGTATAAGTGCCATAGCAGATAAAGGTCTGAAGAAGCCTCTTTTTACCTCTGCAAGATTGAAAAAGGGCGAAGTTCTGTACCTGGAAAGCCGTACACGCCGGTAAGATGGAATTATCTTCCTGTAAATGTATTTAGTACATCTTACCCATAGCTTGAATATGTTGTCTATTATCTTTATTATAGTTTAGTTAGACATCCATACCCTAGGACACGGTTGGTTAGAGGGGTTCATGGGTCACTTAACCTCAAAGTTTTGGGAAACCCTGAACATAACCTTGTATGCGGCTCTGTCAGTAATTGAAACCTAAACCTAACTTCATTTGGCGGTTAACTTCAATTTGTGATTAAGCTCTGTAGTAAAAAACACAACACGCTCAATTATTGTGTTGCTTCCATGATAGTTAAACCCCATCATCCAAAGTACTGACATACTTATTGAGAGCTTCAGGATTTAAGTTAAGAAAAATGAGTAGGTTCTTAAGGATTTTATAATATGATATAAGCAGTTTAGCTCTGTTGACTGCTTTTATTTGAAGTATAAACCTAAAATGAACCTCATCATGTGCATCAGCAAAATTTCCAAACTAAAAAAATGACCCACATTGGACTTTTAACCTTGTTTTTTGTTTGGTTTGCGGTTGATGGTCTAAGTAAGTTAACAAGTCTACTATTGGTTCATGCTCTAAATCATTGCAATTACTTTTTTTTTGAAGGTTTGAGCTTTGCTTCAATGGAGAGAAGGTGGTGAAAGCAGGGAACGAAGCAGAGACTCATTTGGGAAATGGCGAGAGGAGTATGGATATTGATAATAACAATAGTAATAATGTGACGGATGTATTCAGATGGTCCCAGTGTAAGAAGCCTCTGCCTCAGACACTTATGCTCTCCATTGGCATTCCACTGCCACTTGAGCATCTCGAGGTACTAGTTTTCTACATCAACATCTATATCGACTCTAATTCTGGCTCAAACTGTCTTTAAACGAAATGGTTTTGTGCAGGTGTTGGAAGAGAACCTTGATTGGGAGGACATCCAATGGTCACAGACAGGTGTATGGATTTCTGGAAAGGAGTATCCCCTTTCGCGGGTGCATTTTCTATCCCGCTAAAAGGATTATAAGTCGACTGTTTAGAAATAAGATATGCAAGTCTGAATATGGTTGTAGTATTTGCGTGTTGTTTACTCAATATTTAACTATTCTAAAGATGGTATGAAAGAGTTGCGCCAAACTTCTTGTTTTACAAGTGGTGGTTGTGGATTGTTATTAGTAGTCTTTCGCTTTTGATGACTAGCTTTTGTTCTACTTTGTGAATGTTTGTGATAGGTTAGCTCTCGGAAACCCTTTGTTAGACTTAGCGACGACGATGGTGGTAATAATAGTGCTAATAATATTAGTAGTGATAAAAATAAGAGTAGATCACGGTGAAACGTACAAAAACCTTACATGGTCGATAGTAGCTGTACAGATTCACTTTTGATCTTTCGCCTAAAAAATCATAATGGATCAAATGTGAAAAGCAGTTAGTATTACAGACCATTTATGACACAATTTGCGTAATTCTCACCAAACAAACCAAACAGCTTGATAGCTTATGCATTTTCAAAAAGCTGCATTTGAGAAGCTTATGCTCAGTTGGCTATTTTGGGCGAAGAGTCATAAGCTGCGTTTTCAAAAAACCAGTGTTAACTAACGTGCAACCTTTTTTAAAAACACTATAAGCTGTCTAAAACAAAAACATCTTCAGTGATGTTGAAAATGATCTTCAAAAGAGTCACCTTACATCACCCGACTCAAAGACATTTGTCTACGTGACATCACAATAGCACAGGTGGTCGTCAAGTTAATAATAGGCTACTGGATGATGCCCTCCGCCTGTTTAATGAAATGCTTCACAGAAAACCCCTACCTTCAGTTGTGGAATTTAATAGGCAGATTACCGTTGTTATAAAGATGAAACATTATACGACAGCTCTATCGCTTTTTAAGCAGCTTAACTTAATGGGTATCTCTCGTACTCTCTACACAATCACCAACTCTATTAACTGTTATTGCAGGCTTAATCAAGTCACTTATGGTTTTGCGTTATTAGGCACCATTTTCAAGCATGGTTATTCACCTGATATGACCACCTATACTAGTCTCATAAACGGGCTTGTTCTTGCAGACCGGGTTTTTGACGCGATTGAATTGTTTAAGAAAGTGATCTGGCAGAAACTTTGTGACCCTTATGTATGGAACTATTATTAATGGGCTATGTAAAGTAGGTCAGACTAGCCAGGCTCTTGAATTGCTTAGGTTCATGGATGGAAGCTTGTGTAAACCGCGTGTAAACGAGTACAATACAATCATTGATAGTTTATGCAAAGACAAACTGGTTGATCGTGCATTAGAGTTGTTAACCGAGATGGCTGATAAAGGCATCGTGCCGGATGTTTATACTTACAGCCCTTTGATTCAAGGTTTTTGTAACTTTGGTCGAGAGACAGAGGCTGCAAGAATGTTGAGAGTTATGGAGGAAAGAGGAGTCTCTCCCGGATTGGTCACCTTTAATATCTTGGTAAATGCTTTTTGTAAGAAAGGATTAATAAAAGATGCAGAGCTTACTGTACAAGCAATGGTTCGAAGAGGTTTAGAACCAAATGTAATCACTTATAGTGCACTAGCTAATGGATATTGTTTGCGTGGTGAAATAGATGAGGCACGGAAAGTTATTGATGGCATGGTGGAGAAGGATATTGTGCCTAACAGAATAACCTATACCAGCCTAATAAGCGGATACTGCAAGAAGAAGAAGATCGATGAGGCGATGAATCTTTTTCGAGAAATCATCAACAAGGGTTTGGTTCCTAATATTTTTACTTACAACAGTATGTTGCAAGGTTTGTTTGGAATTTGGAATACTAAAGCCGCTAGAGAACTCTTTGACGATATGCAAAAGAAGGGAGTGTCTCCGGGTCTATGTACTTACCATATCTTGTTAAATGGAATGTGCAAGAACTCCCTGTGTGATGATGCATTGGTTCTTTTTCGTTCGCTAGGAAACATTCCGTTGATGAGCGATGTTGCCTTGTATAATATCTTGATTGATGGTTTTAGCAAATGCGGGAAGCCTAACATGGCAATGGATCTTTTCGATGAACTCTCTTTGAAAGGATTAAAACCAGATGTTGTGACATATAATGTGATGATACATATGCATTGCCGAGAAGGGTTATTTGGTAAAGCTAAAGAATTGCTTACAAATATGGAGGAGTGTGGTTTGTTCCCAGATGACATTACATACAATGTTATTGTTCAAGACTTGTTGAAGAAAAATGAGTGTCAAGAGGCCGAGATTTATCTGGAAAAGATGATCAACCAAGGTTTCATGCCTAATCGTGCAACTTTTAAGATGTTGCTACCCCTGATTCCAAACGTAGGACAAGAATCTCGTTTGCGACTATAATTCAGAAGTTAACAAATGTAGAAAAATAAGATGGTATAAAACCTGATTTAGCATCTCGGATCATTTCCTGAACTTCTCAAGGTTTATCAATAATAGTTGTTGATATTTGTTTCATGTTGGTTGTTTAGAACATGATTTGATAAGCTTTTGTGACTTTCAGCTGTCTATATAGCATAAAGGTATACATTCGATCAATTTCTTTGAGCCTGTAGTTAGGCGCAAATGATTTCAATTTTTCCCTTTTCAGTTTTTGAATATCACAACATTATTTGAGGCTTGCATAGCCGTATGCAAATGTTATGCGGCCTGCTATAAATTTGATATAAGGTAGTCTTATTTTTCATCTGTTGTAATAATATGATATTGGTCCATCCCTGTTACTTTAAAGGCTGCTCCAACCTTGACTTGTTTAGAAGCCACTTAGATATCACTGTAACATTAAGTAGATGCCGTAGGGAGTAGTAAATGTTTCATCTCCTCCTAAGTAGGGAGGACGCGGACTAGCAGTTAGTTACTGCTGCTCCAAGATATACTCAACAATGAATCAAAAGAATATGTGGCGCTGTTATGAAACAACACTCATCCAAGAAATAAAATACCAATCATTCCTTAAAAAACCAAATTTCTAAAATTCCAATAAAAATAGCTGTAAGCAAGAAAATCTAATGAACAAGTAACAAGTCATTACTTATCCTAACTACTTGAGAAAACTAATGAACAAGTCACTACTTACCCTAACTGCTTAAAATCAATGGTTTAGGCAACGGAGACTACAATAGGGCTCTTAACATGGTGCTTATTAGCATCGGACCATATTAGTTCGCCAAAAACATAACCGTTAACATTCTTGCCATGAACTTTCACCGTCATCTCAAACTTCTGAACATCACCCTTCTTGGCAAACGTAAGAACTTTTGGATTCACATTCACTGATATCCCAGCAGGGTTCTTAATACGAACTGCATATGTGCCAGGGGTACCAACGTTAGTCAATTTCCTTGTGACGGTGGCTGTCCCATTGAGATTATGGACAGTTATGGAAGGGTAGTTGAAGTTCAAGACACTATTATTTGTTTTAGGACATTTGTAAGGTTGATCAGCAAACTTTTGAATCACGGTTTCATTGTATCCTCTAGCACAAAGATAGTCAAGATAGTCGTTTACACATAAGTCATAAACCAATCCAGGATTCATCGCTTTGTTTGGCCAAATATCTCCAGCTCCACGGCTGAATGGATTTGCAGATTTTTTGGCTTCATCCAACATCGCATGTCCGGTGTTGTCTTTTACTTTGGCTGAAAAAAAAACAGAACCAACATTAAACTAATTAACATATAGGCATGTTTGTAGTTAAAATTATTATTAACATAGCTGCATTATAAACGGTTTTTTTTATCATCATCATGATAACTTTTTGAACTACGTTTATTTTATGCCAATAATTAAAGTACCTTTTATTCTTTGCCTATTTTTCACACAAAAAGTAATGATTGCAGAAAAAAAGAAGTCCAACTTAGAAAAAAGTCAGAATTTGAAAAAATATGGCTGTTTGATGAATTGACATGTATTTATGATTTGTCTGATGATTGTTACCTGTGGTCATGAGGGCGGACTTGATGGCAGAAGGACTCCAGTCAGGGTGGAGGTTCTTAAGGAGACCAACAACTCCAGCAACATGTGGGCAAGACATAGAGGTACCCGACTCTATGTTATATGGAAAGACTGGTGGTTTTGAATCTTCAGTGTATGCTGCAATGATATTCACTCCAGGTGCCGTAATATCAGGCTGTACATATGTAACACAAAGATAATTAATTTTCAGTTAGTTAGATATATATCTATGTTAACAATCAATATATAGATTTCACCTTAAGAATATCTGGTGCGACTGGATTTGGTCCCCTTGAAGAGAATGCTGCCATAAATGGAGCAGGCTGTATGTTTACAGCGGCTTCAGGGTGCGTGATGTACCCCAATGGCTCTCTGCATTAGAAAACCAAAATATTGGTATAATCTATAAAACTGTCAAGTATATGATATGAAAAATGAGGACACTTACTTGGTAGAGTTGAGGTAGGCAAAGAGACGAAGGCAATCAGCATAGGTGAGGTGGGTGGTAGGCAGTATGTGAGGGTCGGCTATTATTTCATCGCCACCGGAAAGATCATTACAAAGGATCATGCCAGCTGCACCAGCATGATCTGCTTGTGTGCTTTTGTCAACTCTAGCATTGTCTCCCCTTAGGCACACCACAATCTTGCCTTGAACCTTGTTTGGGTCAAGTGATCCTTCCTTGCAAAGCGTCCTGAATATTTCATCACACGTTAGTTACTTGAACAGGAAACAATTGTAAGTTAAGAACAAATGATGAAGAAAAAAAACGTACGCATTCATCACTGATGTATTTTGAGCTTTAGCATGTACCGAATTAATTATAGGATACAATCTAGCATCTGGCATGGACTTGGACAGACTTAGTCCCTGTTATTAAAGGGCAGAACATCAATAAATATGTAGTAACACAATAATATAACAAGATGGAAATTTTAACCATTTTACAAATAAGTATATTAGTACATGATGAATATAGATGTTTGAACCTTTAAACGGAGGCCACTAGCAAGCTCAGCAAAAGATTGAAACTCGCGATCTATAGTACTAGCTGCAACAGTAATAACCCAAGGAGCCACATTTGTGACAGATTCTGGTGCGGGTCCATCATTCCCTGCAGAGAACACGACGGTGATACCTTTCTTTAAAGCATGGAATGAGGCAATGGCAAGAGCGTCATCCATGAACTCAGCTGCATATCCACCAAGAGATACTGACAAGACATCAACACCATCATGGATAGCAGTTTCAAAGCCTTTCATGATATCGGATTCATCACATTCACCTCCTAAAAAGGAAGGTGGCCAGCAGACCTTGTAAGCTGCCACTCGGGCTCTAGGTGAACCCCCTTTGGCTGTCCCATTACCGACTCCATTGACAGTCACTCCTGGAACAAAGTTACCACCAGCTGTTGATAATGTATGGCTTCCGTGACCTTGGTGGTCACGTGCATTGTTCATTGTAGTGCTTATATTTCCATACATGGCTTGATATCCTTTGTTATAGTACTTTGCACCGATAAGTTTACTGCAAATTTATACAATCATATATAAATAACTCTAATCATACTCACATAGGGGATGTTTAGGATTGTCTATTTTAAAATGTTATTCGATTAACACCCAATATATACAGTTCGAGAAATAACAAAAAGTTAATATGCATACTTGTTGCAAGGTACTAAAGTGTCGTTCTCACAGCCGCCTTTCCATCTTGCTGGCACGGGTCCATAACCATAGGGATGGAAGCTTTTTGATTCAGGCCAAACACCTAACAGGCAAGTTCATAATAGAAATCAGTTAGTTATGCTGGCTTTACACAATATTAGATACTAAAAATTTATTTATATATATGTTAGCTCGCCACTATTAGTAAAGCACGAAAGAGGTTAATTACCTGTGTCAAGGTTACCAATGATGATGTTTTCACCGAATCTGGCTTTCCTCCACAGAGATGACGAATCGACAAATCCATTATTCTTTTCAAGGTTCAAGAATTCCCACGAATGAGTCGTGTGTAAATTTATCCTTTTACTAGGGAAAATCGACACAACATCAGGATGCTCTACATGATTAAAAACAAAATTTATTCTACAGTCATCATAACTACTAGTAAAATACTTATATAAACATAACGTTACAAGTATAAAATTAACCTGCAATCTTAGCAGCATCCTCTTCCTCAAGCATAGCAGCAAAACCATTAATAACTTTATTGTACGAGTAAATAATCGATTCATCAGCATTCTCTTTACTGTGAAAAAAATGTACATCAAGATTAAATCCACTAGCATAATATGACATACACAAACATGCAATAAACATGACACTACAAAATATTAGCTACTTCTACACATCTTTTGTCCCATATTCACAAGCATGTCGGACAACCTATAAACACTTTATACAATGATATGATTGTTACATTAAAACGAGGTCTAACCGAGGTATCACCGTGACATTTTCCGGTACTTATATATGTGAACAATGTTGCAAACTAAAAATATGAACTTATAATGATTTTTTTTGTAAATACAAAATTTTACCTTCCTAAGATCGAACCAAGAATCGCGAAATGAGATTCTTTAACCTTAGATGCTTCAAATTCATTACCATGTTGTCCTCCCAAGTAGACTATATACGACTGCATAACGTAAAGACATAACATAAGTAATTAGCAAAAAAAAGATAACAAAAACAACAATGAAAAATCATGGTTTTTGCTTTGCTTCTAAGCCATTCGGGCGTCGAAAACATATATACTACCTTTTTAATGGCCGAGGAAGACGATTGAAGCACACAAAAAGTGATGAAAAGTATAAGAAAACTAGAAAACTTCATTACGTGAACTTGTTGATTCATGCAATGTTGTTTTGTGTAGATGAATGTTGCGTAGTATATATTTATAGAATAATTTGGAGAAACGTATCTTGATATAATTAAGTGAGATAATTACGTGAATTTGAATTGTGCATGGATTATGCTTCTATTGTTAAGTTGTTGACGATAATCTCTCATATATGCAATCCTTTTCATTTATTAGTTTTGAAATTTTCATAAATTCAGAAAATTATGCGGGATTACTATACAGATTCTCACTTGAATAAAAGATGGGCAAAAAGTAATTAGGAAAAAATATATATTCGCTTTCATGCAATGTTTAACTAGCAACACGTCCAAATGACCATTAAATTGATAGTTAGGTAATTAACGGATAAAATATCAATTACATGGCTTCCAAATATATGACCTTACTTTATTTTCATGATTGATGATTTCTGTTGTTATTTATAAACTTGTGACAACTATACGTACACTTCTCTGTCAAATAGCATTGATTTATAAGGGGGTGGCAGTTATGTCGATCTAACAACATTTCTCATACCTAATCACTCACCAATAATATCCTTCCATCTTATCTCATACCTAATCATAGATTTTTAGTGGCAACCATGCCTAACCCATATTTCGCCGCGAGCTCACGTTTTTTGTCAAGAGTGAACGCTAGTATATTTGGATCGGTTAAGTTATCGTGCGGTTCCCTATAGATGTGTTTTCTTTGATGTGTAGGTGTCGAAGCTCGCAGCTACACTATGCATTGTCGACGACTCGCTTTCGGCCTTTTTGCCTTTTCTTTTCCGCATAGGAGTTGTGTCGTCATTCAGATCCGGAATCACAGTGTTGTCATTGCTTGCGGACTCGTAGTGGGCGGATTCCGACGACTTTCTTCGTTTGTTGGAATGAGACGAAGATCCTTGCGCTACATCTGGTTGTTCCAACTATTTGTCTTCTTGCTTAACAATGTCCCATGCATCAATATGAGTAAACGACTTGCCAGTTTTCTTCTTGTAATCGGCCAAGGCATTTGTCATCATGTTAACATCGCTACACCCACTCTCACGAAGACGTTTCTACAATTATAAAAGTAAAAAGTATAAATTAATAAAAGTATACAATTATAAAAGTAAAAAGTATAAATTAATAAAAGTATACAATTATATGTGTAAAAAGTATAGACTTTAAAAATTACTTGTTGGATGAAAAGGCCATTAAAGACACTCATTTCGCCGTGCATAGTTTTCCACTTTGTGTTCAAGCCATGAAAAGTTCGAGTATTGTCTTTCACGTTTTGCTTGAAATGCTCAAGAATTCTTTTTCAAAAACTATCTCTAGTTTGTTCATTCTCGACGACTCTACATGTCGAGATATGAACCCAAGGCCAAAGCCGCCTCTTCGACCGGCGTCCAAGATTTTTTTCCGCTTAATTCGGGTGTCTTTTTTTTTGCACTTCTTGAACTTCTTCATCATTTTCTAACAAACAAAATTTTAACAAATAAAAATTCTAACAAACAAAATTTTAACAAATAAAAGTGTAAAAAATAAAATTATAACAAATAAAAGTGTAACAAATAAAATTATAACAAATAAAAATTAAAACAAGTTAAACTTATAACAAATAAAATTATACCCATCGGAGTTGGTGGTTGCGTTTCGGGAACCACTTCATCTTTATCATCATCCAAGTCATATAGCGATAGCTCTCGTTCGACACTTGTTTCACGCCGCGAAGGACCGTCGCGTGTCGATTTAGCGGGTCAAAGTCACTTAGGGGACATCGTGTATTGATTTGGATTCATTGGTGGTGGTTGGTGAAAATATTGGGGTTGAAAGTACGATGGAGAAGTCATTTGAGGATAATATTCAGGGGAACTCATTTGAGGAATGTAGGGAGCGGGTTGTGATTGAATTTCTGGACGAATGGAACTAGAACCTCGTCCACGGTCTTTGGATGACGACGAACCACCTTTTGATTTTCTTGGATCCATGAGACTTTCTTTTAAAAGTGTAAAGAATTGTAAAGAGTTGTGAATGAATTTGTGGTAAAAAAATATAATTGGATTTGTTTATTTATAGAGAATGAGTATTTTTTTTTTAAATGCAACGGTAATAAACATTATAGCCGTTGAACGGCTCTTTTTTTCCCACCCAACGTCCACACCAATTCGGGGTTATTCACCGATTTTGTTAGGAATTAGAAAATTCCATAGTGAAGAGTCGGTCACCCCTAATATTATCTAGCATAAGTTAGCTCGTAGACATATCGTTATTTACGTTATTTAGTAGTTTATTTATTAGTTTGTAGCGTAGTATAGCTTAGTGCAACACCGTGGAGGAAGGACGGGTCTTTACCCATCATATACCGATCCACGAGGCCGATGGGAGGTCGTATTTCTTGTAACTATAAATACCCCTTCCATCCATGGAAGGGTGGTGCTCTCATAATCTAACATTCAACATTTTGTGTAAACCTCTAGCAAGAACACCCTCTCTCTCTCTACTAACTCTCTAACTATGGCAAACATGTATTTTGATCATCCAAGACCACCCGAATCATCAACACAATAAATATAATGATCCAACAATTGGTACCAGAGCCAAGGTTTTGTGTTGTGCTGATTTATGGTGGTTTTTGTACTTTGTTAAAACTGTTTATGCATTGCTTTTGGTCGGAAAATTTATTTTCTCATGATACTTTATTACTACAGTGTTAACAAAGTCCTTGTATCACTTTTTGTTTGGTTCGAATACTGCTCTTACATGATTTTGGTTAAACAGTTTTTGTATATCTGTTTTTGGTCATTTAAAGAGTCTTTGGGTCAAAATGGTCTAAATATTTTGGTCTAATGGTCTTTCTTGCTTGGTATATATGTCATATGGGTCATTCAAAGCTTTTCATATACATTTTTCGGGTTATGTATGATAATGGTCGGAAAATGGTGGAAACATCATCGGAAAAAATAAAAAGGTCAAATCTTGTTGTTGCTCATGTTAGCGGGTTGTCCTTTAAAGATGTCCAGATTCATCATGTATTGCGATGCGACTTGTGCTTAAACATAGCGACTTGCTTTTGAGCATAGCGACTTAAAAATGACCTTAAAGACCTAGCGACTTGTTATTTAACAAGTCGTAGCGAGTTAGCTTAGCGACTTGGCTAGCGACTTGGCTAGCGACTTGGCTAGCGAGTTGGCTAGTGAGTTGGCTAGCGAGTTGGCTAGCGAGTTGACTCAAGACCATTGTCACTAGCGACTTGACCTTGTGACAGAAATGATGAAGAAGAAGACTATGACTTGACCATGAAAACCAAACTACAAGACTCTTATGCGACCCGTTAACCTTTCATTTGACTCAACCACAAAAAGACTCATACCGTATACCATAACCACAACTCGACCTCAGGTTTTAGACCATCATCAGTCCATATCGCAACATATCTAATCTAAAACCCAACTCCAACAAATCTAAATTATCTCAATCCTTCATCAAAAATATAAACGACAAAACATGAACTAATCTCATATTCGGTTTCATTCTTTTAAATCTTTTAAAGATTTTTTAATTGAACCCTTTTCCTCATAGATTGTTTTCGAAGACCAAGCTTCATTTAAATATCCGACTCCAAAAGATAAGAATAATAACAAGTTGGTTATTTTCTTTTTCTTTAGTTCGGCTTAGTGAATACAAAACAATTAACATATACCTACCCGAGACCATTTTATAGATCTTGAAGCCGTGTCCTACACCTCAAACCATCTCTGTGGCGAGGCTTATGATTTGGGTTTGTTCTTATTTTGAAGACGGTTCACTTGATTCTTTGCCGTAAAAGATCGAGCTTGAAAGTTATAAGTAGGTTTCTTAATATGTTTGTGTTTTGTTTTAAAGAGAATGGATGAAGGGGCTGTATTCTATTTGATTCGTATGATGAATCATGTGAAAGGATTGATTATGATTGATGATGAAAAGTTAGGAGAGAGCTATGAAAAAAAGGGGGCGGAGTATATCTGTGAATGATTATGTTTAGTGGTAAGACTAGTTTTAGGGTTTGAGATAGATTAATGTGTCGTTATATACTCCCGATAATTAGGGTTGTATTATAATGAATTGGATCGGATCATTTCTTTTGTGTGGGCCTTACACCTGCTATTCAAAGCATTGGATATGGGCTGATTATATTTTACGTGGGAGTGTATTGATACTTGGTAAGATTTTGAATGGTTATTCACGTGGACAAATAGTTTGTTGTCGTATTTCACATGTCACGATCTCATTTCTTGCTCAATCTTTAGAATTGATCAATATTCATGAAGTAATGTATGTTGGATGGGCTGTTGTATTGAGACTAATTAGACGTGGACGTGGACTTGGGATTTTTTTTTTCTCACATGATTGGGTCGAATGGGCTTCTCAAATATTGGATCTTCGATGAGTTGAGCTATGATGAGATTTGAGACTTGGTATGATAATGAGATTTGGTGTATAATGTGATTTGATGATGAGACTCGTTGGGTTATGCAAGTTGATACTTTGGTGTACACATTATCACGGAGGATATTATTTCACGGCTTGAATTGTTCTTTTACTAAGTTGACTACGAGGTTGTTTATGTACGGTATTTCTTATTTGGATTTGAAGTAAGGTTTTCCGGGCGCGTTTACTTATTTCGTCTTCTTTCTTTCTACACTTCTGTGAAGATGACTTGTTTGGGCGTTTATAGAGGGTGATAAAGACTTGGCTATTTAATTACGGTTGTGATTCTTTCTCGCTTAATCCACAACGTAACTATCACTTCGGTGTCTCACTTAGTTGAGAATGTCAAGAGGTTTTGTACATTGGGTACACCGTTTCTTCTTCACAAGGATTAGTACAAGTTTAAGTAACAAAATCTGGGGAATTCTACTTCATGATCAAGTTTGGTATATCGGGGTTTACTTCTCCAAGTGGTCACAGCATCAGCCGACAGAATGTGTGTATAATGTGTTTACCAAAGTGTTCACTGGATGATTGATGATGTTGATGATGTTGGATAATGAATCGTTGATGAACCACGGCATGTTCCCCTAAAACAGATATTCACCGAAACCCAAATTGTCATAACACATTCAAGACGACATTGTTTACGGTTTTGTCTTGATTTTGTAAAATTCATGAAAGAACCTATTTCTCGGTTTAAATCAAAGACCAGTAAAATCCGTGACAATGGAAACATCCACGGTAATTGTAAAGTGCATTTCGGAACTATCATACGGTTTATTCTTGGTTTTGTAAAATCCATGAAGAAACTATTTCTCGGTTTAAACTATAGAATTGTAAAATCCGTGATGATGGAACCATCTTGGAGAAAGGAAAGCGTATCTCGGGGTCTTCGATCTTTGGTGTTACGGGTTCTTTTTCAAGAAGGATAAAAGGTGTACTTCATTAATTGGATGTGTGTTTGGATATTCGTCATGGCGGTTTGGTTATTGCTTGGTTTTATGGGGTTTTGTGCTTTTAACCATGGTGGGATGAAACCATTATCAAAGTTCATTTAAATGTCGGAGAAGGCTAGATTTGAGCGATTCGGAAGACGTGACAACAAATTAATTCATATTATTTATTTGAGGTTGAAGTGAATTATCATGGGCGAGTGTACTTAGTATCCGAAGGTATCGGGATGGTTGGATGAAGATTCTTCATGATCCTTGCTCGAGCTTATTATCAAAACGAAGACTTGGAAATCTAGTTATTGTTGGGTGACTTTTACCTCTTCTGTTACCACTTGGGGAATTGGGCTCTTATCACCTCAAAATAACTATCACTTAAAGGAGTTACGTTGTAGTGCTCGATGTCACATTCAATTGTGGATTTTCAAGAGGTAATGTCGTCTTATACTCGATGGTTGGTTGGTTGAAGAGTATAGAGTATATAGAGTACTTAGAGATGCTAATGGAAATTGGCACGCTCTTTGTTACATAAGTGCAAGTTTAAGTCACGAGTTCGGGTTAGTTTACTTGAGGTCAAATTCATCATATTGTGTTATCTCCATCACCGTCACTACAAAGAGCCTCTTGAATGATAATGGTGATTGATTACATGTTTTGCCAAGAGAGTCGAAAAGAGAGATTATGACGTTTGAACACATCGGTTCAAGCCTCGTTCTCTAAAGAAAAGAAATGTACGCTTTCGGTGCGCATTATCTTCGAAGAAGAGAAATCTTCTTATGACGTATGAACACATCGGTTCATGCCTCGTACTCTAAAGAAAAGAAAAGTGTACGTTTGATGCGCTTTATCTTTGAAAGAAGAGAAATCTTCTTATGACGTATGAACACTACGATTCATGCCTCGTTCCTCAAAGAAAAGAAAAGTGTACGTGTCGGTCGCTTTATCTTACGAAGAGAAATCTTCTATTATGACCATTCTCATCAACATGCTTCATACTTTTCCATGCGCTTGGTCATCAAGTGAACCGGGCTGCCACCGATTGTTTTCTCATTCCACTTGCTCGATTATAATGAAGATGGCGACATCACGTGCTTATTTTGCGGGAGAGAAGTGTGAATAGAACATTCGGATGATTTTCACTTATTTAATCAAGAATGGCATCTCCATATGCAATTCTTGAGGGGGAGAAGAAGTGTGAATTTTTTGCATGATTGATTAATATTTGAGAATTTACGGTCAAACGGCTCTAAACTCATGTAAGAACCGAGCTTCTTATTATCGGGTCATCTTCACATGGAGTTTTTCTCTTCTAAGAGCCGTTGGTTGACATCTTCACTCGGATTGATGAGTTTATCGACAAAGTGCTTCCGGTTAATGCTTCACGTATACATCAATATGATGATTCGAACAATCTCTCTGTTCTTGTTTGATGTGATTGGTAGTTTGGCATTACCATCTTGTGTGTTCGTTCGCGCCTTATTGCTGATTTCCTTGATGAACATCTTTACATTCTTGTTTGATTGGGAGAGATTTTAGTTAAGGGTTTGCAAGATGTAAGTTAATGGGATGCTTTTGGTGGGATGCTTTTGGTGTGAGTTGAAGATGTTAACTATCTATTCCCAACCGCACAATCTTGAAGAAGGTCGAGTCTGATCATTTCTACATTTTCGCTACATGTTAGAAGACTAAAGGCGAGTTGCATTTAACGATCTAAAGACTTCTTCTTAATCGGGCATCTATCAAACAGATTGTCGGTTTAGGGAGAGCACTAATTGGGTGAGAGTTATAAGTCGATTCAATCCCAATTAGACTTGCTCTTATTCTTTAGCGATGACTCCTCGAGGCGTTGTTATTGACTATTTCACGTATTGGACATTTGACACAAGTTGATTACTTTGGAGTTAATCATTTATCACTTATTTGAGATTGAAGTTGACTTTCACAAAGGCGTGTTCTTATTTGATAACTTGCTCGGGCTTAAGAATTTGAGTTGAAGACTTGGTTTATCTAGTTACCGGTGATCGAGGTGGATGGTTGAAGACACAGTTAACTATCACTATTAGGAGTTACTTTGTTTTACTCGATGTCACACGCATATGACGGTGTGGATAATCGCAAGAGGTGTTAATGTCTCATACTTTGTTTGGGTGGTGAGTACTTAGAGATTTGCTTGAAGCATAAATTCTCTACACCGTTCTTCCATCATTAGGTGCAAGCTTAAGATACAAATGTGGGAAGTTGACTTCGGTTTCAAGTATGGTATAGCGGGTTTTCTTCTTCAAATGGTCACTTCAAATTGTCCACATAAGGGTTGATAAAATAGTCGGAGAGAGTCTTCGACAAGTTGATTCTCACAAGAGTTCAAGTGTTCTTCTCAACAAATTTCTAGTATACGGGCTTACAATGAGTCTGATTACGAAGTGTCAAAACCGGCAAGGAGAAAGGAGACTCACATATAAACACAAAGCGAGTAAACTTGATGAAATTAATTCTTCTAAGTGATTGAAGATATCCGGGAAGACAAATGTTATAACCGCAGAGAAACTCAAGGTTTGACTCATGACGAGTAAACTTGATGAACTTAACTCTTCTAAGTGATTGAAGATATCCGGTAAAACAAATGTCATGACCGCAGAGAAACTCAAGGTTTTACTCATGAAGGCTTTTGTGTTATTATTCCAACGACGTGGGGAAGAGATGGAAGAGTTAGTTTACGAAGATGAAAGAGGTACACAAGTGTGTGATGATTTTGATTTTATCACAATCATCGGGGATAGAGATTGTGTACATTGGGGATGCTCATCTGTTTTACCCGAGGGCTTAATCTGTGATTCGAGATATAATCACTTATTCGGTGTTGACATCCGAGAGATTGTCACCGCAGAGATAATCGATGATTCGCCACCTTCTTCAATGTTATCGGTTATTCTCTCTTTGGGCATTCGGGTACTTGGTTCTTGAGCTTCATACACTTTCTTGAGGAGAGAAAAGTATGCATCGGGGTTATTCTTTGGCTATTGGACTTAATCTGCTACTTGATGGTATAAGTTTCTTTGTCTTGGTATGTGTATTCGGGTTCGTGAGCTCTAGTCTAAGAGATTGAGCGCATCAATTCAACTACTTGGGGAAGTGGTCTCTTGACACCTTTTGGAATGGATTGCTTGAGACTTGATGGAAAAGAAATTTGAGAAGATTATTTAAGTGTGGGATGAAAGCGTTCTTGGTGTTCTATTGGATGATATAACCTCGAGCGAAGAATCACGGTGATTATTCTTAAAAGGAGCGAAAGTTCGATGATAATGGTGTGCTTCTTTGTGCACTGCTAAGAGAAGCTTGAAAGAAAGCTTTGAATCTGCTCACTAAAGGATTTTCGGTTTGGGGAAAGCGCCAAAGTCTCTCTTTCTCAAAGGCTCATGTTCTATCTTCTATTCGAGCCACAGAAGCTTTGGTGGTGAATGTTTAAGGGATGATGACTTCTATCTTCTACAACGGGCTGCTCGATATCCTTATCTCGGTACTCGTATCATCATCTTCTTTAACTATATCATCTATTCTATCCTTGTAAATATTTATTCGAAAAACAAAATACAAAATATAAAACCAACAAAAGAAAATAGAAAATATAAAACCAACAAAAGAATATAGAAAATATAAAACTTTCAAAACCATAAAAATCGGAAAATTTCAAAATACCAAAAATATGTTTTCTCAAGACATGTCTTACGGTATCGATAACATCTACGGTCTTAGAAATGTCATTCAATAATGGCACGGGACTTTAGATGAAGTTCGAGCAGGAGGTGTAAATATTTCTTTCTAAACATGTCACAAACTATGGCTTGCGATTACTTGATCAGAACCCGTGCTAAAACTATGGCTTGCGATTATTTCAGATCAGTAACCGTGCTTAAACCATGGCTTGCTATTATTTCCGATAGCAACCGTTTTTCATAGAAAGGAAAGTGTTGCGCTATACAAATTTTCAAAATATTTTGTGCACTTATCCTAAAAACAAATTGAGGAAAGTATGTCGAAGGACTGCTGCTCCTACACAAATGTTTTTCCGTCTAAAATTCTTCAGGAAAATATTTGTTGTTTTTCAAAAATGGTGGTAAATGAGTTGCTATTAAATCAATCGGTTTGAGTTTTCGTAAGATTGAAAACTCAATCAATGACTTCAGCTTTTAAACTTTTCGGAAAAATAAGTCATTGATTGAGGGGAGAATGTTTTCAAATCTATATCATCTAACGAGATTTTCTAATTATCCCGTATGCTTAATTGAAAATGATGTTAACCTCGTTGAAGGACTAGGTGCCTAGGATATGATTGTTAGGATTAGATGATTAGAGTTTGAAGAACACATAATCCCATGCTTTATATGATCCGATTGATATGTTGAATTGACTTTTATTAGTCGATTCTTTGTTTGGGTGATGTCGACCACCATATATTTGTATGTGTGTTCACTAACATATGCGGTATATTGGTATATAAGAATGTTCCCGATCCGGATCCCACAAATGAACATGATTGGATGCCGCAAGGAAAGGGTAACGATATCTTGGGTTGACAAATGAAGAAGCGGAGCTTAATTGGACTTCTATGGAGAGTTGGCATAAATGCAACGTAAGAGGTCTAAGCGCATTAGCGATGGTTTTCTTCTAAGTGATTGAAGAAGCGGAGCTTAATTTGACCTCGGTTGGCATTCAAATGCAACGTAAAAGAAGTCTTCATGCATCTGCGATCGGTTTTTCTTCAAACCCTACAAAGAACAACAACAAAGTTTCTCAACCACCTAACGTATCTTTGTGCAGGATACCATTTTAAACAATTTTGAATAATTTAATTAAATTGTTTTGAAAATGGAAAATATTGTTTTGAAAATATATTGGACTAATTTTGAAAATCACCGGACTTCATGTTATCAAAACCTAAGTCACTCAATTATTGACTTACATCATGGATTGAGGGAGAGTGATTTAAAATAAAATATTTTCAAACGATGTTTCTTCACAAAGTTCCGTCTTGTACGATAATAAGTGGTGATCTAAAGATTTAATGTTATGTCATGGTATGGTTTTCTTTAAAACTCAAAGATCATCAAAATGAATTTTTTCATTCTTGTTTGATTGTGAAATTGTTTTATTTTACTTAAAGATCTCTTAAAACTATCATACGACACTAACAATCTTTAATGTCTAAATCGGTCCTTATCATCATTTTCAAAATTAAATCTTGCCACGTCTTTCCCAAATTTTCTAAATGATTTAATCGGTTGGGATCACAAATCTCAAATGGTTTGATATTTCGATCGGGGTAGAGATCGTGATTTAAATCTCAAACTGTTTTAAATGGAATTGGTTTTAGTCCTTTAAAGGCACTCCTGCCTCCATGTGCTAAACGATTTCAATATACATAATGCACATGTTGAGGAGGAGGATTTATCCAAAACCGGATGAGTATTTAAACAAGGCCACATTTTCTCCCATGTTTTCTAAACCTAATTAAATCACTTGGGATCCAAAATCTCAAAGGGTTTGATATTTTTGATCGGGAGAATTTGTGATTTAATTATGAAATTTGATAAAGGTGATCATTTGATTTAATTGTGCAGTTGCTTCTCTCAGTATGTGCTAAACGCTTTCGAATCTCGAAGCATATATTGAGGGGAGCATTTTAAGATAATAAACTATCGAGGTGCAAATGCTTTTATGTGTTAACATAAAGTACCTTGATTGAGTTTTAAAATGGTTTCTTAATGGCGCTTGTGATTGTGGATGTGCTTCAAATTAACTCTTGCCTCTATGTGATAAAAATGATTTCAAAAATCCTATGCACATATTGAGGGAGAATTTTACCATGAAAATCAAATGGCTTTTTCGTATGAAAATTGTGATCAAAGAAAATATTTCAAAGTCCTCTTGCCTCCTTGTGCTAAACAATTTCTAAATCATACGCACATGTTGAGGGAGGTTTTCTAAATGATCAAAACTATTAGGGTACAAAATGCTTTGATCTCGTATCACAAGTACCTTGATTGTTTTCCAAATGATTTTCAATTGGTTTCATGAAGGAAAGAACAATACCAAAAGACCGACCAATTTACTTTATGCATGGAGTTATAAGGATGGTTAGGTTAGGTATTCGTTCCCACGATCCGCCAAAACCGGAGGATCTTCCGAGGACAATCCACTAGATAGTGTAGAGTCCTTAGGAATATTGAAAAAGGAGAAAAATGAGGAATGGGAAGAGTGCGGTCGAGACCGAGCTAGTCTTGGAATAAACCCAACAAGGTTCTAGTTATGAAGTCTCGGTAAGCATCGAAGGGTTGAAGAATGAAAAGAAATGAATGATAAAAGGGTGAAAAGAAATAGCCTCCATCAATTCAACCTTAGGCGAAACCGGGTTCAATACATATACTCTTGGTTGTTACCAAAGTAACACGGTATTGAAGACAAGACGTCATGGACCCAAAGACGGCGCTTGACTAAACTTCCCAAGCCCTCAAGTTCCTCTTAAAGGGCTTGTTTCATTCTCACGGGAACCGACATTATCTATCGACTTTCTCTTAGAGATGGTTGATATTGAAGTAGAGACCTCTCCCTAGTCTCCCACGACAGAACCAAAAGTGCACTAATTGAGTCTAGAGCCAAGAGATCATCCACACTATCTCATTAGGACACTAAATTATTGAAGACTTGTTGTTTCACACAATGTGGAAAGTAAGTACATATTAAGAGTCCTCGCATTATCCTTGTGGTATTGCGTAACATCCGAGTGATATGAAAATATTCACGATGAAGATGGAAATCCTTCTAGAGCCAACATCAAACAAGCTCTTGGTGGGTGACATGTAAGATCTTGCAAAAGATCAAGCTTGTGACAACTGGATAGAAACGATGGGGAGATTCATTCTTGAATCAACCTTGGTCCAGGAATGGAATTGACGAATACTTTTGGAAAAACCGTTTGATGTGCAAACCTTCTTTTCTCTAGCACATCGAATGTGTATTCGTTTTCAAATTCAAAAAGTATCTCTGATTGCAAAATACTTTTGAAAAAACCGTTTGATGTGCGAATCTCTTCTTCTAGCACATCGAATGTGTACTCTTTTCAAACACAAAAAGTATTTATGATTGAAAATTGATCTTTCTCATAAAACCTTCGTCGTATTGCAAAACTCTTTCTTCAAGCAATACGCGATTGTTTTTCAAATCATTTTCATCAATCGGTGAATCTCAATTCGGTTCACTCACTCCGTGTTGTCTTCTTTGAGACGTTTCGGTTTGAGAACGACTTGAACAATTGCGAAACCTGTCAAGGAGATTCTTAGAATCCTACACGATCACAGGCGGTACTTGTCTCGATCAGCGGGAACCGTGGGCGTGTACCTCAATTCAACGAAAGTGATCAAAGACACTTTCGTGCGCTTTATTGCTAATCGTCGTATGCGGTACACCCGACGATTGTGGTGATTAGAATTGAGGAGTCAATCCAAAGCCGCATGTTCACAAAGAACCACACTTAATTGAAGAAATCATGACGGTGCATATCTACATAACTCGGCTCGATATTTCTATACTATGCTTCGCTTCTTTGCGCAAATATCATGAACCGATGGGCTTCCGCTACTCGATGGAAAGATGTCATGATTCAAAAGTGTGAGCATGTCGGTCCGAAAGTCACAACTTCACATGATGGCAACACAATAAAAGGGTGATCCAGAGATTTACTATGGCTGATGATCTCAAAGAAAGCTCGAAGATCATCAAAGATGTGGATCAGTTCAAAGACCTCCACTGAAAGTACAAATCAATGCGGACTTTGAAGTTGCACTACAAAAGCACAAAGATTGTGGAATTGAAGAATTGAAGTCTACGAGCTCAAGAACAAAGTCCAGAATAGAATGCTAGGATTCAAAATGTATAACATGGGGTGACCTCCCTTAGGGGGAGATTGTTAGGAATTAGAAAATTCCATAGTGAAGAGTCGGTCACCCCTAATATTATCTAGCATAAGTTAGCTCGTAGACATATCGTTATTTACGTTATTTAGTAGTTTATTTATTAGTTTGTAGCGTAGTATAGCTTAGTGCAACACCGTGGAGGAAAGACGGGTCTTTACCCACTGTATACCTGATCCACAGGCCGATAGGAGGTCGTATTTCTTGTAACTATAAATACCCCTTCCATCCATGGAAGGGGTGGTGCTTCTCATAATCTAACATTCAACATTTTGTGTAAACCTCTAGCAAGAACACCCTCTCTCTCTCTACTAACTCTCTAACTATGGCAAACATGTATTTTGATCATCCAAGACCACCCGAATCATCAACACAATAAATATAATGATCCAACAGATTTTGTTCGGTTTGATTCCATACCGATAGGGTGGCATCGGTGTTATCGATCTGTTTGGGGCAAACCGAATGCCACCTCGCTTCCACTGCCACCCCCTAACTGGTTATGTACGTGCTAGTTTTAATATTGTTAAAGACGTATTTGTTTAACCAAAAAAAAAAGTATTAGTTCTTGGTGTTTAGTCTTATATAAAAGAGTTCTTTCGGGTGAGAATTGAAGTTTATAAATATATCAAAATAATTGTACACAAACGGAAAAAGGTTGCTATGATTACGCTGAATGACCAAAGGTGCTTGGATCCAAGGTAAGGACGCGTGTTTGGATGTGACTGGAATCTCCCCTTTTGCGGGTATTGATGCGTCTGCATGGGCTCCCGGGGTGGCCTTACATAACGTCGTGGAGAAGAAGAAAAAGAAATATGTGTCCAAATGTGAAGAAAATGGCAACAAGTTCATCCCATTTGCCTTCTCTACATTTGGGGAGCTTGACACGGAAGCTTTGGACACGCTTTCACGTATCAAGACTGTTGCCATTAGCCACTCGAATAGTGTCAAGAGTGAGGCTTTTATTTTTCACAGACTTAGCTTTTGTATTCAGAAAGGAGTGGGAGCCCAACTAGTGTCTCGGCTTCCCACCAATTTCTTGTAATTCCTTTCGGTTTTCTAATGAAGTGACGTTTTATAAAAAAAATAAAATAATAATAATAATAATAATAATAATAATAATAATAATAATAATAATAATAATAATAATAATAATAATAATAATAATAATAATAATAATAATAATAATAATAATAATAATAATAATAATAATAATAATAATAATAATTGGCGGCGTTTACGTTGCTATACCTGGATGGAGGGCTTGATGTTTGTGTCGATCCGACAGGTCATCGCCTCGACGCAAACCGGTATGGTTGATTTTGTGTCGCGTGAGTGCGGTGATTCGGGCCGCTGCAACGAACGCGCCAAATATGAGGCTAAGTCGCGAATATTGGATATGGGTTTCTCCCTCTCATTCTCTTCTTCGGGGAACTTGAGAAGGATGCGCGACCTTCTTTGCGGATCCGAAGTTCTCCGTGACCCAAGACATTGGGGCACGTCTTATATTCATATCTTTAGTAGGATTAGCTTTGCTATAGCTAGAGGAGTGGGGCTCGGCTAGTATCGCTCCCCACTAATTTCTTGTAAATCCTTTGAGTTTCTAATAAAGTGACGCTTTTATAAAAAATAATAATAATAATAATAATAATAATAATAATAATAATAATAATAATAATAATAATAATAATAATAATAATAATAATAATAATAATAATAATAATAATAATAATAATAATAATAATAATAAGACTAAAATACACCGTTGGTCCCTAAACTTGTATCGGAGGATCTCGATGGGATGAACCTCGCCTTTTCATCGCCACGGGTCCAAACAAGAGCCATTAAATGCCGATTCGTCCCTTGACCAATCTGCCGTTGTCAACGTTATGTTCTTTGAGGCAAAACCGTCTTTAAGCAGCGGACTAAATAAAACCGTTATACGTGTATGTATGCAAATATATGTGTGTAAAAGGTTTGGTCTACATTTATCACCCATCCCTAAACTATCCTTCAAAACCCGTCTTCTTCAAAACGATAATTGTTTCAAGATGGTACGTTCTTTGGTGTGGTAAGCAAGCTATTATTCGCACCGTGGACCTCTGCCAACCTGTAGGCGTCGATTCTTTGCTTGTCCTGTTCAAGTAAGTGCGTCTTAATATTTCTTGTGTAAGTTTCTAACAATGGTGGTTGTTTAATGATTTCTCATAATCATCAATAGGGGTCTTCTTGTCGGTGGATAAGATGGTATGATCCTGAAATCTGTGCTCGTTCAAGAATGATCATACCAGGACTTTTGAGGGGGAGAAATGAGCTTGAGGCAAGATTAGTAGCTGCTCAAGGTGATGTGTGGAAGTGGAAGATTTACCTGGTGCTAAGTTGGATGTTGTTGTTCACTGTTTATGCATTGGGATAACTTTTTAACCTTTTATGTAATGTGGCTAGTTGGTTAATGTTCTGTATCTTGAATTGTAGTAACCTTGTTATGAAATATTCAGTTTTGTTTGTTTCTGATTTTGTATGCCTTATGGGTATGCAGATGGTTAGCAATTTGTTTAGGGTTGACTTTTAAATGTCAACATTCTTATGATGTTCTATTTTAGCTTTGGTTACTTTTGACGCAAACTATTCACACATCAAGCTTAGTCAATCTCAAAAATACACAATAATGACATGGTTCCATAGTTAATGCAAATGGATATAATTCGGTGCATAAAATTGCATACTTTTCAAAGCATGAGAGCTACACATAACACGGATATGTTTTAGATTACATAACTTGTCCATACAAAATAAACTAGTAAACTAGATGAAACATTGTCTAGATAATTAGCATATGATTTGACCTATGGTGAGGCCATCATTCTTTCCAAAGTGCACCGCTTCCTAGTCATTCTTCGTAGCAGGTGGGTTGAAGCGTAAACCGCTTGAACATCACTTGACCGAATCAAAATCGATGGATTGTGACAGGATGCATCATGTATGATGGGATCTTGATTCTTGGCTCTTGATTTGTAGATTGAACACCACTTCCTTGAACCGCACTAACTTGGCTTTCTACAACAACACACGTACCTTGACTTCTTTATCTGCTGCTACCTTTTACCTTTAGGATGTCTTTTTTTTCCTGCAGACTTTAGTAGGCACCTTTGACATTTACCTTATTGGCGGTTCCACTATGTTGAGCTCCACCATACCCTAGGCATGTTACCCGGTTATGTCCAAAGAATGCCACAAATACTACACGACACTCTTCCAAGCCCTTGATGACTTACCATCCTTCACAATCTCTTCGCCTGTGAGCTATCCTAACTCTTTTCTACCTCTTGAGGCGGCGGGTTTGTTTCGGATTTTGGTGGAACAATTGTTGTTGGCATAGTTGATTTTTCCCAATGTTCATTTGCTAGTTATAGGTTTGGACATGGTGTTTGTAGGTAGCCTCCCAAGTGAGAAGATAGTAACAAGGATGAGCCCATGTTTCTCTGACTCACTTGTTGGCCATTTAAAGTCATATTCCAATTGGTAGCAACAACATGTTTACATGGTAAACTGTTATCTCCCACCTTCTCGCAAGTACAAGTCTTGTGTACAACATTAACTACACATTGGTCACCCCATGGTCCACTAACTCGAAACTTAGATCCCCATTCCATAACACATTATACTTAATGACCTCTTTCTTAATAGCCTCTAGCATGTGTTGTGCGCTTGGTGTTAGTGGCCCATCACTCTTCTCAATCACCATAAGAACATGCATTATCCTCTTCAAACAATATTCCCGATGTATTCTAAGGTCAGTAATAATAGGTTTGCTTAACCTCTTTAATTTTCTCATGAAACACTTGACACATGTTATTAAGTAACACATCGTAAGTAGCTCTCCTAAAGATGAAAAGTAATAAACATGTATTAATTATAATCATTTATATCGCATTTATGAATACAAAGTAAGTGAAACCGATAGATGACTTACATGAAAATGTGACCTTGACCAATGAATCGGTGGTATCTTACTTAACCAATCATGGGCTGGTTGATTAAGTTTCTTGAGATCGCCATAGCTTTCGAAACCTGTACAACAGATTGAGGTCATTGCACATTGCCAGTATGGTCTTTATAGGCCCTACCTTTCCATTGCAATTTCATTTTGTCATGTATGCTTTTAATACGTAATATGTGTTCTCTGACTTTCAAAACTTCTCACTGACTCTACTTATATCCTGCACAAAATCAAATATCTTTATTTCTGTTTAAAAGAGTGACACTTAAATTCATGAATGAGTAAGAGAGTACCTTATCCATGTCGAAATAAAAGTGATGCTTGAAATTGGCCCAAGTGCTAAATCATCGGATAAACAATGAAGAAACCAAGTCCATGATCCTATGTTATCTCGAATCAACAAAAGCATAAGTGAAAGGGTATATACCATTGTTCCTATCAATTCCATAAGCGTCATAAGTTGACCATTGAAAGGACCACGAGTTGGAAAAGCAACCACCCCAACAACGATCTCCACAATCTTTAAATCCTTGCTTGAAAGCACCTAAACAAACATACACTCTCTTGAATTCTCGGTTGGAAGAGACTCATCCGAGGTCGTTCCACATTCATCTCCACCGTCGTATTAGGGTTTGTCTTCGCAACTCTTGAACATAATCTCTCAACATGGTAAATTGTAGCTTGAATTGACCCACGATGGTTGTTATTGCTAGGTTTTGGCCCTAAAACCTTCTCGCAGGACACTTGAAGGTCGATTGGTTGGTAAGTTGATTATGCACCGACCGACAGAAGCTCGGATTTGTTTCAACTTGTCTGTAATTTTCGTGAGATATAACGAAGGTCAAAAGCTCGACTTCCCTTGATTGCAAACAAGTGTGTTGCTCATTATATGTTCCGACCGACCGGATACATGTCTCACCATTCCCGCCGACAAACAATAGCCATGGGCGTAGTATTTGTGAAGGGTCCTTTTGGCGTAAAGCAATGCTCTTATACCCTTCGCTTAATGGACTTCTAGATGGGCCAATATCCACCCAGACCTTCATTTGGGCCCAAACCGAACACAACCCCACACCGACCCTTATTCTTGTTTTGTCATTCTTCAAAAACAACTCCTCCTAGTTTCTATTGAATGCTCTCTTACTAGGTTTTTACTTCCCTGCAGTACCAAACTCCCGACCAAGATAGAAAAAAGTGGCATAGACGCCATTAGCAAAGTGTGCGTGTTGAAACTAACATGGTCACCGCAAAATACTTCATCAACCATCACAAGTAAATCATTTACCAACCGCTCATCATCACTTATATTACATGTTGTTCCTTCTTCACCTAAATCATTACTCGACCTACTTGTAGCATACCAAGTTGTGCATCATTCTCTTGACAAGTGTTATCTTGATTTGGTTCAACCAGCATTGCCAAATTCACTAGTATCACTCGCTTGTAATGCATAAGATCAACAACAGATCCTCTTCCATGTTATCCCGAGTCGGTTGAAACAGAGTTACATCCACATCGTGCTCCTCAAACTCATTATTCACATCAACCAAAGGTCCGCCTGGTTTGTGTAATTGCTTCTCCGTGTCAATTGAAACAGATTAACCTCAAAATTTCGGGCTCCTCAAAGGTGTTATTGACATCAACTAGTGCTTGTTCCACGCTTGTCAAAGTCCTTCCCGAATCACTCTAAACAGATTAACCTCAACATTATCGTGCTCCTTTACAACATTGTCCTCATCAATAACTACTAAAGCACGCCACTGCTTTTCAACAAAGTTGGCTAGCAAAAGAGCATTCTAAGGTGGAAAAGAGTGGCTCAATGTTTGGCAAATTGCTAGCTTCACCAATATCATTGACGTCCACGTGAAATTGTGTAAGTTGGATAAACGGATCTAGGAAGGTTCATTATCTATATCATCTAACACTAACCGCTCTACAACAGATTGAATAGCCGCAGAGCAACTTTTCTCCTATCTTCATCCATCTCCCAAAACACAATCTTAATTGATTGTGGGACATTTCGAAAATTCTAATCTAGTCTTCCTATTTCAACATACATGTCTATCGACATGTTGTATGACAACATCTTTCAACAAGTCTAGATTAGCGTGTTCACGCAAAGAAAACAAACCGTCGCCTAATGTACAACTGTGCTTAAGAAAGTAGAAATAATTGGTTTGTCGGACTATAACCGATTTGGGTCATGAGAGCATCCATTTCATCAACAAATACCTCTTTTATTTCCACAAGATCAACAAGGCATTTCTTGCCTCCTTGATATATCCCACCGGAAAGTATTTGAATGTACCTTCATAATGGAACATCATGCTAAACGATCCGAGTTCACCCGTTGATAAAAATTGTACAAAAACATTCTTAAGCTAAAGTTACCTAAAAGGGAATAACTTAATCAACAGACTAACATATGATTGTAATAGGCTCTAACCAAAAAGACTTACAATATCTCCTAATTGCGACTCTTTCCTCCGCTTCACGATCATCATATAAAGGATATTCCTTACTCGCCACAGAGCAAATCCAAGGTGGTTGTTTGTTATTTTCTTACTCAGTTACTTGATTTGATGATAGACATTGCCTTAGGGTTTTCTGGGTAGGCTTCCAAAACAAGTTTGGGGATGAGCAATGAGTACACGGTTTTGTTATATTGTACAAAATGGCGGGGAATTGGACAAGACATGTTCTACAGTATATACCACATAATGACTATTCTACCCTCAACAGTAACATGATTACGGGTTTTTTTGGGGTATAACGGAACGTTGACAACGCCGTTATTGGTCAAGGGACTAATCGGCATTTAATGGCTATTGTTTGGACCGTGGCGATGAAAAGGCGAGGTTCGTCCCATCGAGATCATCCGATACAAGTTTAGGGACCAGATTTTAGTCTAATAATAATAATAATAATAATAATAATAATAATAATAATAATAATAATAATAATAATAATAATAAGTTATGATAAATAGGCCTACTAACTGAGCATACAATAGACCTAATTCATTTACATATTCAATTTTAAAATACACAATTTCTCTCCTCTCATATTCACAAATCATTTTTAAAATACACCAATCACATTTGAAGGTCTCTTTTTGCGTCTACTACTTGGGCATACAAATCATTCTTGTAACTCTTTGAATTTCTATGAACGGATGTTTTTATAAAAAATAAAATAAAATAAATAAAATAATAATAATAATAATAATAATAATAATAATAATAATAATAAATAAAAATTTAAATAAAAATATTAAATAGTACAATCTTACCCGCTCATTTTTCAATCATAATTAAAAGATATATTTTTTCGCTTTTTTTAAATAAAATGTTTGTTTTAGAACAACAATTTTAGCTATAAAACGACAATTTTAACTATCTCACGATAGTTACATCACAAATTTATCTCACTAGAATTTTAACTATCTCATAAAATAATACTCTATAATAAAAGTGGCAAAATAATAAAGGATAGACAATTTCATATCTCCCTTCCTCAAAATAAAAAATATCATATTTACCCAAAACATGTTTTAAAAACATTGAACATGCGGTGGGCGGCAATTTCAGGCGGTTCAACTTGGATCGGCCTCAGAAAGTAGGGGGAGACTCCACTCGCCTCCGGAGGTGAGGTCCAAAGTATGACGGGAGTCGCCGGAAAAGTAGTAAGCAGAGATAAGACTATGGCGGCTGAAGTCGGCACGTGGATGCGTCCCGCAAACTCAAGAGCGAAAGGTTTTGGTGGAGAGCCGATGGTCTGGTTTAATTTGCAAAAGTCACCGAAAAGAATTGATATACACTGATACCTGAAAACCACTTCTATGTGGAAGCTAAAGGAGGTCTGTTTGAGTTCTTGATATTCTTTTTAAAGAGAATAGGCATGCATTTATTGTGGTGGCAGAAGGTGCTGGACAAGATACTCTACCGAGACTTGGGCACGGTTGAATTCAGAGCTCGAGCGGTGGCGGGAGAGACCATAAAGGTGAAGTGATTAGAGTTGTCACTTAGCATATAGATCCTACATGATACGTGCAGTTACAGCCAATGCGACTGATAACTTTACTGCACACTACTGGCACATTTGGCTATCCATGGGATTATGGCAGGCTACACAGGGTTTGTGACAGGTCCCATAAACATAAACTATGCTCACATTCCCATGGATGAGGTGGCTCATGCTAAAAGTCCAGTTGGAACCAAAGACCATAAATGGGCTTGGGTTAGATCCATCATTGCTCAACCTAATTTTCAGAGGACCTGACCCGCATGTTATGTTAAAAGCAATACATAAGATATCGAGAAAACGCCATTTTGGCAGGGCAAGAGTAGAATGCATTTGCATCTATACAATAACAGCCAAAAGCTAGAAATCAGTGTTTTCGCTTAAAACATTAGATTAGTGACAAGTTTACTACATCTCCTAACCCCTAACAACAACCAAATATCAGATTACAAGTAAAATACTTGTTCCTTCAGTCGAGCACTATCGGCTTTTTGGTGCTCTCAGTGACATTTTTGACCTTCTGCAGCTCAGCCACCGCAGCTTTCAAGGGTTCCTTTAACTTGCTTTTGTTAGCCTGAAATACAGCAAAGAACTTTAAACTCATAACTAAAACTCGTCACTCCTTAAGAATGACAATGTCTTTAAAATATTGGATTCTGATGGTAAGATGGTAAGATTATACCATGTTTTGCAAAGATGTTAAGATTACAGAAACACCATAGACAGAATCTATGATATAGATCAAAGAACTGTAAAAGAACCTAGATGGAAAGTAAAGAATGCTTCATTTTACATTGTGTGAATCCCACGAGGGTTTGGTTATTTTAGGAATAAATTTGATGTTTGTTATCACACGTTACAGCATATCCATAAGATGTTATCAGTCACAGCAGAACAATAACAGATATTTCTTTAATGGAACGGTCCACAAACTTGTACATTGATGCCTCTAACCTAAGCACTAACAGAGAGAGATAAAATACCTTCAATGATGGCATGAGACCGAAAGCTTCACCAACAGTTTCAATCGCAGTATTTGCAATGACACACATCTGAAATTATTTAAGTTTATTTGAGATATGAAGTTGAATATCATAATATATAGGTTTTGAGGTTTAGACTAATACCTCGCCATCAGAAACACCATGAATCTTGAGAGGTCTAGATTTGAGTTAAGAATTAAAGTTAAAGCAGCATAGTAGCGATATTTTCAAGTGCACTAAAGATTTAAAACATTATAGAAAATAAGCATAATAAAAATGAGCCATTTGAACGCTCATCAACGTAAAAAGGATACTCCAATACTTGTCTAACAGAGTGAGGGTCAGTGTAATGATTGCCTCTGCTGGCATACTGCAATGCCCTGTCAAATGCTCTGCGGAAAAGATGCAAATTCAGTACTATATTGTGCTTGCATTTCGTATGCTGTCCTACTGGAGATGAAAGTAGAGGAGGCAAATGGTCGATTTGGATTGTGTTTACTTTTAAAAGGGTCAATAAAGAAAAATATAGCTAAACAGGAAACAGGTCACATAGGTCATAAAAATCTTTAAAAGAGGAGCAGGTCAAATAGGTTGCAAATCATGACAACGCAATAATTGTTTTTAAAATACACATAAGTGTTTC
This sequence comes from Chrysanthemum lavandulifolium, assembly GCA_022545495.1. Classification (NCBI taxonomy): domain Eukaryota; kingdom Viridiplantae; phylum Streptophyta; class Magnoliopsida; order Asterales; family Asteraceae; genus Chrysanthemum; species Chrysanthemum lavandulifolium. Next base: position 136,618,208 of record CM040240.1, on the reverse strand, counting down.
GGGTCAACAAACCCAGACCTGGCGCGTTCGGCCTGTACCAGAAAGTGACTATCCGACCCATTTTGACATGTTAGTAAGCCCACCCAACCTGCCCATCTTGCCACCTCTGGTGAAAAGAAAATATTAACTCATTATGCCTACCTAGGGATTTTGATTGATGGATCCTTAGACAGTAGCACCATATGGTCTTGGATTCCTTGCAAGATTTGTGCTGCTTCACAGTCCATCAAACATGTGGCATTCTCAGGAAGTTCTGCTTAATCAATAGTTGAATATTAGAGGTTGAAAAATGAATTAACTCGAACATACACAAACCTAAAACATTTGTTTGCTTTTCTAAAGGATGCCCAGAAGAGATTACTGATTTATAATCATATATCACTAGATAAGAGCATATTAGGCATGCAGTTCGCCAGTTCCAAAAAAAAACATATTGGGCCGAAGATACAGCGCCAACTAAAAACATACATAAATATACCATCATAATCTAGAAACAAGAGAGATGAGTTTTAAATATAGTGCAACAAACAAGATTGCATATTTGTTCTATTCAAATTCAAAAGCAAGAGAACTTATAATACATTCCCCAAAAACGTGTATCGGAGCTGATCGAACAGTCCAATCTCCATCCTAAGTCTTAAGTCCTAACATTACCTATATAAATGACTAATCAGTGTTTAAGATATCCCAGTCTTGGCACTAGGCTGTCCCTAGAGCCTATTAATTAGCTGCATGAGACTTAAAAAAAACAACAGTATAAAAAAAACATGTCATCTCTATTCCAATTCTCATGTCATCAAAGATTTAAACGATCTAAGATAACCGCTCTGTCTTTTCAAAAGAATTTCTTATCCCTGAATAAGTTATCACTAAACAGACACTACACAAACCACAAGTCTCTTCACTATGAAAGGTTTGAATCTAGACTTGAATAAAAAACAACGTATCTTACATAAGTGTCATTAAGCTTAACAAAAAGATTAAAAAAAACATGCAAATTATACGGATCAAAGAAGTATTCACCAACCAACATACATACCCTGTTCAACCTTGAGCAATAGTGGAGGAGGTTCTTTCTTTGAAGCGCCTCCCTTGTCCCCCTTTCCTCCTTTGCCAGAACTACCTATAAATATACATTCGCACACGAGATATAAAGAGATTTGCATAGCTAGTATATAGCGTACAACCATTTCTTTGAGAATATAAACAAACGGCTATAATTAAAAACGTGAGGGATAATAGTAGTTGTACTCACTTTTCCCATTCGACTTCCCGTTCCCATTTGTCTCGAACTTTTCATCAAACGAATCTGGAATATACAAAGAACGGAATAGTTAGGAGTGTTTTTTCTTTGAAAGGCAACGAGATAGTTAGGAGTTAATCTATAGAAGGTGTCATAATTTATACGAACAGTCAGTTGATTACAAATATATGAATAATACCTTCAGAATCAAACTGGACTTTCCTTCCATCCTTTCCTTTCGAAGCTGCACAAAAGAATTATAAAAGTAAAAAGGCTTTACAAAAAAACATAGCAACTCGAGTATTATAAAACCGTAACTAGAATGCATACTAACAATAGTATCACACATGGCCATGATATCTTCGACCAAATTGCCACGGTCGGTGACCGAGTTATTTTTTATTCAAATATTTGAAATAACAAATTTAAAATTCATTAAAAATAAAAACATTACATAAATTTTTCCATTCATTGTACGCGTGCCAAGCAAACTCCATAAACTCACTCATAACTTCATCATCGTCGGAAGACGAAGAACCAAATAATAGCTCATAAGACATAATTAAGATGATGTGTTTGAAGGTATTGATAGAAATGTTTTGAGGTTTGTATTTATAAGGTTGTAATTTGGTAAAGTATTTTTTTTTTAATAATATAAAACGGTTACATTGGCCCTCGACCGATATTCACATTTTGGGGATGAGCGAGCACAAAATCGGTCGACCGAAACAAAAAAGAAAAACAATCGGTCTCAACAGAAATAATAAATAATACCTGGTGATTTCAAAGCAGATTTTCCACCTTTATCAGACATTATTATTATGCTGCTACAATAAAAACATTGGGAAATGGGGATTAGTGGTGACCAAAATTAAAGATTGACACATGCATTCAAAGAATAAGATCGATTAAAGTTGAAGATAAGAACAAAATGGAAGACTGATTAGGGTTTAAGCTCACTGACCTTACTTACCTTTCTGATGATGATGCGACTTTTCTCGAGAGACTGTGTGTGTGTGTGTTTGGTTGCCAGTGCTAGTTTAGTCTTTCTCCTCCTAAAATAATTCTTCTCTTTCTTTACTTTTAACTTGAACTACTTTTTTTTTTTTTTTTTTTTCAGATAAAATTACATAAAGATTAAATTTGGTACTTCAAACTTTATCAAAGTTCACCATCTAATAATAATCAAGTTTATTTGTTTTATTTTATTTTTTAATTTGATACTGCAAACTTTATCAAAACTTTAAAACATTCTTATGTAATTTTTATTTTAGAGTGGCCTGAATGAAACAATTTATAGGAAACTAGAGAGGGGTTTAATACTTTCACCGCTTTTTAATTTAGTTATAAAAGTTTACTTGCGAAAAAATTCGATTCAATTCTTTGTGAAATCAAACCACAACAATATGAATCATACTTAACAATCTATACTATATAATAAACACCCACATGTTACAACCCCATGAAGCACACGATGCAATCAATGCGCTGATGTGTCTCGATTGTGATTGGTCGGAGATTTAATGCGTACAACACACCATTGCACACTCCCTTTAGACTATTTTTTTCTTTTAATCCGAATTGCAATAAAATTTATTTTGGTAACTCATTCAATGCCTACTCTTAACACTCTATCTTTGTAACAGCCTATTGATCATACATTTACTTCGTACAACACTATCACTGCAACAGTTAATAAAACACACAAGCTTCTCGCATACACTTTTTCAAACCCTATTCGATCAAAGCGACACTTTATGTAATGCCAATCTTCTTTAATACGCTCATCGTGTCTAAAAATTTAAAACCATTCTAGAGATCCAATCCTTTCCATCTCTTCCACACCATATGATTCACAATTCAAACCCAAACCAGTTACCTTTGCATTCACGATTCAAAAACATTGATACTAAAAAAATCTGAATTCATTTGATTCCATATCACCGATTCAAAAAGAAAAAAAGGAAAGAAAAGAGTTTTGATCTGTGAGGTTCAACCGATTCAAAAACATTGCACAAATCAAGTCGACTCTATTATCTAATTCTCGATAATTTATTTTCAAAAAATTATTCTTTGGTATTAGCATGGTAATTTTCTTTTTTGATTTTGCAGGTTTAATTTAATTACCGCATATAAACATTTGTACGAGTAAGTTTTAATTTACCTTCATTTGTTTAGTTTTATGTGTTAATTAGGTACTTTTAAATATTCCATTGATTAGGAATATGAGTGTGGTTATATATAGTAGAGCTAAATATTGGTGTAATTTTTTCCGTGATACATGTTTGTGCCAGAATTTTAAGATCGAAGATCGAAGGTTTACAAGTGACTTAAAGATGGCAAGGTGTTTGATGAAATGTTTGAAAGGAATTTTGATAAAGAAATGATTCGTAACGAACTGTCAATGAATGTTATGGATAATAAAGGTAAAAGATTGATTCTTATAATATATATGTGTTTGTTGAAAAAAATTCCGTAGTTCATAGTAGCAATACATGATGTGGATTTTCATGTGTAGTAGCAATATGTGCTCTAATAAGGTTACCTAACTCGCACAAAGCGTGGATATTTCTGTCATTCAAATATTTTCATTGCCTATTTAGAACTTGACATGAATTTGAATAGAGAACACTGTCAACAATATGCTATTCAGGTGGTCTTTATTATATCATTGAATTGAGATTGTTATAGTTGGCCTGCTTTGGAGATCCATATATTTTCGACACACAATAAGGTCAAAAAATATTATATATGAGCTATTATTAGCATAGTAATACATAAAAGAAAAAGTTTGATGCCTTTTGAAATAGCTTACGTTGTTTTAAATAGGCTAATCCAAACACCCTTAAGCTTGACTATTTTAGTCTAATACTGTAATATTGAAACGAGTCGATATTCATGCTCAACAGTTGAGACTAATGACTTCACCAATAGGAAAGTTGAAGGATAAGTTACATTACAAAGAGTTGCCTTTAATGAATGTTGTATATAGATTTGGCAAAATGAAGTTAGTGTGCTAACGGGTTAAAAAGGACTATTTTTGTGTACGCATCTATAAAAGTTTTGCATGTGTTATTATGGAATATTGTTTATCCAAATGAAACAGTTAGGATTTTCTTCGGTTTTTATATGGTTTCTAGAGTTGTATGTTGATGTTCTTTTCAAGAAAATAAGTTACCCATGAGTTAATGTGAATATGAAAGAAAAATGGTCAATTGGTTGAACTTAAATGTTGCATACAAATCTCTTAAATAAGTTTACAAACAACTTATAAAGTTAATTTTATCTAATGTAGTTTTTTTTAAGTAGAGCCTAAACCCGCCTGATCAATAATCTCTTTTACAATATCCAGTCGTTAAGCAACTTGTGTTGGAGAATTTTTTTTTAGTATGAGTAAGGAAAGCTTGATATGATTTATAGAGTTCGTATTTTTTTCTCTTCTATGATCAATTAACAATTTAACTAATCACTGACACATCTTTTGTTCAGGTGGGTTTCTTTACACTTATTAGAGTACAACATGTTGATTCATGGTACTCATACTTCGTTGAAAGATGAAGATAAATAATACAAAGGTAAATCCTCTACATGAGAATATGCCTAAATTAATCTATTATTGTTGATGCATAGTTTATTAATCTATGTGATCTGTATACTTTGGGGGACTAAACAACCACCATTTTCATGTAATTTTGACCATTAAACTTTGATGTTCAGAATATAGCGGTTGCCATTTGCTCATAAGTGGGCCTCACTGCACAACTTAAGGCAGCGTTGTAAATAAGAGATTAGGAGCTCCCCAATGCTTATCATTTATCAATCATTTAAAGTTATAACATAAATTGAGAAATGATTGTTGAGAGAATGAGTAACAAAAGTTTGTGTATGGTAACAATTGTTTTATAACATCATTATCTTTTTTTCGAGTGGAATAAAATTTGTTGGCATACTATCATGCATTATGTTTCACATGGTATTAATGTATTCTTATTATATTGTTTGCTTATATTTTATTTCTTCTGCAGTAAAATACAATTAGTAAACGTATATGATTTGTAGGTGTTGAGGTGTGTAGAATGAGACTATGAAACAAAAATAACTCATTTAGTAAGGCATCCAAAGCCATATACACGAATTATCATGTTATGGATTTGTATAAACATTGTAAAATGTCTTTATTTAACCTTTTTCTTTGTTGTACTATCATCAGTGCTATTTATTATCCATTTTATATTTATACCATTTTCTTTGTTGTACTATCGTTGTGGGGAAGTTATAGATAAATCTGCTTTCTCAGCATGATTTATCAACAGATCAAAATTCTCATGTGTTCCAACTATATGATTGTGTTAAAAGTAGGTGTCCCGTTAATGTTGTTGCGAAATGTTGATCAACCAAATGGAATATGAAACAAAAATAACTCATTTGTGAGGGTTGAGAGATTTATTAGCTGCACAACTGTGTCATTTAATAGTAAGGCACCAAAAGCCATGCATGTACTCGAAATATCATGTTATAGATTTGTATAAACTTTGTAAAATGTCATCATTTGACATTTTTTTTGTTGTTCTATCATTAGTGTTATTTATTATCCATCTTATATTTATACCTTTCTCTTTGTTGTACTATCATCGTGGCGCAACTATAGACAAATCCGTTTTCTCATCAGTATTTATCAACAGATTAAAATTCTCATGTGTTCCAGCCATATGAATATGTTAAAAGTAGGTGTCCCGATAATGTTGTTGGAAATATTGATCAACCAAATGGATTATGTAACGGGACAAGACTTCAAGTTCTCCAGTTATCAAGAACGAATAATTAAAGAAACACATTTTGGAAATAAGGTTATCATACAGAATTACTTCGTCTGATATACGTTGAACAATATCTTGTGCCAGTGTCATTTGCTATGACAATAAACAAAAGCTAAGGGCAATCACTTTCAAAAGTTGGTTTGTACTGTCACATCCTGTTTTCACACATGTACAAGTATACATGGTTGGTTCACGTCAAAAGCAAAAAAAAAAAAAAAAAAAAAAAAAAAGGTTTGAAAGTTGTTTGTGATCTGATGGTAATCTATAAAAAAACTATTACAAATGTTGTCTACAAAGAAGTACTTTAATGTTTATGATCAAGGTTCAAGAGGTATGTATAATATACATATCACATGTTTTATGCCATTTATATATTTACATGTCTTATCAATGAGAAACTTCTTTTACTAACACTTTTTTTTTTGTTTTTGAAATTATTAGATGCTCACAGAATGGACATTAGCTTATCACTTAATTAATGTTTACTGCATACATTTGCTTTTCAAGACCATCAACATTGGAGGACACGATGCACGGGCGTTTGTTAGGTTAATAGTTACAAGCATAATAGTTTATAGTATAATTGACTTATTGCTTATTATTCTTTTCAAAAAAAATTCAACCAATTTATGTTCGTTGTTCTTTTTTACTTTATTCACACACTTAATATCTTGATGCATAAACTCTTTATAAACCCCGTGATTTCACGGGTCTATAAGCTAGTACTACAATAAACACACTACAACTATTAAAAGTAAGTAATGAATGTAAAGAGTAAGAGATGGAAAGATCAAACCGAGACAAAAAGATTTATAGTGGTTCGGTAACAAAGCTCTTCTTCGCCCTACTCCACTCTCCGAGTACCCAACTCGAGAGTTCTAAGCACTATGTCAACAAACTCCCTTCAGGCGTAGAAAACCGTACAACGTCGCTTATCACAGTTTCCGACACTAAGCTAAATGTTTAGTACTAATCTAGCTAGTACCAATCTCACTCACGATCTACATGATCCTTGTTAATCACACAACCTACTAGATCCACACGATCTAGACTTGATCAACTTGATCAATACACTATCGCACAAACTACAAGAGATCTCCAAAATCTCAACACAATCACAATGATCCTCACAAGCTATCAAAACAAGACTCAAGACTACTTGATGTATATCAAGATACAACAAGTATGTAACAAGTGTTACAAGTGCATACTAATATAACTACAACACTTAGTATCTTCTTGATACAATGTGTTCTTCTCTTGCACTAGGAGTAGAGATGGCCTTCCAAACCGGTTCCGGAACTGAAACCGAAAAAAAAATCAAAACCGGAACCAGTCAACACCGGTTTTTAAAACCGCAACAACTATGTTATCGGGTGTTTATTATCCCATGAGTCATTTGGTCCTCAACCAACTTTTTATGATGCGTAGAAAATTAGGGTCATACGAATATGATGGTCCACTTTTTCGAATATGGTTATGCGGATGAAAGAAAAACTTACAAAATATTTTGAAGAAATTCCACCGGTAATTACTTGTGCCGCCGCAATGAACCCATGTTTGAACCTTAGCGGGGTGGAATATCTTATCGATAAGATTGTTAACGATTTGGATTTGCTTCAGTTAGACCCTTTTTTTGTAAAAAAGGCACAAGAAAGTTTTAAAAATAATTTCAAACGTTTATTTGATGTTTATTTTGAGAAATATGGTACAACAAATGTGGGAACGAGTTCGGCTTCAACGATTTGGACTACGACTACAATCGTGGATCCGAATTTGGACTTATTTTCAAATTTAAGACAAGAAAGTGGTAAACGGGCTAGGAGTGACAGTTTATCGAGCAACGAATATGGGAGATATACGGGAACCGATTGGTTAAGCACTATCACATCCGAAGAGTTTAAGAATTTTGATGTTTGAATTGGTGGAAACAAAGGGAACCTCAATTTCCCGTTCTAGCCGCAATGGCCAGAGATTTACTAAGCGTACAAGCTTCTACCGTTGCTTCGGAATCCACTTTTTCTACTAGTGGAAGGATATTATCGGTAAGAAGAACAAGGCTCACACCTTTATCTTTGGAGATGTGTATTTGCTTGAAGGATTATTTAGATGGGAATGAACGTATACACGTTTCAATACTTGAAGAATCGATGGAATACGAAAGACAATTACAAGAGATCGAGGTGGAAGAGGGTTATGCAACCAATCTTTCCGAAGAAGAAGTCGCTTTAGTTGAAGCTACAAGCGCCGCTAGAGAGACCACCGAAGATGAAGATGAAGATGAAACCAATAACGAATAAATAGTCAAAATGTATTAAATTTGTAATTCAAGTACTTTATGTGTGCCGTTTATGAGTTATTTAATAAAATTCGAAGTTTGTTAAGTTTATTGTGTTGAAAATGCGAACGAAAAAAAAATGGATTCGAGAAATGTTGCACGGGCACTGTTAACATTAACGACCGGTTCTTGGGAACCGGAACCGGTTTTGACCTGTTTTAAATTGGAACCGGTTAGACCGGTTCAGGTTTTTTACATTCCGGATCCCCAAAAAATCGAACCTGTTTTAACCGGAACTGGTTCGTTGACCATTGACCAAGATCCGGAACCAGTTTTTGCAAAAACCGGCTTTTGGCCACCTGTAACTAGGAGAGGAATGATGGTGATCACTTGGTTGGAAGAAATGACCACTTTTAAAAAAAAGAAAACTATCTAATTGATCAAGGAATATGAGTGTGTTAAAGGAATAAAATACATAAAGTTTGTGTGAAAAAGGATACCCAAAAACTGTGAAGTGGGCTCGTATTTATAGGCAGAAAAATGTGACCGTTACAGGATGACGGTGCCACTAAATACCCTACGGTACCACTACTGTGGTACCGTCCAAGACAAGGACGCTCCAAATTTTGTTTTTAGTGGTGAAAGTTTATTTGGGAAAGTTTAAAGTCGCTTTTGGGGGATAGTTGTTGGGATTTTTAAACTTATTTTTTCAATTAAATCATTTCTTTATTATTCAAAAATAATTTGTAAAATGTATTTTTGAAAAAATATTTTGTCACATTAAAAATGTGAAGTTTGAAACACAAATTCACTTCTTTGATCATTTGTCAAGTTGTAAATTTGTTTGTTCATACGTAGAGTGATATATGTAGAAACGGGATATTTCGACTAAAAACTTTTTTACGTTAATTTTGACGTAACGTGTTTTTGTTGTTCCAGTTTCACAAATAGCTAAAAACAGTTATAAAGACTAAGTGTGAATCATGACTGAAGTAAAGCACATAAAGATAAGTTTTAACAAGATAAAACATAGAGTAATTTTTCAATGTTTATATTCTTTATTAAAACGAATAAAAAAGAATATATTACCCAAGTACTTGCGAAATAGTACATGGGATTGAAATGACAAGTATGGTATAACTCCTCACGAAGCTTAGGCTAAGTCTAAGCACAACTATTCAGGTACCACTGAGCTATCTCAGGGACATAGTTATATTTGGAGGAGTGAAAGATGCTTGTGTGTGTTTTTCACAATTAATGCACAAGCTCAAATCTTTCACTCCTATCTTATGGCTATTTATACAAGTATGTTTTTGTTTTTATCATAGAGGACAAACTGACAAGGTTTCAGAAGACAAAATACTGATGTATTTTGTCTCTGTTTACATAGGCTATTTTGAGTAAGATACAAGGGTGTTTTCTTCTTGTCAGTGATGACACCGATCCTCGGTCATAGCGTTTCATTGAAAGTTTGACTTTGGGTTGATAAGGACTTCGCCTTATCTGCTCAAACTTATCCCGCTCATTCTTCGCCTTCTTAGCCTTCGATCTTTAATCTTCGCCTTGCCTTCATGATAATAGTTGGTGAGGAGTTCGGGATTCGGTGAGTTATTGTCATCACCACCGAATCCACCATTTTCTTCTTGACTCGATCCTTCACCCTTGAGTTCGCCTCACTCAAGTGGAGACTTTACTTTTTGTCTCATCACCGAGTATCACAAGATAGCTCACTGAGTGGCTATGCGCTTAGTGACTTGTTAGTGTTTAAGGTTATAAACACTTAGGGTATTTTCTATTCAAATCCTTGAGTTAAGGGGTTTGAGTATTCACTGAACCCAATAGTCTCCCCCTATTTGGATATACAAATAGCCTAAGTGTTTTGATCAGTGTAAGTGAGCAAGAGGCTTTTTCTTACACTGAATGTACTAATTAACATAATAAAGAACACTGATCTTTAACAAAAAAATACATCGTTTATTCATAAGACATTACAAGTTCCTAACTAGTACAAAAGATGAAATGATAGATGTTTCAGTGATGTCAATCAATGTGGATGCTCAGGGCTTCAAGCTTCGGCTTCTTTGATAGGAGAGTTGCTTTGTCAGGATGATCTCTTACTTTAGCATTTAGGTCAGCACAAAACCTGATGTTAGCAGGAGACTGTCAAGTAACTCAGCATCGTAGCTACGCCAGCATGATCGATATCGCTCCATCTTTGGAATGCCTGATTTCCATAAACATCAATGAAGAAGAGTCCTCTCTCAGGCTCTTCTATGACCAAGCGCTTAACAAACTTCACCCTTCAGTAGCTCTCTGCGGCCAAAACCGTGGACCTTGGCTTCGTGCTCGATTCAACTCTTTTCTTTTCCTTTGGAATGATTGGGGTTGAGTGCCTTGAGCTTGTGGAGAGCAGATAGATTCAAGCTCAAGGGCGCATCCCCGCCTTTCATATCTTTTGCTTAGAGCTTTCATCAAGTCCTTGACTACCTGATTTTTCTTTTTCTCAATGATGAGACCACGTTCAGTGATCCCAAAGTCAGTGAACTTTAGGGGATCATGAACCTCAAAGACCATTTTGTCTTCTCTCCTGTAGACGTTCATTGCAACCGGCTTTGATTTGGGGATGATATAAACATCAGTTATTTGCTCAGGGGATCTCCTGCTGGTCATGGTCCAGTTAGTGATCGATCCTTGCCTATCTTATCTCAAATAGCCTTCTTATTCTTTTCATCCCTTTTCTTTCAAAGGGCTGCCATCTCAAGATCCCGAGTCGCTTTAAACTTCGTGCCGCCTTGTCCTTTTCAAGATGCTTAGGATCGATCCCCAACTTCTCGACTTCTTCAAGAACTACCTTGGCCAAGGCAGCTTTGCTTCTTTGTTCTTCCTCAGCCTGTTTCTTGAGTCTGTCTTCTTTCTCAAGATATGCAGTTAGCTATTCTGGACTGAGCAAATACTTCTTGTTGCCAATCACAAAAGGAATTTTTGACCGACTTAGGTGTTAACATTATGCTCTCGCCCTTGTTCTGAGGAGGGACTGATAAAGAAGTTGATGTTGTTGTCACTGGCGTTGTTGTTACTGATGAAGTGAAGATTTTTGTTGATGTTGGTGGGATTGAGGATATGGGCACTGCAGTCACTTCTGGAGTTGGCTCCCCTTCAGTGTGAGAGGGAGTCTCTTCAGTGGATCTCTCCCCTTCAACTATTGCTAGAGCATCAGTGAGAGAAAGAGTTGATGGAGTTGTTGAAGCAACAGTCTGACCCTTAAAAGCCTGGTAGATCTCAGAAACCATAGATTTGATTTATGAGGTGTCGTGTTGAAGATTGGTGACTTTATCCCCAGGAGTTGCCTGAGATTCCAGCGCAGTCATTATAGGCCCGAGATTCCATGCCATAGAAGAGGATGATTTAGCCAGATCAACAACCTTAATATCCAAAGAGCCCAGAGTGGACTGAATAGCCAGAACTGAAGATATAAGACCCTAAACATTCGAATTATTGAGCATATTAATCAGTTCAGTGAGGCTGGAAGAGTTCTTCAAATACATTTCCGTAGCCTCAAGGACTTTATTGTTAAGTGCAGGGTCTTCCTTGACTGACTCCCTCATTTCATCAAGCTTATGGGTTCCCTATGCTCATCATTATCTTCAAAATTTGAAACCACTTCAGCCTTTAGATCAGCGTAGCTTGCAGCGGCTTCAACATGCTTATCCCAAAGACTATCAGTCACTCCAGAGTATAGCTTCTGAGTAGCCCTTTTTAACCACATCACAAGTTGTCTTTCAGTGAGGGGAAGAACATTGTCGTACTTATTCAGCTCCTCAGGGCAGGAAGATGCAGAAGAGTTTGAAGAGTCAGATGAGTCTTCTTCAGGTTGGAAGGGTGACTCTTCAGGCTTTGTTGGATCAGGCTGATGTTCTTGTACTTGTGGTTGAACATCAGCGTCCATTTCCTCTCCAGCAGAAAAATTTTCCTCCTCACTGTCAGCATTCATCTCTTCATCAGAAAACAAGATATCATGAACCTCAACAACACTTAGAAGACCAGTGGGGGTTATGGGTTCCCTATCAGCGGGTGGTTTTTGTCCCCCTGAATCTTTTTCCCCCAAGGACCCCTCAGACACTGATGGGTGTTTCCCAGTGTCTTCTCTGGAGTAAGGATTGGTTGTGAGTTCCATATCAGCGGGTTGTTTCTTCCCCTCTGAGTCTTTGTCCCTCGTTGCTCACTTTTCCAACATCTTATGGATTTGACAACTTGTTATCCAACTTCCCGTTGCTCGAAGTTTTGTTTTTGTCACTTCCGGATCACTGCAACAGCCTCAGGTTATCTAGTCCTTCATTAAGGAATCTTGGGCTATACACGGGGTGTGATTTGGAAAACATTGACCTGTATAACCCCAATTTGGAGCTATGTGATTACAATTGCTGGATAAATGACCTTATTTTTGAAAGGGATTCACATAGGTCTAAAGTACGTCTGCAATGTCTCTTTAGGATTGATGCTGGCACTCTTTGGGTCCAAACACTGAGTCAATTTTTGGACAAGAAGCATCCATTCAAAGTATTGAAGCTTTCTTTTAGAAGCACGGTACCAAATTCATTACTTTTGTTTCTGTGTTTGTGGTTAGTCCAAGCAATGCTATAATATAATTGATAACACAAATTTGTATTTACAGTATTCTAATGATGTTGAGGAATTAAAGTTGATTCAGCGTCAACCTTTGGAACTCGATCATGTTGAGCTAGACTTGCAATCCTTATTACAAGTATCAGATTATGTCACTATTGTGCATGCTGTACTTTGGTGTTGCCGCCCTCGATCTCCAAAATTAAGCTCGCTCAGACTTTAATTTCATTGATTTTGAAGAAAGGAGCCATGTTGTTGAGGTAAAGAGTAATTTGGCTATCTTTGATGATATGCACATTATTTTACTTCAATCTAGTAGAGATATGAAATTTATCCATCAACTTCTCTTGTTAATTCTGTTTCCAGTTAATATACGAGAAGCTGCTTCAACAAGAAAATGAAGCCAAAACTGAGATCCAATTTGTCTTGTCTTCCTCTTTGAAAGACGAAGAGCATTTCACTGACTTGAATTCATTGCTGACAGCATTACCTCGTAATCAACTAAGTCTAATAATTACCTTCACAAAGGAAGAAGGTATAATATTATGTATTATCTAACAATCAGCCAATTTAATATTGAAATATTTGAGGCATTTATTGGTTCTCTTGTTCTATCTAAACAGTTGTCGAAGAAGCAACCAAGAGTGAGGACGAAGACAGAAGTACCAAAAGTGCACAGTACGAGTAAAGATTGGAATTTCCAGGAATGAGTCGCCAAAATTAGTGACAACCCGAAATAATGGAAGAATTGCAACATCAAGACTGGTTTATTTTCTTCATATTTACACATGTACTAATGATTGGTTTTTGAGTTTTGATAAACAATGGTATGTCTTTGTTAGCTTCTACTTTCCAGTATCTATTCTATGCATCAGATTGAATTCCCAATTTGATGGTTAATTTATTTTTTCAAAAATTGAATGATTGACCTGTCTAGTCGATTTTAACCGTTGCTATGTAACAAGTTCAAAATAAAATCGTCTAAGGCGCCCAATGACAAAATCAATATACTTGAGTGCAAATTGTTTTCTTTACCCCTGGTGCTTGAAAACGTTCTCATATCTGGAAGTTGCATTTGTTACACATGTTACGTTTTGTTACCCATGAGACAGCATGAACACACCTATGCAGTTAGTTCTATTATACGGGGACGGGTTGCAGTAACTTTTTTCATGAAGATTATGCTTTAGACATCTGCACCTATACAGTACCACTTACGAGTTTCTGAAACAATGTTTTTCGGTGTTAGACATTAGCTTCTGCTCCATTCCTGTTTGCTATAAGTTAATGATTCTACCTTATTTAGCAATCATGAAATAGATTTAATGATTTATCATGAAATAAACTGAACTTGTTACCAATTAATAATAGTACAATTATATATTTCGTTTCCTATTTCTCTTTAAGCTACGGATTGTCTCCAACTTGAAAATACAGGGTTGGGAGATGTTTTAATTAGTTCACCACAGATGTATGACGAATCATAGCTTATAGGCATTATTAAAGCATCACTAAACTTAAAAAGATGGGAAAGAACCAATCCTATTGAAACCAACATCTATAGACAAGCTGATGCAGCTAAACTTCATATCTTCAAATAAAGTAGTATATAAATGTAAAAATGTCTATCGGTTCGTATGAATGATATAAGATTTTGAGTCTAGGCTACATCCTACACTTCTTTTGGGTAAAGAGGCTACATCCTACACTTGTATACAACTCTATCGGCTTTCTATAAAACAATTTCAAATAAATTATTACAATCAACTGTACAAAAGAGGCTATCACAAGCTAAAAAAATTCACTTACAAAATCAACCTGCCTGATCTTTCAATCCAGTCTTTGCTTTCTTGAGTCACCAGTTGCATTACAAACCAGTGAGCCGATCTCAGAGTTAGTATAATATAGAAAATGCTTCTACGTGGAATTACAGTGGTTTTTGCTGTAATATAAGACTGTTCACTACTGGCTATGACTGCATCTTTTGTTTTCCTGAAACAAATTCCTTCTCGATTGTACTAAACATGACCGTCATGCGGTCTTGCAGATTCGCATGTATGTTCTTGGTGATCTTTTTCTTATGTTTGGTGTTTTTTAACCATGCAATCCCAAAATACACCACCACTTTACACCCCATGGATCTCGAAGCTTGATCCTCTATTTGGTACTTTGTATGCAGCTGCAGTAATTATGTCATAACAACCATCATATTTCATTCCAAAAAATTTAATCATAAAGGGCAAAACTGCAAGAATACATGCACTATTCATCTCTTACGGATATATAGAAGGTACTCTTTTTTTAATCATCTAATGCAACATTATATATTTCTTACCAAAGTCTGCAAAAAGGTTGCCCCTTGTGGTAATAAAAAAGATTAAAGTTTAAGATGCATATATCAGTTAAAGGTTTATAGGACATTGCATATTCTTGTAATTTGCTAATTTAAAACAAGGTAATGTTACGTGAATACATACAGTGAAATAGTCGCCTAACGGGACCCCATGGAGGGTTGTGACTTCTTCTACAAGCCAACCATTTCTATCAGTAAGACGGGATTTTTGCTGACTAGTAGTCACTTCTCCTCCATAACGAGAGACACTTATGTCAAACTTATAATAAGTTTGTCTCTGATAAACATCCGTTTTTTCAACCTCCCACGGGCTTGTTGAATAATTGACACAATGAGCCCTGTCCATTGCTCTTCGCTCCAATTCACTCCCACTGAATAACTCCATCACAAAATTTAACTGGAAAGAAATATAATCAGCATCAGCAAACCACATACTTTCCTTATATATGCAATTAAGTAAAATGATATAAATACGTGCAACTCACAGGGACAGAAAGAACGGAGGAGTAAACAACTGACAAGCTGACATCTCCGAGGCCTAAAAAGGATCCACTTTCTTCACTCTGGAGGCTTCTGTTATCAGATTCATCATCACTTTTGCTCAATGAGGATTCTTCGTCAAGCATTTGTATGCCCTTATCATCCGATTCTTCTTCAGCAATTTCTGCCTTTTGCTCAGGACTTAAGGATCTAGCTCTCCATAGAGCCATGATGGTCCTATTTTATCAGCAAATTACACATCTTTAGTCAATGTTTTATCCTTAATTACAAAATAGACTGAACTACATTTATTTACTGCAAGTCAATATTAACTTTTCTTTCATAGTTATTACTAGTTTTAGCCACGAGCCACCTCCTTTAATTTGCTATCGGAATATTATCGTGATGGCGAGCCAAACCCTTCATGGCTGTATTATTTTTGGGTAACCATGGTTTCCGACCTTTTTGGCCGACTAATCCACGGGGTTTTAACCCACCGCCACACCAAACCAAGTAAAGCCCACCCTTTTCAGGAGGTTGGCGTGGCCACTTCAAGGTTGTTTGCGCCTATCAGGAATTGAACTTGAGACCTCACACATTTTAGAGTGATAGTCACAAGCCTTTTTGCCACTAGGCCACCATTGAGTGGTTTTCATAATTGTATTGTAATATAATACAACATTGTTTCTCAGTTATGTTAGACGAAACCCTCTAGCCTTGTGTCTTGTTTCTCAAAACAGGATAACAACATATCGTGTATTATGTTTCCTAGTTCACATGTTCCACTTTTAGTCTCACTATGTCAAATATTTGAAAATTTTGTATATTCACGGTTTAGCTTTAGAGTTTTTCCTGCTAAAACTTACAACAGGGTTGCAGTTTCACGTAAGCTATCGTTCTAAAAGATGAACGGGAAAGGAAGGCAGCAAGCGAGAAGTATACGAAGTTACCTGTGTGCAACGCTAAAAGACACAAAGGACTGAAAATGGAACTTGAGCCTGCCTTCTTCATCTTGAGTCTTTGCACCGTGCTTTGCATCCAAGCCTCTGCCTGGATGTAACGTTATGACCACAACTGGACTACCCATTGATGACAAAGTAGGAGGAACCACTTGAATATCTTCTATATCCTCCCATAGGAAAAAGAAGGTTGTCTTGTGTCCAAATAAGTCTCCATGGAAACCTATTATTCTCGCTGACAGAAACAAACGACCCTGCAAACCAATAAACCTTTAGCATGAAGAATATCCCACATATCAACCAGTAACTAATTCAGTTTTTTTTTTTTTTTTTACCTGGAGGGGCATTTTGCGCTTCAAATGACACGTAAAATCATTTATCAGAAATTCTTCAGGTGGAAGTTTAAAGAGCTTCTGAAAAGCCGAATTTGTCTGAGGAGACCGCATTTTTATCTGGATCAAGGAAAAAATCGATTACAAAAAAGTAAGAAAATCAGATAAGAGTTATGAAGTAGCGAATTGTTATCTAAATAGTACTACTAATGATTGTTACCTTCTTTCCCACTTCTTTTTCCATCTTGGTCAGATATTCTTTAACAATATTGCTGCCTCTTGTATTATTCAAAAATATCCTTAAATGCAATTTTGATTGACAAGCTTGGGCTAACTTGCCTTCAAGTGGAACCCACGCATCACCTAAATCAGATATATTTGTTTTCACAAAATTAATTTGAGCATGTCCAAGAGATACAGCTTCATCAAAAGGTCCATCAAAATCATAAACTTCAACATCCAGGGTAGAAGGAGGGTCATCCATAGCATCAAACTCAAATATTTCTGCAAATTGTCACACTTTATAAGACATTATTACATTAGAGGTTGTGGCAATACATAAAAAAAAGGCTAACCGTTCCAACGAGGATCAGATTTTTGGAACTTGATTGAGCTGGTTCTGACTTTTCCATTGCAGGTAAAGACAACATATGGATCAGATAAGGCATTTGACTCAACGGCTGGTAAGTTGCTTCCTTCAACCAATGCAACAGTTAGCAACCATCCATCCCCTTGTGCTTTGACTCCATGATCACCGCCTGCAATTATAATAATCATTAAGTAAGATGACCTATAACACGTTACCTAAACTATGAAATGTGAATATCATACCTTTTTGCCCTCTTGCTTGCATAAACCGTGATATTAGCTTCATAACACGTTCAGCTTGAAGAACCAAGACTCCACACACGACAACTTCCCCAATCGAATCAGGTAAGTCCAACCCACCAAACTCAAGCCCTTGAATAGTATTAGGCATCGCCAGGAAGAGATGCACAAGCACATACAGCCCCATAAAAATGGTGGAAATGACTGTGAAATTACAAAAGTATTGAACTGCTAGTTTCCAGTCTGACTGTTTCTCAATCTGTAAAGATGCCAATGCCTGGTCCTTTTCTGAACCAACATCCTTTATATCAACCACCTTCAACTTTTCAGCTAATAAAGTCGCGACTTGCTCAAAGCTTTCCTTCACACCTTGTCGGGCTCCACCTTCTATCATACCTTTCATCATTGTGTTATGCAAGAAATTCATTCGCCACGAGACTACCAAATGTGAAGTTTCTTCCCCTGATGGCAGCTCAGGCCCGGTGAGATGGAGGTTTGGATTTCTACCCGGTAATTGCTTGCATATGGAGCATCGGGCGTGTTCACGCTTGCTAATACTGAAAAACATTTTCCATCGGCTTTTAGATATGTTTGATCTTCAATTGCTTTTAATGCCTTAATTAGCCTAGATGGTGC
Source organism: Chrysanthemum lavandulifolium (assembly GCA_022545495.1). NCBI lineage: Eukaryota > Viridiplantae > Streptophyta > Magnoliopsida > Asterales > Asteraceae > Chrysanthemum > Chrysanthemum lavandulifolium. The sequence goes on along the minus strand of CM040240.1, from coordinate 136,599,659 downwards.
TTTAATATAAGTGAACACTCGTTTTAAACTCCCACTTTCAGTGTCGAATTTCCATGGGCCCACTTGAAGTTCTGTGCTTCCCTGAACCTCTGCCAGCTGTTTCAAATAATCTGAATCATTTGAAAAGATGAAGGAGTTCAATTCAGATGGTGAAATCGCGTACATCTGATCTAGCATTACTCCACCTGGCAGATTACTAGGCATCTCAGTGCCTTCGTCTTTTTCCTCCAATTTTTTCATAAGTTCTTCAAAATTTGAAGATGAAGATGATTGTTCTTCACTTTTGTCCTCAGATGCCTCAGAATCATCTGTTTCAGTAATCTCTGGTAACTCAGTGCTTTTGTTACTGGTGGCTGGCGGTATTAATTCGTTGTTTCTGCCAAAAATGTGAGAAAGCAGATTCGATAACTTTTCTTTGCTCGATTTTTCTTCCTTGACAGGGGCGAGTTCCTCTGATCTCAGTGGAGATGACATTACTGAACTAGTGGAAGATCTTGAAGGTGACATTGTTCCATTCTCAACTTGTGATTGCATGTCGAATGAAGAGTTATTTTGGGAAAAACATATTGTTAGAAGAACTTCACCTGGGAAAATACACATTCGCATATCTAAATTAGAACTATTTTAACATATGTATTCAAATTTGTCAGATATCACATCTTTAAAGTTTAAACAACAAAAGTACACCCAGACATTATATGATATTCTGACTCTTGTTAATTCCTTAACAAAATAAAACTGCTTATGCTAGGGGGTATTTGAGTTTGCTTAATTAAACTGCTTATGCTTTTTGAAATAACCAGATAAGAAATTGATACGAAACAGGACTGAATTATTCTTAAAATATCAAAAGAACGAAAATAAAGTACAAGATTGTGCCTACTTTCGAGATGTAGGTGACCTCCCAATGTCTAAAGAATCCAAAATCTGCATACCCAAAACCTGTAACCCTAATGCCTAATAAATAATAGAGACTCTCTATACTTACCATAATACTTTAGCTTAGCCAACAAGCTAAAACATATAAAAGGAAACTAATAATAATAGAAACAACTAAATTAAATCAGCCCTTGCACTTATGAAATTTGCCTAAAAGTGATGGATGTATGAGAAATTTGGGATAAGCAACTCACAGCCTCATTATTCAGAACTATTTCTTACACCCTGCTGTCATCATAGAAGCAGCTGGATAAGCAATCTCAAACTCCTTCAAAACTGCTGAAGTGCTTATCTGGTCATTCCCTATCAGACAATTACTCTCATAATGCACATCGAAACACCTACTTAGGGGGTATCTAGGATTGCATATTAGAACTGCTTATGCTCTTTCATCCTCAAATAATCTACAAATCTTATCTGGATATCGCAATCTCAAACACATTTAAAGCTGCTTATTTTGTTCATTCACTATGACATATGCACATACAAAACATAACTTAGGGCCTGTTTGGGATACCTAACTAAACTGATTTTTGCATTCTGATACATCATATACGCAGGTAGATAGATTTAAGCAAATTCAACCTGATCATTCAAAACTGTTTATTCCACCCTCAAATAAAAACCATTTTGATAAACAATCTTAAGCACCCTCAAAGTTGCTTACTCAAAGTATTACAATGCAATAATCATATAAGCAGTTATAATAAGCAATCCCAAACACTCTTAAAGATTATAACCAAGATCTATAAGCAATACATGATCATTTCATATAATCCAACATCAATAAACCACACAATGACAATAAATTCAACAAGTAAAAAAGCTAGAAACAACAATATTACCACACTCCTTAATCTTGGACCTCTTCTTCGGCTGCAAAGGATACCACAAAGTCCCCAAAGACTTATCAGCCGAATCAAAAACACGCGCAACCGGAATCTTAACACTCCCAATAAAATCATCATTAAAATACTTATCCCCATTCAACAAAGTAACAACAAGTTGTTCCTTCAAATCCTCAACTTTAAAACTAAACTCTTCACACCAAGAAGGACTCAAACACTTTTTAATCACTTTAGTCTTAAATCTTTGATTTCCAACTTTCAATTTAACATAAGTATCAGCAGAACCATTTTGATCCATTGCAGGTATGTTTCTAGCTTCAATCACACGTACTAAAAGCTTCATTTCAAATCACAAAAACCCAACTTTTTTATAAAATTTTCAAATCAAGATTTATAACCACATTGTAGTCAAACTTCAAGAAACAAAATCTTGACCCAAAAATGAAAACTGCACCAAAATCAAATTTAAAAAAAGGGTTTTGTAGAGCTTCCAAAAGGGTATCTGAATCAAGAATCAAAACCCAACAAAAAGATATAATTTTGAAAGGATCAATGAGCAAATTTAATAAAAAGATTTGGTTTTTGGGTGATTTTGAAGAAGGGGATTGTTGAATTTTTGTAGCAGACGACGAGGAAAGACTTGTTGAATTTTATACGAGTAATTATTTTTTTAAAAGCCATCACAATGACATATTATTAATTTTTTTTAAATAGTATGTAGTAATTTGAATGAAATTGCGCATCTCTTTTTAGAACAGTTTGACTTTTTGGAAACTTGTGACATGGATTTTAGTTTCTGTTTTTGGTTAAGCAAATGTAAACATTTTTTCCATATTACGTAACTTCTCTTTTGAGTTATGATCACCAAAGTGGTTTTGAGTTTTCATAGATCTTTACTTGTTGAGAGTAGTTTACTTTAAAACTTTCAAGTACAAGGTTGCATGATGTAACTACATTTCACTTTTTAACAAGTTCTTGCATCAAAGTGGATTTTTTATATGGCTTGATACAAGGGTGAGCCATCACCTTTGACATCCGATTCTTCACAACCAAATATTATCGGATCTTCATCACAACCTCAACCTCCACCAATGTCTCCAATTCAGCTGTTTAATTTTGATGATACTCCATTGTACTCACCTCAATATGAATCTTCTATGCCTAATATTGTTGATGTTGAGTCATGACCCAAAGAAAAAGTTGTCAAAAAGACGTCAAAAGAGGACTGTTATAAATGTCGACAAGACTTGGTGTATTCCAGATAAACCTGAACAAGAAGTGGCATTTTCCAAAGGTTGGGTTCGTATATTTGAAGATAACGTTGTTAGTAGTACGATAAAGGAAGTTGGGTTTTGGATTGAGGTTTTAGAATACCTTGAGAAAAAATTGAACGTAACCGGTACTCAAACCTAAGATTCGTTAAATGGGAAATGGAAGACTTTGCGTCTTAACGTGGCTTTTTTTGTGGAGTGTACCGTAACGTCATGTGAAGGGTGGCAGAGATTGGAGCCGCAGACGAGGATTATACCAAACGAGCACTTGAGGAATATCGTGTCGAATATGGAGTACCGTTTACACTTCTTCATGCGTGGGAAATTTTTTCAAGATTATTCCAAATTGAAGGATTTGGAAGTTTCAAATTTTGAACAAGTTAGACAAGAAAAGTACAAGAGATACAAGTCATCCGAGTCTAGTTCGTTAAACACAATGCAATTAGGAGAGGGTAATTTTAATTTGAATATGGAGGCTGGAGACGAGGAAGAAGAGGAGATGCAGGAAGTTCGACAACCAATGGGAAAGGATAGAGCGAAGAAGAAAGTGAAGGCATCATCGGCATCGTCTGCAGCAACTGACACTGATGAAGCGTTGGCTAGGTTGATGGTCATCGAATATGACAAAGAAATGAGGCATTTTCGTTAATGAAGAAAAAGATTGCACTGTATTTTTTAGCTCAAAAATAAAGGAAATAATGTTGGCCAACGAAGAATATGAATAACGACAAAAAGACGAACTCTTTTATAGGAGCTTTACTGAGCACACCTCCAACGGGGTGCAGCTGATGAATGAGGCGATCAATGCGAAGTGGAATTTAGACAATTAGTTTATGTTTTTAATTTTGGCACGTATATTTTTTAATTATCAATGTAATGTTTTTAATTTAATAAAAGTTTAATTACTTTTCAATTAAATTTGTTAAATAAATATATAGGTTGAAAGGTGAGGAGAGTGGTGACCATTGTGGGTGAAAGGTTAGGGGGAGTTATGATGTGCTAAATGTTGATGTGGCCTTAAGGTGGAAGGTGACCATTGTGTTTAGTCTAAGTATTTAGGCAACAAGGTTTTCCTTTTTTCACAAACCTTTTTTTTATGTGGATGAGATAAACGATATTGGTCGGTTAACTACTTCTTGGGTATTAATTTGTTCGATTGTTGATAATGCTACAAAGTGGAAATTTGGGGTCAATAATGGAACTTACTTTAATCTTCTTAATTTGCCAGGTCAAGTTTTATAACACCAGCTAAGGTTGATGGTTGAACCTAATCGTTGTAGTGTAGTATTTTCCTAATACACATTCAACATAGATTATTCACCATAAACTACAAGAACGATTGTATAACGCCACACGCTGGGGGTATTGATATCGTTCTTTAGGGGTAATAGGAATGCTAGTGAATGATAGTTACTACGCTAAGGTTGGGGTTGAGGAAGATTATTTTTTATCTTTTTTATGTTTTTTAGGAAATGGAAAAGTACGAATCTCGGGGTTTGGATTTGGGGGTTGGTATTGCTACCGATTACTCTACTTATCTAATTATCTAATCTAAGGTGTATGTAGTCTATGTCTAATTATTGTGTGCTCGTATGATAGTTTAAAGATGTGTTCACTTAGGTTTTATTACTCCTTAATTATATCCTATTGATGGTTGAATTGTCACGTCCTTATTCTTAATCGCGTTGTGTGTCTAAAGTCGTAGGGTATGTGTTTATCCCTAACTCTTTGAACTTACCAAAGGGTCTCGTCTACAAAACCCACAAGGGATTATAAACTCTAACTCTAAGGCCTCTTTGGATGGTTTAGCTTACAACCACTCTAAGTGCTATAACCTAAGGGTCACAAAGATTAATCAAGCATTAAGTACACAACGAATGACCTATCGCATTACTAGATCATTAACAATTAAGATAAGAGACAACCAATCAATATTCAATAATTAAGTTTCATATTCCTAAGCAAACACACAAGTAAATTAGCGGACATGGAGAACATGCAAGTATACACACAAATAATTAAAGACATAATTGAATTAATGAAGTAAAACACTTATCTTGATGTAAGATAGGGTTTGGAACCCTAAAATATTGTACAAGACAGCCTTGGTTCGATTTAGGTTTTACTCCAAAAGACTACACACTAATCTTGAAAAATTCGGATTCTATATATAAGATTACATATGCGACGCGCCACCTTATGTTTTGTGGCCGTCGGATCGCCGTCATTAGGGTTTCTTCTTGGCCACGTTAGTCTTGCGACGGCGTCACCTTGTGCATGTGACGCCGTCTCTTCGACTTCCGACGCGTGCTCGATCAAATCTAGGCCGTCCGAGTTGCGACGGCCTACTCTTTTAAAGCTGGCCGTCGTCACTGAAAATATGAAATTTGGCTTCGTGTCAAAAAAACTCCGACGGCGTCGCGTATAAGCGATGGCGCCGTCACCTTGTCTTCGGCAGCTTGAGTGTCTCGATTCTTGACTTTGGCCATTTTCTTCAGATATTCGCACCTTTTCGTCCAAATAAGTGCCATTACTGACAATTTGCTTTCAAGAGACCTAAAAGTGAAAAGGAACGATATTACGTAATAACGGATACAAAGTGATCAAATAAGGGCTTAAACGACCCTCAAAAGGGTACATTTAAAACCTTATCAAATATCCCTACACTTGGTATTTGCTTGTCCTCAAGCAAATGTGTTTTTTGCCAATTAATTTATAAGTTAGGGGTCATGAATCATTGGTTTAAAACAGTCCATAACACATATAAGCCCCGCAAAAGTCATAACAAGCACGAAAATTACATACTAGCATCTCATATGGGGTGTTTGGATACTCACATCTCTCTCGGGTGTATATGCAATATAACAAGTTGGAAATGGAAGATTAAACACTCATTAACCGGTTCTAGTACATAGATTACCATAGGCTTGAGAATAGATCAAACCTCCATCGATTTGGCGTAAGCACCTAGGAAAGACTATAAAAGAGGTCTTTAAAGGGTTGTAATGTTAGGCTTACGGTAGGGAAACAAAGGGTTTGGTGGGATAGGCTATTTAGTGGTGGCAAGTCAAAAATCTTTTTATTACAAGCATACGAAGAATGGCGTTGCTAAGCCAAGACTCGACACTCTAGACTCTAGCTAACTAAAACAAACAAACATAAATTTAAATGATAGATGTAGGATGGTAGCCCGTATATTTATTTATTTTTATTTATTTATTTTTTTTACTCTATTATTTTTTTTCTTTTCTCTTTTTCTATTTTTTTTTTCGATTTTTTTTTCATACACTTTTACTCTACCATCCTCTACGGTAACATCAAAATGATAGGGATTTATAGGCATATCCCTACACTTGAGTTTTTATTACTCTAACACTAATTTGACCCGAATTGAAAAGATCAAAACACTTGGGGTATGTTATTACGCAAATTAGGGAATTTAACGTTCCCTTCCAATCATTTTATAAACTTTAACTTTTCCCATGAGTCCCAATCGTCCCAAAGCGTGTACAAAGGATATGACTCGACTTAGCAACTCATGCAAGCAACTAGATAATTGAACTAAGGGTTTAGGGTGATAACAATAATGCACTAAAAGTGAGTGCATACGGGGTAGGCTAAGGCGATTTGGGTGTATATTTAGGGGTGGGGTGTAAACAATGCTCTTCATTGATATTCGGAAAACCGAAACATCACGAGAACCGCGAAAAGGATAGGCTCGAGGGGTTAACTAGGGATATCGTGTACTAAAGATGAGTACAACGCAATGGGTGGGGGGAATTACTCAACCGATGTGGAAGAAGTAATTGTATTACGGTATCAAACAAGGGTTATCCTAATGCCTCTTATCATTTAGTTATTCCTAACTACACAAGTGTAGTCTTACTAGCGATCTCGGAATGCATCACAAAACAAGTTCTAGAATCTAATATACTACCGGTTCACACTCGAAGCATTGAAGATGAATGCTTTTAATTCCTACTAATCTAAGGCGATCCTCGCATTTTGGGTGGAATTTAGGTGGTAAAGGGTTTTGTGCTAGTCATGCAACTTCCTATCCGTGAGACGCTTTTGTTAAGACTAATGGCCCACTCCTATATGTCATGAAAAATTTTAAATTTGGTGCCAAAATTACCCTAACCGACATTTTCTCATGGTTTATTACACAAATACAATTGACAAAGCAAATAGTCAAGGATAAGCATAGTTTCAAAGTTCCGTTTTATTTTCCTCCCTACACTTAAACCGAACATTGTCCCCAATGTTCCCGAAAGTATCAAATTTATGATAATGGAAGGTAATTAAAAGCGAAAAAACTAATACTCCCGATCACTCGGTAGGATCCGTGTAAAGTAGTGGTTAAATCCTTTCCAAGAAGAATGTGCGTGAAAAGCTCCTTCCAATCTTTTGTTTCTTCTTCTTGATAAATAAAACCCGCACATTTGAAGAAAACAAATGAAACCTTCGCGTAAAATCGGCGGTAATAATATATATAAGACTCTACTAAACTAAGATATAATGCTTGTGAAATGGATGTTTACAAATTTCGGAAAATTAAGACCGGAAAATTCTAAAAATTTATAAGTAGCTCGAAAACGAGAAAAAGCAATCATTGTTTTACTCCTTCCCGACGCCGTCAGTTGCAATCTGACGCCGTCAGTTATCCCGACAAAAAGCTTGCTGCGATTTTCTTGAAAAATTTCGGAAAATTTATATCTTTAGAATCTGGAAAATTTACGCAAAACAACCATTATGACTCGATACAAGCATTTGACTCGAACAAACACACATATATATCTTTTAATGAATTGTTATTCTCATGTTTACGTTTCTTTTGAAAACGTGTGTAATCCTCCCTACACTTATCCTTTATGTAAAATACCTTTATATGTAATTAAGACGAGGTTAAAAACAAAATAAAGCATTTTTACAAATTTAAACATGAGAATAAACAATTAATAAAAGATATACGACACTAACAAGCAAACAATTAAGCATGGATTGCCTCCCACGAAGCGCTTTTCTTTATTTAAGAGTCTTGTAGCTAGACTCGTAGTCGTGCCCTTACGTAACGATATAAGTAAGCTTATCCTTAACAATGTCATAGGGACCAAACTTATCATTTAGGTTCCTAGTAGTACGTTCGGTTCGATATGCCTTTTCAAACTTCTCTCCATCGGGATCATAGATTGTTATCCTAATGTGCCACTCTCCATTACCATCACTAGGTGGTCTATTCCAATCCCACTTATGTTTAGGCTTTTCAATTTTCCACCTATTCATGACAAGGTTGACGGGCAAACTTCCTAGGAACTCGGTCATCTTCCTAAATACTAAGGCGTCCTCGAACGGGTTCACATCCATGTCCCTAGCCATCTCTTTTTCTTGGAAAGTTGCTTTACTAGCAAAGGCTTCATCTAAGTAGAAAGGTCGTTGGGGAACTATGAGGTTCTTATCTATCCAAGGTCCATATCTAGAAGGCGTCCTATCCAACCTAATCTCATGTGGGATTTCCTCTTCTTTGTAGTACGTATGCCTTTTGACATCGTAAATTGACCTAGCACTCCCCTCTCCTACCACTATCTTGGACATCTTACAATCGATGATGGCACTAGCGGTAGCTAAGAATCCTCTTCCTACTAGTAATGGGCATGTCGGGTCCTTATTCATGTCTAGCACATGAAAGTCGGCCAAAAGAGTCAACTCTCCCACGTGTACTACCATGTCTTTTATTATTCCTACCGGATGTGCAACACTACCGTCCGCTAGACCTAAGATGGTTTCGTTGGTTCTATCTTACCTAAGTTAAGGCTTCTATGGAGGACAACGGAACAAGATTGATGCATGATCCTAAGTCGGCTAGAGCATCGAGAGGTTTGGAAGTTCCAAGCCTACACGGAAGAGTAAATAGCCGGGATCGTCTAACTTCTTAGGTAAATTATTTCGCACAAAAGCGGACCCATGTTTTCCAAGTTTAAGTTCTAACTCATATCTTTCTTTTAAAGCATTATAATAAGGTGCATGAGCTAAGATTTCAAGAACCGGTTTTTCTTGATGGAGTTCCTTGTACTCCTCCTCTAGACTAGGCTTGGGTTCTTGGTTGACGGGGTTTCTCAAGAGTAGGTTCTACCAATGGTGCAGGGCCTTGGTATCTCATTTTGGATGGTTTGGAACCCTTTTTGATAGCATTTACCGAGTGAACCGTTGGGTGTGCATTCTCCCATGGTGAACAAGAATATGAAGTTGACGAAATCAAATTCACTTTTGGGTTCTTTATTGTCACAATTCTCAATTTTCGGTCATTTTTTCAAATTTATATTTCATTAAACGTATAATTTTTATTAAATAAACGCTATCGTACGATCATTTATTTTGAACAATTGATCCGACACTTCCAAAATTATTTCGATATATTTTGTACTCATAATAAGATTATAAAATAATATTATTACTTTACCCGATGTTTTCAATTTATTTTGTATATAAATTGTTATGTATAAATAATTACGACGGTTTTAAGTATTCAACCCGATAAATATTTATTTCACTCAATTTTTGTACGAAATGTATTTTATAATTTTATGACTTCAATATATTTTATTTTGATCCGTTAAAATTTATTTATAGCTAACGCTACCTAAATGTTTAAATAAATACACAAGTTACTAATTAACCTTAAATAACTTTACATCTACTCTACACTTAAATACTTAATAAAAAAAATGTGCTAGCCTTTAACTAATGCACCCTTGTCGACACAAGGGTGAGTCACACCACATTTTGGTACAAAATATCTTATCCTACACATAATACATATATTCTTTATATTAACTAACACACACACAAGCATAATATCAAGGTGTAAAAAAAAAAGATCTACGTACTCTCTCATTTCTCCCTCATTAGAACCGGCCATAGGAGACCAAGCACAAGGAAATCATTTTTCTTCAAGTCAAGTTATTTTCACAATCTAGGCACACTCTTAAGTAAGGTTTTGAAATAAAAACCTAGGGTGTTTAGGATTAAACCTTTGTTCATTTAACCTCATCAAGTTACTAGTAAGCATTTCATGTTCATATTCATCTTTCATATTCATATTATGTTCATTTCATCATATTTAAGAAAAACATGCAAGTCATATTGATGTCTATACCACTTTTTATTGTTTTCAAGTGTTATATATATATATTCATCATCCTATAATTACTCCTTGAAACATATCACTTTTGGTGATGTCTAGGAACCCATGACACCCTAAGAAGGTGTATGGTAGGATTAGAATAGCTCCGGAGTTGTTTTGAATTGGTTAGAATAGGTTTTGCGAGAAAAACTCATTTCGACAACTTTATTTAGAGGTCGATCTTATTTTCGAATTCGGAAATTTCGACAGTTGATAAAAATATTTGGGCTAGATATTCAGAAAATATACTTTAAAAGCAAACGTGGCCACTTGAGCGGGTTAAAGCGGAGTTATAACGAAGAAGTTATGATATTTTCAAGTTTGACGAAAACTATAAAACTCGAGAAAATTCAGCATGTTATTTTAACTTTTACGAGTCAAAAATGAGTCTTAAGCGCTATAAAATGTGTTGACTTATCAAAAATATATTAGTATACTTTAATACGAAGCTAAGGACATATAAAACGTAGAAAACGGACTTGTAACGATTAAATTACACGCGTTTAAATAAAGTTGCCGTAAATATATTATATAAGCAAAACTAATATATTTCTATTAGACCAACATTATGGCCGTGGATGACCATGTTGAGGGTCGTTTTTAACATTGATGTAGTACTTTTTATAACATGATGTCTTCTAGTAAAAGTAAGTTTGCCTAGCATATTTTCCAAAATGTTCAACCGTTCGTCAAGCGGAGTTGTAATGAATAAAATACGGTCACTTAAACTTTGCGAAAACCACTCTTAAACAATATTTTGGACACAAGTACCATACTTTACCTATGTTTTCTCCATAATCGAGACTTCTACGATGAAAACTTAAATGCTAAAACTTTGAGATAATGATACAAGCTTTCCAAAACCGTTGAGTTTGTTTCCTAACACTCGATATTCACTATTTTACGACTAGCTTTTTGAGGCGGTTTAGTCACTTTCATGAATTGTCAAATGACATTATTTTACGACGAAAAGTTATAATTTCTTAATAAATCACTAAATGATTATCGTATGATATCATTTCGACGTAAATACTTGTAAAGTATTTTGTAATATGACGAGACGTTATAAACTTTATTTTCAAAAGTGTACAAGTGGTATGGATATCATATGAGTTTGCATGCACGACATTGTTTCATGACTTATATTAGATCATATCATTCATAATAGGTCGCGGTTAGAGAGTTGCGTCTCATTTCTGTGCATCCACTTTGTCATCATAACTATTGCAACAGGTGAGTTCGTAGCCCCACTTTTACTCGTTTAATTGTTTTATAAACTCTTTGGGGGAGATACATGCTCAACTACTTGCTTTTACTTTACATTTATATGAACTTAAATATCGTTTGTTTCACTCTATGTGCGCGTAAGTAGATTATGTCCGAACTAAATTGATCACTATGTTATTAACGCTAATATTTGAATCACTTTCCTTGATTTTGAACCCTTGACATGTATATTTGAGCTCTTTTAAATTGAATTGGACCCTTTAACATATAAGTGAACACTTTGAATTGGATATGAACCTTTTGACATATAGTTAAACTCTTTAACTTGTACAAGGACCCTTTTATATATTTTAAACTTGTTTGACGTGATTTTGAGCGCTTGACTTTCTTGAACCTTTTGATATTATTCGAGCTCTTTGGTATTACGAACTTTTGAACTCGACTTAAATCTTTGAACTTAATTACGAACTTTTGAGCGGAACTCTTGATCTTAAATACAAACTTATGACTTGTTTGAACTTATTAAACCGGACGTGTTATGACCTTGACCTAAAGTCTCCCATGTTCGAGCATCACTATAAAGTCTCCCATGTTCGAGCATCACTATAAAGCCTCCCGGTCCGGAGCGAGAATGTCTCCTATGGGAACGGAGCATTTTCAACTTAAAGCCTCCCGGTCCGGAGCGAGCGTCTCACTATGTTACGGAGCGTTCTCAATCTAAAGTCTCCCTGTTCGGGCGAAAGGCAAATTCTCCCATGTTCGGAGTGTTCTTAATTGTATATAATAGTTGTATGATGTCTTGTTCGTACATTCGCATTGTTAGTCTCCTATTAGTAAGTAGTATGGATAGCGCTATTAGAGGTCGGCCAACCTCTCGTCCACTATGTTACGGACGCATATTATTTATTCTAGGGCTTTGCACATACATTATTATATATGTGGTGCAATATTGTGAATTATTATGGTAACTTATATTCGACTATTAGACACACTATATTTTGTGCAATGGGTTGTGAACACACAGTTGCAAGTTTTGTATGGTGGAACTTGGGCCGGTGGATTTACAATGCCTTTGCTTTGTGAACTTATTTGACATCGTGTGCTTGAACATAAACTAGACATATTTTGGCGGTGGGTTGTGAACACACAGGTTGCAAGTTTTGTATGGGCGGAACTTGGGCCGAGTGGATTTACAATGCCTTTGCTTTGTGGACTATTCTAGATGACCAAAACTTTGCCCTTGGTTGCATGAGCGCTCTTTAAAAGCTTTACTTTTAACCAAACTCTATGAACTTACTCAACCATTGTGTTGACACTTTTAGCATGTTTTATCTCGGTATTTAAGGCATTCACTTCATGGCATGCATGTGGACTTATCATAGAGTCAGCGGTGTCGGCGTCTCACCTATATTTTATGCACTTAACTATCGTTTGATTGTAACAAACTTATTTTGGTACCTTGAAATCTATTGGGACCTATGTTTTGTAAACTCGATTATTTTATGAATCAAACGATATTTTCAAAGCGACACTTTAGGTCGCTTCGATATAACTGTAACTTTGACGCTATGATGGTCCTCCCAAGGTATTCCATTCCATTGTAAAGCAGTAATTTGGGGTGTGACATATTGGTATCGAGCATCGGTTATAGAGAACTAGGTTGCATCATTGACCCTAGACTATAACTACATCATCATAGCATCTCATCATATCATTATAAGTGCATACTCATTATACATGCGGACTTATGACTCAACACCAAACATCATATGAGACGATTAGTCCAAGCATTGCATAGTTACTCCTAAATTATACATAGCACGATCACCTATGTCTAATTCGGGAAGAATCATACAATGAAGGAGTAGTAGTCTCATATGTGTAAGCAATTCCGTGTCGAGCCAAATTTTCAAAGATTTTCTTGAACCACTTGTTTCAGTTTGATCCGAGCGGCAGTTCTTGTTTGATGAGTTGCAAAGATCAAGCTAGAAACAAGTTTTACTCAAACCGATTTAGCCTAATCTCATGACGGTTCTTGTTTGAGAGTTGTGAGATTAAGTAAAATCGGTTACCTAAAATCTTTTGAGGGTTTCGCTCGAGAATGGAAAGCTTGCCTCATCAAACCTAATCATAAGAGAGCATGTATTTAGGATGAGAAATGCTCACGATAGCACGAGAACGTACCTAGTTGGATGAGGAACTCATATGCATGAGCATTGACATGATCATTAGATTATGCACGAGCATGAATTTTTAGAACCCTTGTCGAGGATCGGACTATAGTTATCATTAATTGAATCACGAGGACGTGATTCCTCTGACATGGGAAGAATGTCACAATTCTCAATTTTCGGTCATTTTTCAAATTTATATTTCATTAAACGTATAATTTTTATTAAATAAACGCTATCGTACGATCATTTATTTTGAACAATTGATCCGACACTTCCAAAAATTATTTCGATATATTTTTGTACTCATAATAAGATTATAAAAATAATATTATTACTTTACCCGATGTTTTCAATTTATTTTGTATATAAATTGTTATGTATAAATAATTACGACGGTTTTCGTAAATTCAACCCGATAAATATTTATTTCACTCAATTTTTGTACGAAATGTATTTTTATAATTTTTATAACTTCAATATATTTTATTTTGATCCGTTAAAAATTTATTTATAGCTAACGCTACCCTAAATGTTTAAATAAATACACAAGTTACTAATTAACCTTAAATAACTTTACATCTACTCTACACTTAAATACTTAATAAAAAAAAATGTGCTAGCCTTTAACTAATGCACCCTTGTCGACACAAGGGTGAGTCACACCACATTTTGGTACAAAATATCTTATCCTACACATAATACATATATTCTTTATATTAACTAACACACACACAAGCATAATATCAAGGTGTAAAAAAAAGATCTACTCTCTCATTTCTCCCTCATTAGAACCGGCCATAGGAGACCAAGCACAAGGAAATCATTTTTCTTCAAGTCAAGTTATTTTCACAATCTAGGCACACTCTTAAGTAAGGTTTTGAAATAAAAACCTAGGGTGTTTAGGATTAAACCTTTGTTCATTTAACCTCATCAAGTTACTAGTAAGCATTTCATGTTCATATTCATCTTTCATATTCATATTATGTTCATTTCATCATATTTGAGAAAAACATGCAAGTCATATTGATGTCTATACCACTTTTTATTGTTTTCAAGTGTTATATATATATTCATCATCCTATAATTACTCCTTGAAACATATCACTTTTGGTGATGTCTAGGAACCCATAACACCCTAAGAAGGTGTATGGTAGGATTAGAATACCTCCAGAGTTGTTTTGAATTGGTTAGAATAGGTTTTGCGCGAGAAAAACTCATTTCGACAACTTTAGAGGTCTGATCTTATTTTCTAATTCTGGAAATTTCGACAGTTGATAAAAATATTTGGGCTAGATATTCAGAGAATATACTTTAAAAGCAGCGTGGCCACTTGAGCGGGTTAAAACGGAGTTATAACGAAGAAGTTATGATATTTTCAAGTTTGACGACGAAAACTATAAAACTCGAAAAATTCAGCATGTTATTTTAACTTTTACGAGTCAAAATGAGTCTTAAGCGCTATAAAATGTGTTGACTTATCAAAATATATTAGTATACTTTAATACTGAAGCTAAGGACATATAAAACGTGAAAACGGACTTGTAACGATTAAATTACAGCGTTTAAATAAAGTTGCCGTAACTATATTATATAAGCAAAACTAATATATTTCTATTAGACCAACATTACGACCGCGGATGACCATGTTGAGGGTCGTTTTAACATTGATGTAGTACTTTTATAACATGATGTCTTCTAGTAAAAGTAAGTTTGCCTAGCATATTTTCCAAAATGTTCAACCGTTCGTCAAGCGGAGTTGTAATGAATAAAATACGGTCACTTAAACTTTGCGAAAACCACTCTTAAACAATATTTTGGACACAAGTACCATACTTTACCTATGTTTTCTCCATAATCGAGACTTCTACGATGAAAACTTAAATGCTAAAACTTTGAGATAATGATACAAGCTTTCCAAAACCGTTGAGTTTGTTTCCTAACACTCGATATTCACTATTTTACGACTAGCTTTTGAGGCGGTTTAGTCACTTTCATGAATTGTCAAATGACATTATTTCTGACGAAAAGTTATAATTTCTTAATAAATCACTAAATGATTATCGTAAGATATCATTTCGGCGTAAATACTTGTAAAGTATTTTGTAATATGACGAGACGTTATAAACTTGTGTACAAGTGGTATGGATATCATATGAGTTTACATGCACGACATTGTTTCATGACTTATATTAGATCATATCATTCATAATAGGTCGCGGTTAGAGAGTTGCGTCTCATTTCTGTGCATCCACTTTGTCATCATAACTATTGCAACAGGTGAGTTCGTAGCCCCACTTTTACTCGTTTAATTGTTTTATAAACTCTTTGGGAGATACATGCTCAACTACTTGCTTTTACTTTACATTTATATGAACTTAAATATCGTTTGTTTCACTTATGTATGTGCGTAAGTAGATTATGTCCGAACTAAATTGATCACTATGTTATTAACGCTAATATTTGAATCACTTTCCTTGATATTTTCAAAGCGACACTTTAGGTCATTCGATATAATCAGTAACTTTGATGTTATGACAGTCCTCCCCAAGGTATTCCATTCATTGTAAAGCAGTAATTTGGGGTGTAACATTTATAGTGTCACTTGGAAGTGCTCCAATTTCTCGTTCATTAAAGGCTTTTAAGAGAGCATCAAGCTTGTTTGTCATCTCGCCTTTTCTTCGCTTAAAATCGGCTTCTAGCTTAGTCAATCGAGTTTATTGAGATGACATGAATCTAGATGCAATTGCCTCAAGATTAGCGGGGTTCCCGGTTGTAACACCCCCAATTTCGTGATCGCAATGAATTTAAGGTTGGGGTATTACTTCATGGAGCACGATCATAATAATAGATAAGCGGCTCAAAAGAGCGTTTTAGATAAAACGATTATCATTCATTTATTTAAATCGAGTTTTACAAAATAAAGGTCCCAACGGAAAATACGAAATACATAGTTTTATTCTTGTGAATGATAACAATATGGGCGCCTTTTATAAGAAAGTCCATAGCCACTCCGTGCGGATCGTGCTCTAGTTTCACGAGATAAAACATGCTAAAAAGTCAACACAAGGTTGAGTGAATCCATAGTGTTTGAATAATAATCGAGTTGAACACAAGATAGCGGTAGTAAAATCGATAATATTGAAGTACGAGATATTAAGTAGTTGCGACATTTGTATCATTGCAACATAGTGTATATTGCCTTAAGTCTCATGAAACATGAACCTTAACGATGCAAAGATCATAGTAATTAACTAATGATGTAAGTTCACGACACCATAGAGATGATGTGAGCAACAATGCCCTCCGGTAGGAGTTTGCCATTCTCTAGTATTCTCGAATAACGTGCATTTGGTTACCTATCCGGCTAACACAAATGGGCGTCAACGCCAATAGATCTATTCACGATATTCGCGTTCACTGCAAGTGATTAATGGTTCATGATATGAGGGACTTTTAGTGGCAACAGTAGGTACTTAGGCAATATCAATCAGGATAGCATACAGAAAAATACTTGTGTTCGATTTTTGTAGCATGTATCTCCCCACGAGTTTAGAAAACAAATATGTAAAAGTGGGACTATGAACTCACCTCGGTGTTAATACAGTCTGGATGGAAAACAAATTAGATAATATGAACAAACTGCTCCGACTCTTGACCTGATTTAGTATATCATGTATTTAGTATTCGTATCCAAGTTTATCGACGTGAATGTTCAAAGGATAACATGAAGTCTCTACAAAATTTAATATACTTATCATACTTATTATTATGACTTAAATGATTAATAATAAGTTTTATCAAAACCAAAGTTGTTAAATAAATTTTGTTTCTAAAATATTATATTTTACAATTTTAAATATTCTGATTTCTACCCTTGTACTTTCAAAATGACACTTTAAACCCTCAACTATGGGTTATTGACAAAATCAGTCCTTATATATTTAACTTCACATAAATTACATTTTAGTCCAAGGAAACTTTATTTTACAAAATTATCATTTTATGCTTAAGATTTTATAAGGAATTTTACTTGTTTTCGGCCTTAGTGGCTAAAAAAATACAGTGTATAAAACGAGACCTTAATAGGTTTTACTATGTTCTTGATCCTTTCAAGAGTATGTCCGGTGGTTTTTCTAATGGTTCAAACTAGAGATCTTAAACTCTTACGGTTTGATCGCAATGATTTAACAAAGTAGGGGTTTTATGCTTTTTGTTGTTTTGGGCAATAACGGGCTAAAGAGGCGGGTTTTACACTAGACCAGCTAAGGTTTCTACATCGAATTTGACCCTTCAAACACTATCTTGTAAGCTCTTCTAAATGGCATAAGCCTCATGTCCTAGTCGTCTTGGTTAGAAAGATACAAGTCCACGAATATGGCCCTCCCAGCACGGCGCGTTTATGAAAAGTTCGATTTTAAACTATACCTTTGCATGCGACCTTATGAAATATTGTTTCACCCATTTCTAATGTTTCTCATACAGTTCCTAACCAAATTTATCAAAATCCCATGTTTTCCCATGTATTTATTGTAAAAGACTTTTTGGTATTTATGACTTTTGCCCAAAATGATAGCTATTTTTAAAGATATCGACTAGGCTTTTAACCGGGTCATGGGGCGTTTTGTAGTATCCTGTGGGCTTTACAACGGTACCTTGCTTTACCCTAATACCTATAGCATGAAGTAGATAAATCGAGGGCAATAAGGGGTAAGTACATTTTTGGCGTAAATTCGATGGGAGAAAAATAAAACTTGCGATTTGTGTAGTATAAACCTATAGGGTGTTGATAACTAGATTAGATGTTCATTTTGCTTGTTAAATAGACTCCTAACATGTTCTCGTATTTAAGAAAAATGCATTCCAAATAGGTGTTTGTCTATGGGTGCACAAGTTACAAAAGATTACAAAATGTTATAAAATATATTTTTACCTTGTTTTCCACATGACTCAATTCCATAGTTACTTATACGTTTTAGTGAATGTTTAAATTGACTAAAGAAAAGATTATGAGTATACTTACAAGCTTATGAGTTACTTATCTTGAGTAAACGCCTATATAGTTGCTAATATCACCAAGTTTTCTTCACACCTTCCAAGTGCTAGTTTAGCTTTCCTTTACACTAACTAAGGTCTTAATTTTAGATTGTATGTGAGTATGGGAGGGATTATATGGGGCGTATGGTGTATGGGAGTATGGTATTATGTGTGTGTTTGCATGGGACTTAAGGGAGAAGTATATGGGGCGTACATATATATATAGAAGGAAGATGCATGCATTCCCAAAAGACCAAGTCACCTTGTCTCACAAAGGAAGGGACATAGTGATGTGTTCTAGCACACATGAATGGTGTAAGTGAATTCAAGAGGACATGAAGGGTGTGGTAAAACTCTAACCAAGAGTTTTACCCACCAATTTTGACTAAGGTAAAAATAGGGTGATGTGTAAAATTCATGTACAAGTACTTGGTTTATGGCTATGGTTTAAACATGTAGTACTTAGTAAGTATATGGTAACTAGATTAGTTCACTTCTAACTAGGTAAATAAGGGGGCGTTAGGCTTTAGTGGGTAGTACTTAGGGCTTGCATTGTTGTACTTGAGGTGTAAATGGTATAAGTATCTAGTTAGGTTACAAATTTATTTAGACAAATACTTGTTTAGGAAATTTTACATGTAAATAAACAATAGTAAAGGCTTAAATTTGGTGCTTTAATATTTGTACATTAGCATTGTTTAGTTGTACCTACTAAAAATAAAATATATATTTAAGACTTGTGCTTGAAAAGTTTGTATAATATGCTTAAAATTAAGTACACCAAGGTTTATAATGAATTTTATATTAAATGAATACTCTTATGCATTAATGACTTGTACATTGGTTTAATAAACTTGTACCTTGGAAGTTGGTAAATGTTTCGTATATATCTTTAATTTTTAATTCGTGATTTTATTTACATAAAATCATAAGATTTACATATTAGGGTTTTAATCGGAAATGCCCTAGAGTTAAGGTTTTATGCTTTAAACTTGTACATTAAGTTTAATGGTTTGTACATTAGGGTTTATGACGTAGTATCGAAATTGTTATAAGACTTTAAGAAAACCTAATTTACTTGTGACATTGTATTGGAAATGCGCTAATAATATAAGGATTACTTTATACGGACATCCGTATGTTATGTGAGGCACAACTTGGCATGGGTGACCATGCTTGGAAATTTCAATATGACATTATTGTGAGACTTCCATTGTCAATTAAGAGTATGTATATCAAAGGTATTAACTATGAGAGTGAGCGGTTTGTGAGTGTGACTTATTATCTAGTTATAGGAAAAAAATGTACGTGAAAAATGGATTACTATTAGTATAAAGGTAGATTTTACCGGTGGTTCTGATCTCCCTCCTTAAATGGAATCTCGTCCTCGAGATTCACTCGGTTGTTGGTTATGGTGTGGGAAAAGTGTGGATATCCATGGAGCGTTGATTAGAAGGATGTGTTTGAATAGTTTTCTGGTTACGAAGTTTTGCTTTTGAAAGATTGTTATTAGGAAATCTGTGAAGATGACTGTTTCTTTCATGACATGATTCTTCCTAAATTAGACATAGGTGATCAGGCTATGTATAATTGAGGAAAAATGATGTGATGCTTGATTCAGTCAAAGTAGTATAATATTTCTCAAAAGTTTTAGATGGTGTTAACGTTTTGCTTTTCTAAAATGGAATCCTAGACAACTTTTCAAAGTAGCAAGAAAGATTGGTTCATGACGATAGTAAATAGTTGGTAGAATGACACATTATCAATTTTCGGGTGATAACGGAATAGCTCGGAATAAAGTTTGTAGATTAGATTATAGGATACGTGGAAGAAACTTAGGGTATGGTAATAGTCTAGGGCGATCGGGTGAATTTAAGTAAGGAAGCGAAAGTAATATAAAGCTTTTATCGGCTCTGATGTCAAACAATACTTTAGCTAAATGTCGATTGAGAGAAAACATACCGTGACCACATCCGGGTTGTCTTGAATGTTTGCATCTCCTAGCACGTAAGCTCTTGCACGGGCGGGTTGTTCGGTTGCCATTCATTTGGGACATCGATTTTGTAATGTCCTTTCTCACCACATCCGTGGCATATCACTTCTACAGTGCAAATTGCTTTGAGGCCCTACGATCTCGGTTTTGTGGCGGTTCTTTGACACTTTCCGCACTTAATAAAGCATGGTCCATTGTGATGCATCTTGCATTGGTTGCATAAGGGCAGGTTTCCAGCATATCCATTGCCTCCAGCAGGTGCGGCTACATAAGCTTTGGCAGTTTCCTGCCCTCGGTTCTGTTGGTAACGATGGTTGTTGTTTCGGTTGTTGTTATTGTAGTAGGTGTTATTGTTGGGGTAGTTGTTGTGATGGTGGGTGGTCCTTTTGTCATCAAGCTTCCTTTTGTGATCATTACCCCCTTGGGTGAAACCACGCTTGACTTCCCGATCCATTAATGTCTGAGCAATAGAAATTGCTTCCTCTAGTGACTGGGGTTTTGATGAGGTGACATTACCCTCGATCTGCGGGTAAGCCTTGATGTACTTCTCCAATGTCTTCTCGAGATCAGGCACTACACTTGGGCATAGCATTGCCAGTTCCTGAAACATCCGGTTGTAGGTCTTGAGGTCAGTTCCTATCACCACCAGCTGGTGAAACTCATCCTCCAACTTCTTAATCTCGGTGCGAGGACAGTACTTCTTTAGCATCATCTTCTTGAAGTCAGCCCAGGTGAGTTGATAGGCTGCTTCAACACCCATAGTTTGGGCAGAAACATTCCACCAAGATAGGGCATCATCTAATAGAGTTCCTATAGCAAAAGTGACCTTGCGGTCATCGAACAACCGCTTCTCATGAATCATCTCTCTGTTCGCTCAAACAAGCGAGCCAACTCGGTTGCTCCTACATTCCTTTGAAAAGGTTGGCTTCAGATTCATGAAATCTTTGTAAGTACACTGCGAGATATATCATCCTCGCTTTCTCCGTTAGGCTGCTAGTGCTTCAGGCGGGCCATGGTTCTTGCTTGTCTCTCGAGTCTTTGCGACAACAACATCTGCAACTAGTTTTGGATATCGACTTGGGACATGGCGGGTCTTGGTGTTCGGTGGAATTTCTTGTTTGAGCCATATTTCTATTAATGCCACAAGAACATATATGTTTAGAATGACCATGTTATGTTATAACATAACAAGGTATGAAATCATAGAAATATAAGAATCATATGATCATATCATGCTCGAATACTATCACACGGTAAAGTGATTCACCAGGTCCACATCAATCGATATCATAACACGACATAATATCAAACCATATATAGTCATAAACAACTCGCAAATTTTGTCATATAACAAAATATTACAAGTGTCATATTTATGCCACATGCGATGGCTAGGATATCATACCAAAAGCGTCGATAAGGACCTACTCTAATGGCTACCAAGGGCTTCTTCACGACGACTCTCCACTCTATGATCATGCTGAGAAGGACTTGTATATACTCCTGGTATCGGGCCTGGATATCTACCACTACTGCCTCTAACGTGGTAATCCTAGAGTAAGCCATCACTAAGTCATCACTTTGCATCATCATTGCTTCTGACATCATCACGTCATTGTCATATAGTAGCGGTATGTGTTGGCTGGTTCGCCCGTGATGTTCCTCCAGATTATCTGCCCTTTCACGAGTCTCCTGCATTCCGGTGCTCAAAATATCTATCTCCTGCTGCATAGTTGCTTTCTTAGAAACTAACTCCTCCACCGAATTCTCAAGTGACTTGATGCGCTCCAGAGGTAACTTATCTAGATGGCCTAAGGCAGTATTAATCTGCTCCTCATGTCTTTCCAAGCGTGCCAATAGTGTGAGGATGGTGGGCGGTCTATCCACTTTGCTGCGAACTTTCTCCAATCTCGAATATCCGTGGTGGCGTAGGGATATCTGGAGTAGGTGATTGTAAGCCATTGTACCTAGCAATGATGGTCCTAGCCTCTTCTCCGAGTTCATATGGTTGAGACGGGGAGTAAAGTCCATGTGAAGATGGAGGTGGTGTAGTTGAAGGTACATACGTGGGTAACATGTATGTGGGGGTGGTGGTGAGTGCAGGTCTTGTCTCGAGATGGTACATCTGCGTAGGATATCCTCTCTAGCTAGCACATGAATCGTCGGAAATGGGCGATGTCGGACTACCGTGGTGGTGAGTGGGTCTACATCGAGATAGCCGCTAAATCCTCGGATGACTCTTCTAAAGGATCAAACTCCATATCTTCCATAGTGCGGTGGGTCTTTGGAGAATGAACTAACGTGTCCGTGGAAGGAATGGTCTCTTGGACTCGATGTCGGATAAGATAATAATATAAGGGATAGGGAAGACATAACTCTGTAACAACCCGGTAATTATGAATATCTCTTTATATGTATAAATAATCGGTATAAACATGCATAAATAGTGTACGAGCGATGTAGTGGCACGGAGGACTTTATTTAAGTGTGAAAAGAGTTATAGTTTCGGTTTTGTATTCCGTTCTCTATAACTATGGCTCGATACTGTCTGTAACACCCCAATTTCGTGATCTGTGAGTGAATTTAAGGTTGGGGTATTACTTCATGGAGCACATCATAATAATAGATAAGCGGCTCAAAGAGCGTTTTAGATAAAACGATTATCATTCATTTATTTAAATCGAGTTTTACAAAATAAAGGTCCCAACGGAAAATACGAAATACATAGTTTTATTCTTGTGAATGATAACAATATGGGCGCCCTTTTATAAGAAAGTCCATAGCCACTCCGTGCCGGATCGTGCTCTAGTTTCACGAGATAAAACATGCTAAAAAGTCAACACAAAGGTTGAGTGAATCCATAGTGTTTGAATAATAATCGATTGAACACAAGATAAGCGATAGTAAAATCGGTAATATTGCGATACGGTATATTCGATGGTTGCGACATTTGTATCATTGCAACATAGTGTATATTGCCTTAAGTCTCATGAAGCATAAACCTTAACACGACAACATCATAGTAATTAACTAATGATGTAAGTTACGACACCATAGAGATGATGTGAGCAACAATGCCCTCCGGTGGGAGTTTGCCATTCTCTAGTATTCTCGAATAACGTGCATTTGGTTACCTATCCGGCTAACACAAATGGGCGTCAGCGCCAATAGATCTATTCACGATATTCGCGTTCACTCATGAAGTGATTAATGGTTCATGATATGAGGGACTTTTAGTGGCATGATGGGTACTTAGGCAATATCAATCGGGATAGCATCTGAGAAAAATACTTGTGTTCGATTTTTGTAGCATGTATCTCCCACGAGTTTAGAAAACAAATATGTAAAAGTGGGACTATGAACTCACCTCGGTGTTATTGTGATCTGGATGGAAAACAAATTAGATAATATGAACAAAGCTGCTCCGACTCTTGACTGATTTAGTATATCATGTATTTAGTATTCGTATTCAAGTTTATCGACGAAATGTTCAAAGGATAACATGAAGTCTCTACAAAATTTAATATACTTATCATACTTATTATTATGACTTAAATGATTAATAATAAGTTTTATCAAAACCAAAGTTGTTAAATAAATTTTGTTTCTAAAATATTATATTTTACAATTTTAAATATTCTGATTTCTACCCTTGTACTTTCAAAATGACACTTTAAACCCTCAACTATGGGTTATTGACAAAATCAGTCCTTATATATTTAACTTCACATAAATTACATTTTTAGTCCAAGGAAACTTTATTTTACAAAATTATCATTTTCATGCTTAAGATTTTATAAGGAATTTTACTTGTTTTCGGCCTAAGTGGCTAAAAATACAGTGTATAAAAGCGAGACCTTAATAGGTTTTACTATGTTCTTGATCCTTTCAAGAGTATGTCCGGTGGTTTTCTAATGGTTCAAACTAGAGATCTTAAACTCTTACGGTTTGATCACAATGATTTAACAAAGTAGGGGTTTTATGCCTTTTGTTGTTTTGGGCAATAACGGGGCTAAAGAGGCGGGTTTTACACTAGACCAGCTAGGTTTCTACATCGCATTTGACCCTTCAAACACTATGTTGTAAGCTCTTCTAAATGGCATAAGCCTCATGTCCTAGTCGTCTTTGATTAGAAAGATACAAGTCCACGAATATGGCCCCTTGCCACGCGCGCGTTTATGAAAAGTTCGGTTTTAAACTATACCTTTGCATGCGACCTTGTGAAATATTGTTTCACCCATTTCTAATGTTTCTCATACAGTTCCTAACCAAATTTATCAAAAATCCCATGTTTTCCCATGTATTTATTGTAAAAGACTTTTTGGTATTTATGACTTTTGCCCAAAATGATAGCTATTTTTAAAGATATCGACTAGGCTTTTTAACCGGGTCATGGGGGCGTTTTGTAGTATCCCAGGTGGGCTTTACAACGGTACCTTGCTTTACCCTAATACCTCTAGCATGAAGTAGATAAATCGAGGGGCAATAAGGGGGTAAGGCATTTTTGGCGTAATTTGATGGGAGAAAAATAAAACTTGCGATTTGTGTAGTATAAACCTATAGGGTGTTGATAACTAGATTAGATGTTCATTTTGCTTGTTAAATAGACTCCTAACATGTTCTAGTATTTAAGTAAAACGCATTCCAAATAGGTGTTTGTCTATGGAGTGCTCAAGTTACAAAAGATTACAAATGTTATAAAATATATTTTTGACCTTGTTTTCCACATGACTCAATTCCATAGTTACTTATATGTTTTAGTGAATGTTTAAATTTCCTAAAGAAAAGAGTATGAGTATACTTACAAGCTTATGAGTTACTTATCTTGAGTAAAAAATCCTATATAGTTGCTAATATCACCAAGTTTTCTTCACACCTTCCAAGTGCTAGTTTAGCTTTCCTTTACACTAACTAAGGTCTTAATTTTAGATTGTATGTGAGTATGGGAGGGATTATATGGGGCGTATGGTGTATGGGAGTATGGTATTATGTGTGTGTTTGCATGGGACTTAAGGGAGAAGTATATGGGGCGTACATATATATATAGAAGGAAGATGCATGCATTTCCAAGAGACCAAGTCACCTTGTCTCACAAAGGAAGGGACATAGTGATGTGTTCTAGCACACATGAATGGTGTAAGTGAATTCAAGAGGACATGAAGGGTGTGGTAAAACTCTAACCAAGAGTTTTACCCACCAATTTTGACTAAGGTAAAAATAGGGTGATGTGTAAAATTCATGTACAAGTACTTGGTTTATGGCTATGGTTTAAACATGTAGTACTTAGTAAGTATATGGTAACTAGATTAGTTCACTTCTAACTAGGTAAATAAGGGAGGGGGTGTTAGGCATTAGTGGGTAGTACTTAGGGCTTGCATTGTTGTACTTGAGGTGTAAATGGTATAAGTATCTAGTTAGGTTACAAATTTATTTAGACAAATACTTGTTTAGGAAATTTACATGTAAATAAACAATAGTAAAGGCTTAAATTTGGTGCTTTAATATTTGTACATTAGCATTGTTTAGTTGTACCTACTAAAATAAAATATATTTTAAGACTTGTGCTTGAAAAGTTTGTATAATATGCTTAAAATTAAGTACACCAAGGTTTATAATGAATTTTATATTAAATGAATACTCTTATGCATTAATGACTTGTACATTGGTTTAATAAACTTGTACCTTGGAAGTTGGTAAATGTTTCGTATATATCTTTAATTTTAATTTGTGATTTTATTTACATAAAATCATAAGATTTACATATTAGGGTTTTAATCGGAAATGCCCTAGAGTTAAGGTTTTATGCTTTAAACTTGTACATTAAGTTTAATGGTTTGTACATTAGGGTTTATGACGTAGTATCGAAATTGTTATAAGACTTTAAGAAAACCCTAATTTACTTGTGACATTGTATTGGAAATAGCGCTAATAATATAAAGATTACTTTATCTAGGACATCCGTATGTTATGAGAGCACAACCGGCATGGGTGACTATGGCATGGACATTATTGTGACTTCCATGTCAATTAAGGTAAATTTCTATGATGAGCGGTTTGTGAGTGTGACATTATCTAGTTAGACTTCCATTGTATAAAGGTAGATTTTTACTGGTTACACCGGTGTTTAGAAATTGAACCTATTAGGTGGACTAGATGAAAGTTTTGGTTCCATTAACTATGAGGGTTGTAAGAGTTTCGGTTTTGTGGGCTTGAGTGTGCTCCGCTTATTATCTAGTTATAGGTGTCATGGGGAAAATAACTCACAAGGAAGAGTGATTTTATTCACATGATGTGAAGACTTAGGATTTTCGTTTAAAAATGGATCATACTATTAGTATAAAGATGGATTGCCTTAACGGTTTTGGTCACGGGTCACAACTTTAATTGTCATAGAGCAAGGTCCTCTATTATACCCCATGATTCTTCAGCGGTGAGATCACTAAGTTTTCCACCGCCGCTTGGTCAATGGATCGCTTAGTGGGGAAGTTGACATGATCATAAAAGATTTGGACTTGGAGCCAAAGATCAATGCCGTGATGAGGACTTTATGAAGTAAGTCCTTGAATCGAGTCCATGCTTCGTAGAGATTCACCTTGACGTTGTTGGAACATCAAGATATCATTCCTAAGTTTAGTGGTTCTCCCGGTGGGAAAAATTGAGCAAGGAAGCGAGAGGTGAGATCATCCCAACTTGAGATGGAGCCGTGGGAAGTCGCTCAAGCCAATTACTAGCTTGGTCCCGTAGAGAATTGGAAGAGAGCGCAGCGTGGTCTCCCGAGTAGTAGTATCAAGGTCGATGGAATCGAAAATTTTAAGGAAATCCCTTAGATCTCGATTTGGATCTTGAGCGAAGTCCATGGAATGCACATCCGTTTTGCACCAACCGGATGGTGTCGGATCGCGGGCCGTAGTTTGGGCTTGGTCGGGAAGCTCAATGGTGTTCATATAGCCTAGGTGGCTTGGTCTCGAGTATTCGGCAAAAGTACGGGCTCTTGGCGGGTCATTTGGTGGTAGGTTGATGAATGGTGGTTGGTTATCACCTTCCATGATGAAAAGTGATGGGGTTCTGAACAAAGGTTACAAAGAAGGGGATAGACTACGAGAAAGCTAAAAATGAGAAAATTTTACTTGATAGGAATCAAGCAAAGAAACCTAAACGAGGTAGACTACTAACTAGCTATTCTATTCCCGACAGCGGCGCCAAAAACTTGATAACGCTACTGCGTCGTTCGGGGTCAAAAGAACTTACTTTTCTTGAGCAAGTTTTATAACACCCTAAGCGGTGAACCTAATCGTTGTAGTGTAGTATTAGGGTAAGCCACGGGTATTGATATCGTTCTCTGGGGAATAGGAATGCTAGTGAGAAGTTACTACGCTAAGGTTGGGGTTGAGGAAGATTATTTTTATCTTTTTATGTTTTTAGGAAATGGAAAAGTACGAATCTCGGGGTTTGGATTTGGGGTTGGTATTGCTACCGATTACTCTACTTATCTAATTATCTAATCTAAGGTGTATGTAGTCTATGTCTAATTATTGTGTGCTCGTATGATAGTTTAAAGATGTGTTCACTTAGGTTTTATTACTCCTTAATTATATCCTATTGATGGTTGAATTGTCGTCCTTATTCTTAATCGCGTTGTGTGTCTAAAGTCGTAGGGTATCGTTTTCCCTAACTCTTTGAACTTACCAAAGGGTCTCGTCTACAAAACCCACAAGGGATTATAAACTCTAACTCTAAGGCCTCTTTGGATGGTTTAGCTTACAACCGCTCTAAGTGCTATAACCTAAGGTTCACAAAGATTAATCAAGCATTAAGTACACACGAATGACCTATCGCATTACTAGATCATTAACAATTAAGATAAGAGACAACCAATCAATATTCAATAATTAAGTTTCATATTCCTAAGCAAACACACGGTAAATTAGTGGGACATGGAGAACATGCAAGCATACACACAAATAATCAAAGACATAATTGAATTAATGAAGTAAAACACTTATCTTGATGTAAGATAGGGTTTGGAACCCTAAAATCTTGTACAAGACAGCCTTGGTTCGGTTTAGGTTTTACTCCAAAAGACTACACACTAATCTTCGAAAAATTCGGATTCTATATATAAGATTACATATGCGGCGTCACCTTATGTTTTGTGGCGCCGTCGGATCGCCGTCGTGGGGTTTCGTCTTGACCACGTTAGTCTTGCGACGGCGTCACCTTGTGCATGTGTGCCGTCCTCTTGACTTCGGCGCCGTGCGGATCAAATCTAGGCCGTCGAGTTGCGACGACCTACTCTTTTAAAGCTGACACCGTCACTTGAAAATATGAAATTTGGCTTCGTGGTCACAAAATACTCCGACGGCGTCGCATATAAGCGATGAAGCCGTCACCTTGTCTTCGGCGACTTGAGTGTCTCGATTCTTGACTTTGGCCATTTTCTTCAGATATTCGCGCTTTTCGTCCAAATAAGTGCCATTACAACAATTTGCCTTCAAGAGACCTAAAAGTGAAAAGGAACGATATTAAGTAATAACGGATACAAAGTGATCAAATAAGGGCTTAAACGACCCTCAAAAGGTATATTTTAAAACCTTATCAATTGTACACTCAAACATCTACCATCCATGTGTATCTTAACTATGTACTATCACTTCCAAGTGTCCACAAAATCTGTAACAGTACATGTATCTTCGGGAAGCTTAAGAAATATAACAATATTACACCCACATGAAAGATCATTTTCAAAAGCAAAATAAACAAAAAAAAAAAATGGTGAAACCAACAAGTTGTAGACAGAGAAATACAAGTGTGTCTCAATCTTGGATCATTATACAAAGTTGTATGTAACATATAGGTTTTCATAAACACACAATCATAAACTAATCGAAAACCCTTCTTCTTGTTATTGTTACATTATTCATCATCACATCTTCTTAATTCTCATATCAGGTATACAACTAATTACATTACAATTCATTTGTTATTTAATAGGTGAAAGCTAAAGGTACGCAACGTACTTTTTCCAAAATACACATCTACGCAATATATTTCGTTAAGGGTCAAAGCTAGCTAACAAACTTTCAAATTTTTTCCGATCTAGCTAATATGACCTGTTGGTAGTAGGTTACCAGGTCACCTTGGCGAAAAAATTGCGCAGTTAGTCCTCTAGGACTAACGACCGTTAACTAGATGATAACGACCGTTAAAAAAAAAAAAAAAAAAAAACTTTTAATTTTTTAAAAATAAAACGTAAGTTTTAAAAAAAAAACATAAAATTTAAAAAAAAAAAAATAATTTTTAAAAATTTAAAAAAATTGTAATTTAAAAAAAAAAAAAAGGTAAATTTAAAAAAAAAAAAAAAAAAAAAAAAAAAAACGTAAAATTTTTAAAAAAACGTAAATTGTAAAAAAATTTTAAAGAAAAACGTAAAATTTTTAAATTTAAAAAAAAAAGCGTAAATTTTTGAAAAAAAGTAATTTTTTTTTTTTTTTCTAACGATAGTTATCATTTAAGGACTAATCATAAATTTTTCGCCAAGATGACACGGTAACCTACTACAAACAGGTCATATTAGCTAGATCGGAAAAATTTAAAGTATGTTAGTAAACGACCTTAACAAAATATATTACGTAGATGTGTATTTTGGAAAAAGTACGTTCTTGTCTTTTAAATTTTCACCCTTATTTAATTAAGTATCAATTATTATAATCTAATTTAATTTAATTTAATTATTGTTTGTTTCATATAAGCGTTTATTAGATTTTGGTTGATGGATAATTGATTATATACTTGAGATATGCCGGAATTAAGGAGTGATGATGATGGTGATGATATGACGACGTTGTCTGGATCAGTTTCTGTTAAGTTGAGTGTTGCGTTTTGGTCGAAACGAACAGATGATGTTACTTATAATCAGTTTATGTGCACAAGAGTTGCAGGATACGATCGGGTTATTAACATATTAGTTTCAAGTGATACATGTCTAATTGTTACAGTCATATGTGTTGTTTCGGCATGCATATGTATCAAGAATTTAAGCTGTAGTTTGCCTAAATGTTTTAACAGGAAAAATGAATCCCCGCAGCAACGCACGGGCAATCCTGCTTGTTTTTCATATCTTACAAACGGCTCGTTTTGCAAATTTCAATATAAGCCCTCTCCCATGACAATCACGATTTCATTTAGATGAATTTATCGTTAACTTTGATGTTGTCATAATACCAACAAGTTTTAAGTGTTTTACACTATGTTACTATCTCTTGGCCATGACATAGCTTTTGTATTGAAAAAATACATGTCAATATAGGCGTGTTGCGGCCTATAATCAATTTGTTTATAGCTAAACAAGTTTTACGTTATCTTCATTGTTCATTGTGTAGTTGACCATGATATGTTCCTCTGTCGCTCTTCTAGTTCTCTCCTTTAAGTTTTTACTGATGCAATATCGAAAGGTAGTCATGATGCTTCTCCTAAAGCTTTTATCAAATGTTAATTGACGCCGAGGATTCAAATGATCGGCGACCCGTGGGGGATTCACTATCTACCTTAAATGAAGTCTTATATATTGGATAACTCATAAACAATGTGTGGTTTCTCGTTTATTTGCATAATCTTCACATTAAAAAGTCCCTTGCTGACAACATTAACGAGCTTACATGGATTCAAACACCTCTTCGTGAACTTGACATCAGTACATCTCCAAATCCTATATATAATAGTGCGACAACCTATGCGCATACAAAGTACGTGAAAATGAATTTTCATTATGTTCATGAAAAGGTTGCTCAAGGGATCTTCGAGCTCAACATATATCTACACATGATTCGATAACATATACCTTCACAAAGTCAGTGCCAACTCTTCGATTTTTCCTTCTAAGATTTAAGCTATAGGTCGTTATTTATCGTTTTCTTGAAAAGGCATATTGGCCCATTCAGTGTAGACGAGTTGACTCATATTTCTGTATATAAGTCATACCCAAATCAGGTTAACAAAGCAGCGATTTACCCCCTAAGCTGACATAATTATTATACATTAGATGATCATATGTGCTTAGCGACGATGATGTATAATAGTATTATTTTGTGTGTGCATTTCTTTATGTATATATGGGTATAGAGTAAGTAATAGTGAAGAAAGTTAGTGGTTTAAATTGTAATTAAGTATTTAAATATTTAATTAATTGTGTTGTCTTCTCTTCCTTCTCATTTCAATTTTATTTCTCATTTGATCCATACTCATAAGTATTTTAGTCTAATAACATTATTCATTTTTAAGTTTTTAACTTTTTAGCAAATACTTTTTCTCTTTCCTAGACGAATACTAGTGCAAAGCGACGGTGTATAGCGGCAAATAATTATACTTGCGAAATCGTGATTCTGATTCGACCCTTGATACAAAGAGTTTGTTTTTTGAAATAAAAAGCGTATGTTTTTTAAAATTAATATAGTGTGTGTTTTTGAAAAATTGCCAGGTTTAAAACTGATCAAGAAAATACATAGTAATTTAAGTTGCCAAATTTAAGAGGTACTTAAGAGTAATTTAGACAAACTACAATAATTTAAGTTTTCAATATTTAAAATTTCAGAATAAAAAATTAGACATTCATGCTTAATAAGTAATATAAAAGATATCTACTATAGATAAAATTGCACGCATTGGTAGTATTCACAATTCATTTAAGATTTTATACACTAAACTAGACGAGCTCGTCTCCAAATAATTGATATTATAAATGACATTTAACTTTAAAAACATCAAATACCTAATCCACCAAACATTTATTTCTATTTTATATATAAAAGAAAACTTAACGTTCATGTCAAACAAAAAAAGTTTTTGGATAAAAAGGGTCAACATTTTCTATTAAGCTAGCAGGGTATTCGTATATTGCGACATCAGATATGTTGTAATCAAAAATTTTGGCAAGCAATATTTTTTTATCACAAGTTTTTTTTTTATAATAATTTTACGCATGACGAGTATTGTAAGGAATAACTTTATAACACAGTATTTCAGATTAAAATGTCAAGTATATGTGCATCACGATGCAATGACGATACCAAAATGCTAATCAATAGTATTACAAGGTTGTGATGATTGACGGTCAAATGTACTTGCTAATCAATAGATGTGTAATATTCGTCACAATATTATATAACGTGTAAACATATGCAATCTTCGTACTTTGAAGTGTTGTTGTTCTCGTTTACTTAGTTATTAACTATTAAGAAGTTTAACAACTAAATAATATGTCAACTAATATTGTTTTACACTTAAACAGTTTATATATAGCACAATAAAGTAATTGTCAACATTTAACTCTTTAGTGATATATATATATATTTATATATATAAAAGAATTATACTCGTTCATTTGCGGAATAACAAATAAGATTGAATGACAATGTATGTTTGGTGATCTCCTCACTAAACTCAAACACAAACCAAAGTTAGTGTTTTATTAAGAACTATACTTAACCAACATATTTAAGATATGACACTTAGTTCTATTTTAGAGGAATATGAGCTCTTGAAGGTGTTACAAACTTTTAATACAAGAGATACATATTCCTACTTTACAACATCTTATTTATAGGCAAAGCAATGTGGTAACTCGTGGGGTAAAAGATATGTGTCCATAGGATCCCAAATAGTATCAAAAATCACACACTAATAAAAAGGTTTTAGATATAGAAAATTCTAGAGACAGAAAGAGATGAAGAGAACTTGTTTCTTCACTATGTGTAAATGATAAGCATACAAATGAACTCTCACCCTCTCCTTAGCTAGGAGAGGGTTTATATGGTGCATATAAAGGCCACGATGGGTCGGATCTTGGGCCTTAACTTCGGCCAAGCCTATAAGGCTTTATGTTTAGCAAATGGACTAGCACTAGACTTCCTATTACATGTTTTACATATATCTAACTATTATAAGGTTCGTCTTGATAATGATCACCACTTTAAATGCTAACAGTGTCAACATTTGATATGCAAATGTACACTTTATACTTTTGCTTCTATTCTTAGTATGGTACCAATATACTTTTGATGGAACAATGATGAGAACTGTTTGTACCTTTTACCAACTAAAACAATATATTGATTTTATGATAAGTGCTTTTCACATATCATTCCAATATATTTCCCGCCTATATATCTGACACTTAAACATCCTATCAAAATGTCTAAGTCTTAGAATGTCTTCAATTTGTTGAGGAGATCTTCAGGGAGTCAGTGAGTTATTATCATCACTTACTGACTCCGTCATCGTAATCTTCGTTCTTATCTTCGCTCTTTGTGATCTGCCTCAGATTGTGATGAGTCTTTCTTTCAGAATCTGGAGAACTTCTTGAAGATGACTTCTGAATTCTTTCTTACATCCGAGGACTTGTTTTTCTGCTTAAGTTATTTTTCATTCAAATCTATATTAAGGATCAGTGGACACTGAATTGGCCCAACACATGTATGATTCTTTTTAATCAAATTTATTAGCAAAATGATTAGGATTCTACTAAACTTATACTAAAATACATATATAGGTGATAAATGTTTTTTAAATATGCAATTTTGAAATAATTTAAATGTCCGTAACTAAATAACAATGTGGCATTAAACTTACATTAATAAATGCTTTAAATAATTATATGTAAAAGAATTATCGTATAATGTATTATTCATAGCGTTAATCATTTGTAGATGTTGTATATTAATTTGTATTCCTTAAAAATAAGTCATTTATGGTATGTTTTGTAGCAAGCGTTTTGAAGCAACTAGCAACTATGATTAGCGTTTTGCATAAAATGCTTGTTTGAAAACAAGCAACTAGCATTCATATTTTTTCTAAATCCTCCGAATCAAAATGCTATTTTTAGTAGCATTTACGAGGAACTAGCTTTTTCATTTACTAATTATGAGTTTATGGCTATGTAGTTATGCTAACAAAAGTTTTATCACAACAAACAACTACTGCTTTCTATTACTGTTTTTCGCTACTGCTTACGGCTATTGATTTTTTCTTTTTTCTACCGCTATATTCGTTAAACATACTGTTAATAGAAGAAAAGAGCTTCGTCGATTATATGTAACATAGATTAATAGTTAATAATCACATAAACTAAAAAAGTGTGACTTGTTAGCTCTTATCCAAATGAGAAAAGGATTGATGTGTTTAAAATTTATCCATGTGCGTATAACATGCACATGGTAATTCAATTCAAAGGTTAACGTTGTAAAGCAAAACATTTAAGCATAAAATGAACGCTTCTATCTTATTATCTCTATATACTAAAACTCGTACAAGAGTTTTGCACAAGTACTGTAGCACAATTAAGTGCATTAAATGCACACACACTATTAAGTGCATTAAATGCACACTTTTCCAAATTAGCGAAAACAGCCCCTCGAGGTTCAGTGTCATTGCAGTAAGTCTTTAGCATTAATAATCTTTCGCAACTTGGCAAAAACAGCCCGAGGTTTAATTATCGTTGCAAAGCATGTCCTTTAAGCAATCCATTGCGTCGCAGCGGTTTTCAAAACTCGTTGTGTCTATAAAATGTACAAGCAAGGTATTAATTAAATTCGGTTCAAATCTTAATTATATTCAAATCTGACAAAACATGCTACTATTAAATTAAAAAGTTGGGTATGAACTAAACTTAATCCATCAACTTTACAGGTAGGTGTCCGGTGTGCCCCATCTTATGTCATTGTTCGTTCCATTTTGGCATACTCCTTCTACGTTATATATAGGAAAATGATTCTCATGCCTAAATTATATATCTAAAAATATGATTAAACAACTCATTGTGTGACACATGGATTGCACTAAATCTTCTTTTATATATCTATTATTGATCTAGCCAAGTATCTCAATCTATTTGTTAGTCATAAAATTAGTCTTATGTTAGTCATGCCAATCAACACTCTAAATACACCACATGCGATAGTTATCTGTAGTTTTATTTTGACATGCAAAAGTAGCTTGGAATGAGTGTTTAATAATTTGTTTAAATACAAGTTATCCAGATTGTATTACAACCACTAATTTGGAATTTCAAACTGACCATTCCAAACAAAAAAGTGAAATGGATATTTTATACGAGTAATGACGAACTTTGAATGAGGTTGAGAGTCGAGTCAAACACATGGTTAAAAGGACATACTGTATATACTCCGTAATAGATTAATAGGCACCGAGAAACCATGCAGCCTAGCATGAATGATGAGTCAAGGAACCTAATCAACTACCGCATATCAAAGAACGGTGATTTACATATTTTTATTTTTTATTTGCACACTCTATTATGCGCTATAAAAAATTATACATTTGTTGTATATTGCTTTTTCAGTTTATAAGCTGGAGTGTGTAAATAAAAAAAACAAAGTGTGACAATCAACTCCTGATATCAAATGCTGCCTAGCTCCATGTCGAGCCATGTTTCGTTTTTGAAAAAGACAACATCGTTTTCACAAGTACATGTCTGTGTCAATCGGTTACTCATTTTAAACGTTCACACCGCAATGCAATTAAAATTGAACACGACGTTTTGTCTTTTTTATGTAAGTATCAAATGTATTATCGAAGCTGACAATCCATGTACAAAGAAACGCAACAAAAAAACCTTTAACCCAAAAGAGATATACGTCAAAAACTGTAAGTCGTCGCTAGTTTACGCAATTATCATAGTTTAAGTCCCGGATAAATTTCTTAAATGAGCCTTGACAACATACACATTGTTGATAACAAGTTCCACATATAGAGATGTAGGTACTAGACTGCTAGGTAGTAGGAAAAACAACAACAATATAGGATAAGATTTACAAAAAGATAATTGCAAATTTGCAATGAAACATGTATATTAGTATCATTTCGAAACTCAGGAGTACTGAAACTACAACTTTTGATACTATTGATTTTCGTAAATGTTTTGGGAATTTTGTTGTTTATCTCAAAATCACATCGTAATCATTGCCCTTGGAACATTCTTAATATCTGGCCCCATTATCAAGAAAAACACACCGATTCAAACTAGGAATATCATTTCTTGACTGCTTCAATCTTTTCAATTGTATTATGCTTTTTCTTTTCTTTTCTTCTTGTTCTTAATCATATTGATCTTGATTAAGCATGTGATTACTTGGTTAGTGACTTAGTGGTGATGATTTATGGCTACTTTGAATATTCAATATTGAGTGCTAATAGAGTAATTTGTTTTCGAGAAGCAACTAAATACATATGTTGAGCATCGGGTTAGAATCGAACCGATCAAAACCGAACCAATAATTGACTTTTTGAAAGACATGAACCGAGAACTGAAGTGACTCGTTTTAGTTCGATTTTGTGTCGGTATATTCGGTTCAGTTCGCTTTATGGTTTATGTGTGTTTTACTTGGTTTCCTCGAACTGATCTAAACCAAAACCGAAAATCATAAATATATAAAGCCGAAAATCAAACTGAATATAGTCGGTTTAGTTTGGATCAAACCAGTTCGGCTTGATTTTTTGGTTCGATTCAGTTTTCGATTTTGCTCAGCCATTTGGTCGGAAAATTTCTCAGATACTCAACTGTAATATCATTAACCTATAAGTTCTTGGGTCTAATCGAGTAATAGTTATTGCAATTTAGATTTTAGTTACTGTTAATTAATAACTTGGTTAACTATAGGTTAATCAACATATATACGTGGTGTTATTTTCAGGTGAACATATGTACGCTTTGTTGTCTCTCTAGCATCCTTGGGAACATTTTCTGTCATATTTTGGGCTACTTCAAGTTTTCTCAAATCTAGTTTTTGCCCATGGCTATGCTAAAGTTATTACCCATAGATATAGAGTGACCATTTTAATGGACATGTATTTTAGCAAAATTCAAGAAATTGCTTGTGTAAGTACGTAATATTCTTGGTTAATATAGACTTAACACCTTGAAGATAGAACTAATTTAGTTACGATCATCTTTATCCTAAGCTTAACTCGTCCATAGTCAATAGGCTCCACTGGGCCCATTTGTTGTTCCTATAAATGATGTTTGGTTCTCTAACGGTCTAACCCAATCCTTGTATTATTCTAATTTATTAATTTATGTTTCCATTTTAAAATATCTTTGATGAGGTATGTCCTCCTCCGTATACTCCGGAGGAGACAACCACAGTTTTCTAAGACATAACCACCCTACTCAGGAGGCATGTCTACTCAGGAGGCAATGTCTACTCAGGAGGCAAGGCCTACTCTGAAAGCAAGGTCTACTCAGGAAGCAAGGTCTACTCAGGAGGCAATGCCTACTCAATAAAAGGTGTCTACTCAGGAGGTAGAACGTTATCCCCATCAGAACTAGTACACTGACAACTGACACACAGTACGAATAGCACAGGCGTCTGGTCCACAAAGAGCATGAAGACAACATTGACCCCGAAGACCAAGCCTGGTGCTCGTCAGCACCTTATGTGCTTCCCCTAGAAGACAACTTAGCTTCCACAAGAAATATGTCGTGGAGCTAATCTCAGGTAGTATAAAAGGAATGGTTCACACACATGAACGGTGATCCTTTTACACACACACACTCCGATACAAACTTCCCTCCATCCCATTTTACTTTACTTGTCACTTACACTTATTACTCACCTTACCAAGTACTTACTCTCACGCCGGAGCTTGGTCTCGGACTAAAAACCCGGGGCGAGCTAACGGTGTTCTCTCTTATTTCAGCCTACAAGAAGAAGGAGCTGCCGCGGAGTCTCCTGAAGCTTATGGTTGAAAAGCATCCACGAACTTTTGTTCAAACAATCTTAGAATACTTGTTCAGTTTTAAATTTTGATCAACAAAAAACTTTAATGAGTAAAAATGATATTTGATTGATAAAAAGTGTAATTAGTGAGAATTTTCATAAATTACATATAATTTTAATTTAAAAGTGAACTAATAAATTGTGACATGGAGTATTTTGCCCTATATGTTTTTAGATGTAAATGTGTATACTTTTCAATTTTTTAAAATTAATATGATGTTTTCATAAGACTATAATACATACATTTTTAATTATTTTGGAGTTGTGGTGTTATGAATATAATCTTAATCTTACTATCTTATAATAGAGGGATGCACTTCCCTCATATTAATTATTTTAAGATTTCCATATATAGAATTTTAAACAAATACAAGTTACAAATACTTAAAGCACAAATAAAAATACAAATCAAACTACAATCAATGCACAACTTAAAACACCCCTTCACAAAAAAGTACATGTCTCTAATAAGGAGTACACCATTTGCTTCACGGAAAAAGAATTGTGCATCTGGTTCACATATTGTCATCCCACCTGATGACCATGAACATAAGCTATTATTAGATTTATTAAAACAAGATATTTTTAAAAACATAACCACAACCAACAACTATCATAACCACTTATGAATCATCTACTATCAAACAACAACAACACTCACCATAACTTCAATCTATCCTAACCCCGTACTTCATCTCAGCCATACAACAAACCAACATCTAACACATAAATAAGACTCGAAACACAAAGAAAAAGAAGATTACAAGATCTTAGGAAGAATATATTCTATTACAAATTAACCTCTGTTTCATTTTCTGACATCTTCAACTTTTAGATTCTTTATTCAAAAAACACTGACACAAATAGATTTGCTGCAAATTTAGCAAAGATTCAATCTTTTTATTTGAAATACGGAGTAGTAAAAAGGGAAATTAATGGCAACTGGTTTCTTGGGTTCATCAACTTTAATTCAATCAAATATTAATGAGTTTGCAAATGGGTTTATTTATCAGCCCAAATCTTTCACTTGTACAACGTAATCTTTTTGGATATCTAAATTCTTTAGAGCTTACCCTTAACCCATCATAGATCTGTAATCTTTTTATATTCGAAAACAAAAAAGAATAGGGAAAATGACAAAAAAAATCGTCGAACTTGTGACTTGTTGTCGTTGTGTGTGTACAACTATTTTTTTCATTTTAACACAAACTTTGAATTTTGTCATTGTATGTAGCCAGGTTAGGTGAATTTGTGTTATTGTATGTACCCGTCGAGTTTAGTGTTACATCGTTAGTCCTTTTATATTAACGGTCGTTAGTAAATAACTTAAAATTTCGTTCTCTTACGTTTTATTCGTTTTCATCCGTTATTATCGTTTTGTCCGTTTTATACTTTTTCGTCCGTTGCTTTTCCCGTTTTTACGTTTTCGTCTTTTCTTACATTCTCGTCCGTTTTCTTACGTTTCGTCCGCTTTTATCGTTTGCATTCGCTTTTATCGTTTTAGTCCGTTTTATAAGTTTTCATCCGTTTTGTCCGTTTCATCTGTTTTATCGTTTTCAATCGTTTTCATCCGTTTATATTTTTAGTCCGTTTTATACGTATTCGTTAGTTTTAAATGTCTTGTCGATTTTCTAACGTTTCGTCTTTTTTATGTTTTATGCTTTTTATCATTTTATATCGTTTCGTCTTTTTTTAAGTTTTCATCATTTTCTTACACCTTCATCCATTTTATACGTTTTGTCCGTATTCTTAAGTTTTATACATTTTCGTCCGAAAAATAAGAAAATGAGCGAAAAAGTAAAAACCAACGGCGTATAAAAAGATGAAAATGTTAGAAAAGACAAAACTTTAAAAAAGACAAAAATGTATAAAAGCAGTTGAAAACGTGAAAGCGGATGAAAACGATAAATCTGAATGAAAGCGTAAAACGGACAAAACGCATAGACGAAAACGATAAAAACGGACAAAACGCATAAAACGGATGAAACGTAAGCGAAAATGAGCGTATAAAACGGACGAAACGTAAATAACGGACTAAACGTAAGAAACGTAAGTAAACAAACGAAAATGTAAAAAGCGGATGAAAGCATTGGACCAAGATGTATAAAGCGGACGAAAAAATATAAAAGCGGACGAAAACGATAATAACGGACTAAAGCGTCAAACGTAAGTAAACAAACGAAAATGTAAAAAGCGGATGAAAGCATTGGACCAAAATGTATAAAGCGGACGAAAAAGTATAAAAGCAGGGCAAAACGTATAATAACGGATGAAAGCGAATAAAAGCGTAAGAGAGCGAAATTTTAAGTTATTTACTAACGACCGTTAGTAAATAAGGACTAACGATGTAACGCTAAGCTCGACCGGGTACATACAATAACACAAATTCACCTAACGGCTACACACAATGACAAAAATTCAAAGGTTTGTGTTATAATGAAAAAAAAATAGTTATTACACACATGACAACAAATGTCGAGTTCGATCGTTTTTTATCGTTTTCCCAAAGAATAATAACAAATATGTTATGTTCTTTCTTTCATTCGTTCAATACAACAAAATCAAAATTAATACACCCTACCGAGACCTTTTTACAAAGATCTTGAGACGTCTTTGAGATGATGAAAAAGTATTATCTTCGTTATAGGTGAAATACGCTGAAAGAGTGATGCTTTTGATGTTCGGGTTTTAGCAAAAAAAGATTCTAGAGAATCTGTTTGTGAGCGGTTGAACATAAAGAGATGGTAATCATTTTTTTGTTGAGGATGAAGTTATTGTGTTGTGTATATGAAGTTCGATTAGGGTGGTTGAAAAATAAAATTGGTATCTCATTCAAAGGAGTGGTGGCTGCGTATGGTAAGAAAGAAAAGGGATGGAGGCTGATAGAATGAGATTATGTTGAAGAATTGGAGAAATATTAGGGTATATTAGGATTAGTCAAAACTCAAAATGGGTTATGTTATATGGGCTTATCTGAAATATCCAAACTTCGATTGGGTTATGATTTTTTGTATCCGAATTTCATTAAAAGTTTTGAGCTTGGAATTGTCTTGCAATATGTGAATTAAATAGATGTATAGGTTAGATTAGAGGGGTGTGTGTCTTTGCCTTCTTATAAAAATGAAGTGGAGAGACAAGGTAAAAATGTGAAACCAAATAACTTTGCTCGCCATAAAATATAAACACAGTAGACTGCCGCATCGCATCGCAGTCTTACTCTAGTTGATATTATAAGAGCGCTTAGGGTGCATATGGTTCGGTTCCGGCAGTATGGTTTTTGATTAAAATTGAATCGAAATCAAATATTTTATTTTGAAAACCTACTTAGTTTCGGCTATTTTGGTACAGTTTTGTT
Source organism: Chrysanthemum lavandulifolium (assembly GCA_022545495.1). Taxonomy (NCBI): domain Eukaryota; kingdom Viridiplantae; phylum Streptophyta; class Magnoliopsida; order Asterales; family Asteraceae; genus Chrysanthemum; species Chrysanthemum lavandulifolium. Next base: position 136,557,849 of record CM040240.1, on the reverse strand, counting down.
GATTTTCGATCGAATATATGTTGGGTTTAGGTCATTTTGGGTTAACCATTAATATTTGGGCTTGGTTAGTCTAGATTATATATTCAGCAAAATTAGTGTAGTTCAATAATGTTGTAAACATTAAACACAAGATATATAACTATATAACTCAATAATATCATCAACACTATAGCACCAAAATTTAATTTAAATAAATATTTACTAGTGAAAATTGTTTGGTTCGATTTTTCTGAATTTAGTTTATAACAAAAACCTAACCACTAGGGTATTGTTTAACGTTACCAATGTTTTATCGTAAATGGGTATAACTTATTTTTCAAAAAAGGCCTTGAGAAAATAGGTTATCAGTTCAATCTCAACTCTTGATCTAAAGTCTTTATATGGTCATTCGTGAGGCTAACCTAAAAGAGTTGCAGGATGCCAAGAAATTAAAACCTTTTATGATTAAAAAAAAAAGAAAGAAAAAACCGTAGATTAAGCTTGTTTTTTTTTTTAAAAGGGCGGGGTTATTTTGACGGTTACTATAATTTTAGATTGACCCCTCCTAATTTTTTTGCATTTTTTTTAGTTTTTTTTTATTTTTATAATTTTGTTTATATCAAAAAACTATAAACCTGAAAATGCAGAACAGTAAATATAAAGTTTAATAAATCAAACGCTTAAAGCGCTAAATCTGGAAAAAACCGTAGCGTTGTCTTGAAAAAAAGTGAAGAACAAAAGGAATATCACTTATGATGTGACATGGGGTTCTAACAATCTGGCCTTTTTAAAACTAGAAGGTTTTCTGTAAGTTATTTTAAAGATATTTTTTAATCTTATGTTCTTACTCTTAGTAAAGATACTCTCCATCCAAAAATTATAGTTTTTAGTTTTATTTTTTTGGATGTTTCAAATTAATAGTCATTTTGTTGTGTCAAATTAATTAAAAAAGAGTTTAGTGAATACAGATAATAATGTAATTAGTTAAAAAATGTATTGGTGTCCATTTTTAACTTATGTATTTTTTTTAGCCAATGAGGTTTAAACAAAAAACAATGAAGATGGAATATTGGTATTCACTAGTACAGTTGTAGATCACTAAACTCAACGCAAACACTGAAACACTTTCCTTCCTCCACTAAAAGATTCTTTCTTGTTTTTGTGTGAAGAGAAATAATGGGTGACGATCAATCATCAAAAACAGCAGAAACAAATTGCAAACGTTTATCAGAAACAAACGTTCGGGACCTTTTCGATTCAGTTGATGCTTTCCTCTTCGACTGTGATGGTCTGTCTCTTTTCCATTTTCTTTTGTATATGCTCATTTTCTTTAAATTAACACTACGACACAAAAAGCCCCCGTGGGCACGTGCCCCCTAGCGAAAAGATTGTAGTGTAAATTTTTTAAAATATCAGGCTATTTTTGTAATCTCCTAACGAATCGATTTGTAGTGTAGTTTCAAAATTTGCCCCTTCAACCATAAGGCTTGTCGCAGTGGAAGTAATAACATCGGTTGGGTGTGCATATTTTTTGTGCACAACCGATATACACATCGAGCACATCGAATGCGAAGGTGGGGCGGCACATCGGTCGAGCAAGGAGAAAATGCAATATCGAGTGACTTTGTGCCCGATGTCAAACGCATGTTACCTTCATTTAAATTAAAAAAACCTTTTTTTTTAAACTTTACCACTTTTCACATCCTATAAATACCAATCTCAAACACACTTCTTAACACACAATTCAACCTCAAAAAAAAAAAAAAAAAAAAATCTTTGGGTCGTCGACCGGGGCATCCGGGTTGTCCCAGGTCATTGGAGAGAAAGGCGGCGTGGCGCAGGTTGTCTGGGTTGTCCCAGTCACGACTGGGACTAGCTTAACTTTTATGGCTCCGCCCTGGACCATCCTGTTTCGGTCAATGATATTGGGCGAGTTTGCCTTTTAAACAAATTTATTTATATAAAAAAAAAATTACATTATACGAAATGTAGCAAACATTCACATACCTTTTTCCATTGTATGTACATATTTGCACCAAAATGCAATCTTTCACATTGTTTACCACTTTGATGTAGTAACATACAGTAGCACGTTTAGCTATGTTAGGACATAGGAAGTAGGTTATAACTACTTGGAGGTTTCAACGTGTTTATGTAAGATTTTTGGGTCATGCTCGGTTTTACACTTCATCTCGTACTTTCTAGCGGCTATGGCTATATGTATGTTAGGTTCGGAGGACAGGTATCTTCTCCGAATATTGGATTGTCACATTGTTTGTGCTAAATTATGGTTTTAGTGTCAAATTTTCTAACTTCTTGTTAGTTTGCTATATAAATACTAATTACATGCCTTTAAAAATTTAATAATAACAGTCGGAACAAGTGAAAGTATGTCGTTTATATATAACTTACATCATGAATGGAGATATGTGAATGATGGTTTGTGTCATGATGGTGATTAGGTGTAATCTGGAAAGGAGATACACTCATTGATGGCGTTCCACAGACTTTGGAGATGCTTAGGTCTAAGGTATATTCTATTCATTTACAGCATTAGATATTCTTTAATGATAATGATTAATAAGGGATGTTTAAACTATATTATCACCAGCTTCAAATGATTACTTTTTGACGCCTGTGAACAAACTATCTTTTCGGTTGTATGCAACTATGCAAGGGGTGTTATATTCTATGAAAGGATATGTTCAAACTGTATAATCACCTAGGATCAAATGAACAATTTTGCAACTATGAAAGGAAATTAATTGCCATGTAATGTTATAGTATGATCATCTTTTTTGTTAGATTGTGGGGGGTGTTTGGGAGTTTGGGACTGTATTTAAAACAAGTATGAAATAAGGGGGTGTTTCGGTCTGTATCTTAAGGGGTCTTTGAGACTAATTAGTTGTTTAGTCATTAGCTGTCTGGTCCATTGGCAAGTTCTGATGCTTTAATGACCAAACAACTAATTAGTTGTTTGACTATTTGGGTAGTTCTGATGTTTTTAAGGAGTAAATAACTCATTAGTTGTATGATCGTTTGGCATGTTCTGAATTCCCAAGGACTTAACTACTAATGTAACCGAAAACTGTCTGCTTGAATAATATGTTTCGGATAAGTTGCTCCCAAAATAAGTATCCAAAACTTGTTATTTGGCCTTGGAATTATCAAATAACTAGAATTACGTTTCCTTCATCAGAACACTTATAAGTTTTTCTGAAACAACGCGAGAACAGTTTGTCAATATAATCTCAAATACCCCTTTAAATTTATCATAATAATGACATTTGATCCATGCATTTCCTTCTAATACAGGGGAAGAAGTTGGTTTTTGTGACCAACAATTCAACGAAGTCAAGAAAACAGAATGCTCACAAGTTCCAATCCCTTGGAATCCAGGTTACTGAGGTTCGTTATGTTCCATTGCCCATTTTATATTGACGACATATGTTTTTATATGTATTCGATACTCAAGCTTGTAGTTCTTTGCAGGAGGAAATCTTCTCTTCATCATTTGCCGCAGCTATGTACTTGAAAGTCAATGAATTTCCTCCAGAGAAGAAGGTCAAATTTTACATGTTTTCATTGCCGTTGTATTGCAGATATTAATGTTTCTAGCTTTCAAATAATATATGTTGCTGCTATTCTTATATGAGTAATGTTGATATCGGCGTTTTATTGGAACAGGTATACGTAATAGGCGGGGAAGGCATAATAGAAGAGTTGAAACTTGCTGGTTTTACTGGGATTGGTGGTCCTGTAAGTGATTTTCTTTCTTTTTTTTCTTTTTTTTTTCTTTTTTTCTTTTTTTTCTTTTTTTTAAATAACAAAACATGAAACAGATTAGTACCTTCGAAATTTGAAACGAAGTCACCCTATAAAATGAATCTGTTAACATGTGCTGTCATTAAGTATTTATTTCTCAATTTATGCATCTACAGGAAGATGGGAAAAAGACTGTGCAGCTTAAAGCAAACACACTCTTCGAGCACGATAAGAGTGTAATGTAACTTCTTGTTAATTTATATATTTTTATTTTTTAGTGGCTAATAGTAGAAGTACTTGAATACTAGCTTTTTAATTTGTGATGACAGGTTGGAGCGGTTGTTGTTGGAATTGATCCGTACATAAATTATTACAAACTCCAGTAAGATACCTTATTTATTTGAAAATTTTGGTTGAAGTTGAACTACTGAAAAGATTTTCTGTATGAAAAATGTGACTAGGTATGGAACTCTTTGTATTCGTGAGAATCCAGGCTGCATTTTCATTGCCACCAATCGTGATGCGACTGGAAATATGACCGATTTGCAAGAATGGCCAGGGGCTGGCTGTATGGTTGCTGCAATCTGCGGGTCAACACAGAAAGAGCCTATTGTTGTTGGAAAACCATCTACTTTTTTGATGGAATTTTTACAGAAGAAGTAAGTAATGATTTCTTATATCAACACGTGAATTTAGTATTATGATATGTATGCTGATAGCTGACGTGTGTTCATGGGTGTTCAGATATAACATTCCTACAGGTAAAATGTGCATGGTGGGTGACCGATTAGACACTGATATATTATTTGGACATAATGCGGGGTGCAGAACATTACTTGTTCTTTCAGGTCGATAAGTTTATATTCTCTTTTAAACCATTTTAATTTAATATGTCGACACTTAATATGTCCCATACTTAATATGTCGATAATGGTTGCAGGTGTGACAAATCAGTCAACACTCGAAGATCCCTCAAATCATATCCAGCCAGAATTTTACACAAACCAAATTTCTGACATTTTTGATCTAATAAATCATGAATAAAACCATGGCAGAGGATGTTGATTAATGAAGAAATACAATCGTAATAATCCGCGCATAATCCAACAAGGTGCGACAAACCATTGTAGAAGTATGTTTATTTTTTATGTCAGGCAAGAACATATCTTTCGAAATTACCAATAACTGGCAGCCAGCATTGGCCTCTTTGGAGCCTCATTTAATGTGTAATAAGACACATACAAGATTTATGATTTATGTTCTGTTAGAATGGCTGAATATTTGTGGGTTGTGTATGGGTTAACAACGATATGTTTCAGGTTTTGACCACACAATGCAGTGTAGTTAGGATCTAAGTTCCTGGCTACATAACATTAGCAATAGATTATGTCCTGCTATATGTTTTGAATGCGACACTGGCAAAGTGGGGTGGAAGTAGCTTGTAATCGCGCTTGCTAGGATCAAACTGTGATCGCTTCAGTGTTATAGTGTTTGAATGATACAGGAATCAAATTATCTCTCCATACTCTAGAGATCACAGTTAAGATTACGAATCATGTAGTAATATAAAATCTTTCTTATAACTTTGGGAACAGTTAAGATTACGAATCATGTTATTTAAAATCTTTTTGTAAGTTTGGGCCGTTCAATGGAATATAAATGCAATTAATATCAATAGTTTAGCTAAGGTTTAGCTATATGCATCTACGTTGACATAAAAAATTAGAAATTAAAATAAACTGAGATTAGTCAAGAGCTCAAATAGCATCATCAATAGATCCATTGCTGATCAGTGGTTTGGTAGGTTGCTGCTATTGATGGATGAACTACTAGATGAATTAAATCTTATATGATCCTCATGAAGTTTTTTGGTTGTTTTGAGCCTTTTTAACTATTTACAGTTGAAATTTATAGCCATAGCGTCGTTTCTATCAAGTGCATTCATGCCTCGTTTGTTTAATACAAGTATATAATTTGTGTTAGCCATTCATTAAGTGCAATATATATGGCAAAGAGCACAGCACTAAAATGCATGAGATGCAATGCACGTGACTCAATATTTCTGATACAGCCAGAAGCAACATACACGGCTAAAGACACCTTAGAACAAAGCAGCACAAAACTATAATCATTTATCAAAAGAGATCAAAAAGACAAAAAGAGGTTTGAAAATGCTCAGCATTTTAACAAACAAGTTACATACTGTGTTAGCTTAAAATTTCTAATGTCCTTATCAAGTATGAAATAACAAACTCTTTTTAAAGGCTTATAATTTGGGATAATGATAGCTACAGGCAAACTAAAAATTGTCGTATGGCCAATCCTAAAAACCGCTGTTCACAAAGGCTGCACACACATGGAACTCTGTAACCCTTAAAACTAAAGACCAAAATTATTGTGTTAGAAGTACTAACAACACCATTTGCTTTATGCCGAAACCATAATTTTGAGCATATCTAAGACGCCACAGGAGGGAACAGAAAGGAAAAGAACACATTGGATAAAGCATATGCAGAGCAAAATTACATATAAAGAAGCAATGTAATCCATAGGGTGTGTTTGACATTGCTTATTAAAACTTCTTATGCTTATATGTTCATTGTTACATGAAATACAGGCTGTTAAAATATGCATATTGAAACCGCTTATTTCACTTGCAAATAGGCAGATGCTCACATGGATAAGTAATTTCACTTGCAAACGGCATCAGTTGGTGAGCTTTCATTAGGGTTCTTGGCTTAAGGTAATATATTTCGGTGTGTAAAACATATATCGTTAGAAAAAAATAGGAACGGCAATACAAACACAACAAACACCTCTGAAATGGTGTATTTTTTTCATGTAACCTTCTAAGTTCTACCTTGGGGATAAAGTTCTAAAATGAATCTAATAAGGGTCTATAAGATTCAATTTAAACTCGATTGATACAAATGATTAGATCTGGTTCAATAACTATAACAATGAACCAAGCCGATGGATTCGATTAGAGATGCCAATTTAAAATTTGTGTACCAATCAACTAGTCGGTATAGATTCTGTTTTACCTAAAACATGTCAAATAAAAAACACTACATGGGAATGGGTTAAGCAGGTTGGAAGTCGCCCAAATCTACTATTCAAACCTATACAGCATAAAGCCTTATAACTTGATCAATATTGGCACGACAAACAGGGCACCCCGAATTTTTGCCTTTAATTTCAGTCAAACACGACATGCATCCAGCCATGTGACCACATGGGATGAAAGCTCCCTCAACTGGTGCATCCAAACATATAACACATGATGAAGACTCACCGTCCTTTTTCTCCTTCTCGGCTGTCATAGCAGCAGGTATAGTCTCAGATAGATCAGCAGGGTCCTCTGCAATTATTGTGTGGGCAGCTGGTCCAACATTAGGGCCTTGATTGTTGAACGGAAATGAATGATGCATAACCTGAAATGTGTATATATGAAAGCTGATGTAAGTATCATGTTTGGTTGATATCATTTTGTTTAGTTACTAAACTACCAGTAAAAGATTATTAAGAAATAATAATTTTCATAATAAAATTTACCAAAATTAAAGTTTTTGACAAATAGTGTTCTGCACGTACAGAAAACCCCCTTTTGACCCATTTACCCAAAATGCCTGGCCCGCCCATTTTGACACCTCTTATAGTAGCTACAAAGTAATGTTTGAACATTAAGCAAGTATTTGAAAGATTGTGACGCGTCAAGAAGATGATTATACCTGAGGAATTCCTTGGCAAGCATTTAAAAACTGCTGCTTTTCATTCTCATTACCTGCAGCAAGTATGATGGGGTGGTCTGCAATTGACAATAAACTCGGGTTTAGGCAAACATTCAAGCATGTACAAACGCATAGCGCAGATTTGCCGAGTGACGCGTCTTAGCGTTATCCCTATCAAGCCTAATACAAGGAAGCCATCTTGTCCCAAGATATGCTATTAACAAATTTTAGAGCTACTATCCTATCTATTCAACTTGCACTGTAGAATATTCTCACATGTTAATTATGTCCATAATATAGGTTTATGAGGACTTGAAGCATATGAGGTGAAAAGAGATTGATGTTTACTTATAACTAGGAATGTTTTTATTTTGTGTTTGTGGGATGACTAAGCTGATGTCAACTCAATAAACTGACGACTAACTTATGTCTTCCTTCTCGAGCGTCTTGGGACCATACATATAAAAGATAATTAACAAATAACATAAAACAGCAATGTCTATGTGGCACTAGCAAGTATATCTAACTAAAATGGGACGAGAAATTACTGTTGGGACTATTAATGATCACTACAGGAACAGGTTGGTTGAAATTTGGTTCATCCATGTTAGCCTTCCAAAGTGGAATAGTTGTGTAAGGTCTGGCATCCTGTTTGTTCATGAAAAAAAAAAAAAAAGAAAAAGATTAGATGTGAAGTCCAACTTCTCAAATCAAAACATGTAACAACAATAGTTTCAAGCAAAATATTGAAGTAGCAATGATGCAACCTTTATATATGCCCTTACAATAACCTTATTTAGTGATGGTGTTTATAGTTGTAAATATTGGCATTATCATGTTTCTGTATGGACGAATAGAAGTGAAAACTTGTCGAATTCTTAAATTTTACAAGGCATTGGCGTCTTTTATGTTTCAGTTAAAGTGGCAAGATGCAAACAAATATACCTGTGCACCACGGTATATGGCAAGTTCCAAATTGTAAGGCTTTGTAAGTCTACGAGATCCACATGGTAGTATAACTACCCACCTGCAAGTTCACCAGCAAAATGGAGGAGTCAAAAGTGAGATATACCAAAGACATAGATGGATATTCCAAATACGTTATAACAAACAGGGCCCGCTCTATGTAGAAGACAATGTTAGGCATAAAGTAGTAAAATGCAATACTTACACGTTTCTAGAAAGTAGCAGCCCTGGGCCATAAAGCTGTTGCAGCCAACCAGAAAATAAGCAGATATGGTTCTACAAGAATAGCATAAAATATTAGTGTAGATAATTAACCTTTGAAACATTAGAAGTGTGAAAAGAAAGCCTGCAAGTGTATATGTACCTCAATTGCACGGACAACATTGCTATATCCTTTGAGTCTTGCAAGATCAAGTGCAGTTTGATCTTTCAAATCCATCACCAACGCATTAGCTAAAAATCAAGATAGTTAATATCGTCTTCTAAGCAAGCAAGTGACACGTAACAAAAGTAACTGATGGATTTAAGTAGCAACAACTCACCGCCATTCAAAAGGAGTAGCTTGACCATCTGCTCTAAACCTCTTTTTGCAGCAAACTGCAGAGGAGTTCCGGGATAAAAGGCTGAAAGAATATATATATATCCAAAAATGAGGACATTATTAAATATATACAACCATACATTTAGAAGCAAACGAGGATAAAGTAACGCACCCAAAGTTATACTATTCACATCAGCACCCAACTCTATCAACGTTTTCGCAGCATCATATAGTTGCGGATTCATAGAAGCCATCATTAAAGGCGTCATTCCTTTCATATCCCTCCACTACACAAAAAACAACAACAAAGTTCAATCAGAAGTAACATAGTAGTATAAATATCGTAAAACGGTGACGTCGCCGTTTTAAATCTCGTAAATAGTTGCTACATTACAAATTGGTAGTAATTATATATATATACCTCAAGATCAGCGCCTTCATTACGAAGCGCTTTGATGCCTTGAGAATTACCGTGACGGACTTGTTGATACAAAAGCTTGCCTTTGGAATGATGTAAACCCATTCTAGTTTAATTTAATTTTATGTAAATTAGGGTTTTTCAAGGTGTTTGGTTTGAATTTAGCGATCCATAGGAATTATTATATATAATCAATATGATTGGCGGTGGATTGGGTTATCCTAGCCAAGAGTCAATTACTCGGGCTTTTCCCGCGGTTTTTTTTTTTCATAATTTTTCTATATCTTTAAATAATCTATGTATTTTGTTTAAGGATTTTTTATAATAAGTTAGATTAAAGTAGGTATCAAGAAAAGAGGTGTTACTAATGTTAATATACATAAAAGTTATTAAAATTTGCAAAAAGGTTGTCTTAAGTTTCAAAACTATCACTTAACTTATTCAAGTTGTTAAATTTCTTACTTTCTTGTTTATAACCTATGATAATCGGTTAAATCCGATGTGACAGTGGTTTATATTTGAGTTAATATACAAAGAAGTAACTAATGTTTGAGAAAAACGTTTGCCTAAGTTACTAAAGTTTCAAAAACATTATTTATTATAGAGTTAAATTGCATAAATCGTCCCTGAAATTTGGCCAAATTGCATGGTTCGTCCCAAACATTACGATAGTGCAAGGATAGTCCATGTGGGGAAACCTTTGATGCAACTTTCGTCCCCACAGGAACCATACTTGCACCAAAAGTTTTCCCACAAAGACGATACTTGCACCAAAGGTTTTCCAGGGACGCTCCTTGCACTTTCGTAACGTTTGGGACGAAACATGCAATTTGGCCAAATTTCAAGGACGGTTATGCAATTTACTCTTTATTATAAAGGGTTTATTTCTATTATTATTTTATTTATTTATTTTACTTTATCAATGTTTTCGCAACATCATATAGTTGCGGATTCATAAAAGCCACCATTAAAGGCGTCATTCCTTTCATATCCCTCCACTACCCCAAAAAAACAACCAAGTTCAATCAGAAGAGGCAAAAAAAAACAATTTTGCATGTGAATTATATTTTTTATAAGATTTATATATACCTCAAGTTACAAAAGCTTGCCTTTGGATTAATGCAAACCCATTACACGGACGGAGCCATGATTTAGTATTAAAGGGGTTAAAGTTTGGCGTAAATGGTAACGAAGAAGATTCAATCATACTATAGACTAATATGGTGGTTTTTTGAAAGAGATTCAAACATATTACTTTAAGCATAACTAAATTGATAAATTATAAAACTAGAGGGGTTAAAGTTGAACTTTTTAATAAAAGTACACCGCTTCCACTAAATCACTAACAATAAAATAAAGACTTTCTTTCTTGGTTCATCTTCCTGATAAGAAATACAGATCTCAAAACCACCGTTCAAACAAGAATACCATTTTTACTGGTATTATTCATTGAATTGCTTCTTGTCTTTCGTTCTTATCACATAGATGTAAGGTGGTTCCCGATCTAATTCTAAAGTAGGTTCTAGTTTTTCTTATACATACCTTCTAAACGTCTTCAGATCTCTAAAGCGGTTTCTAAGAACCAACTTGTCATGGGGTAGGTCTGCCAGTGTTGGGGGTGGCCGAGCACCCTCCAGCCCCCCCACTGGCTCCGTCTCTAACCCATTTTAATTTGATTTAAATTAGGGGTTTTTGAAGGTGTTTGGTTTGAATTTAGCGATCCAATGACGAGACGCGGATTGAGTTTTTTTTGGAGCACCATAGGAATTATTAGGGCAAATAACCTATTTAAGCATCATACTTGTCACAAAAAGCAGTTCGACGTAGCGAATAAAAAAAATAACCCTTTTGGCTACTAAACTTGGCTAGTTTGTCCCTTATTGGTCATTTTACCTCCACCTCATCCGGTTAGTGCCACTTTGGCAGTTATTTGGCCACGTCATTTTGCCACCTAATAAATATATTAATATTTTTTTTCCACCTCACTTATATCCCAAATCCTTCCACCTACTATACCTCGAACATAGCCTTATCTCCTTTGAAAAAAAGCATCATCAAACTCATCCCAATCCATATCTTCACCCAAAAGCTTATCACACAGAACCGGCACTTTCACTCCACAGACAGGACACGTGGCAGCAGCCTTAGCACCCAACACCTTGTCAACAATACACTCCTTATGAAACACATGCTTACACCTCATCTCCTTCACTTCTTTCCCAACAAGATCCTCCAAGCAAATGTGACATTTTTCATTTTTAGGGGGTGACGTCACCGTTGGTAAGGCTTCGATGGCTAGTTTTGATCTCTTGTTTTGTTTGCGCTGACAGGACTCGACACGGGAGCGATGGACGGAGAATCGTTTGTTGGTTTCCTCGGGATTTGATTTGAGGGAATCGATAAAGATTTGACCAAGATTTGATTTGATTTGCGCTGACAGCCAAACAATGGTAATTAAGTTTAATGGGTCAAAATGGGTTCAGGTTGAAATAAGTAGCCGATTTGTGTTACAAAAACATATTGTCAAAATAATAATCTGAATCTTAGAGTAAAATCACTTTTGAGGTGGTTTGTATGCCTTAATAATATATAATGGCTGAATCTCAACCCATTTGACATGTTCCAGATTCAGCTAGATGTGTTAATGGAAATTCAAGGACAAATAGTAGGTGGAAGGATTTGGGATATAAGTGAGGTGGAAAAAAAATAATATATTTAATAGGTGGCAAAATGACGTGGCCAAATAACTGCCAAAGTGGCACTAACCGGATGAGGTGGAGGTAAAATGACCAATAAGGGACAAACTAGCCATGTTTAGTAGCCAAAAGGGCTATTTTTTTTATTCGCTACGTCGAACTGCTTTTTGTGACAAGTATGATGCTTAAATATGTTATTTGCCCGAATTATTAATATATATAATAAACAAATGTTTTTTTGAAATTTATACATGTCATTAATGCCACATGTAGACCTTGTCACGTCATAAATGTCATGTCACAAAAGCCAGTTGTCATATAAAATTTACACATTGTTGATTGCTCCCTTATTGCTTGCTTTGGTTTACAGTGTTTAATAAATTTTTACAATTTCCATTTTATTTTCCATGATTAACAAATAAGATCATATATTGTGATTTTGGTTCCTTTTAGTTCTCAACCTTCAAGTTTCATTGGTACGAAATTTTAAAATTTCATTACTTCTCTTCATCTTTAATATTGCTCTTATGATTCGCAAGTGTATATATGTCCAATTGTAAAGAAATGTATATGAATGAAATATGATATTTTTATGATTTAATTTGTTCAATTACTCTAATTCTATATTTTTTCTTTTTGCATTCATCCTACAATTCGATCTTGATTTGGGTTTGCAACCCGAAGTAAAATTGTCAATCTTATTAAAGTTTCAAAACCCATTATAAAAGGTAACTCGATTAGATTTTTATTATTGTTATTATTATTATTTTTTAATTTTTTTATGATGCCGATAACAAAAATTGTTTGACTTTGTCTGATATTTAACACGATTAGGATTTGCAACGGGATGTATAGCATAACATGTTTTTGTCTAATTTATGAAGGTTTATAATCCCTATGCAATGGAAAATGGTATGTATGGCTTCTTTATCAATAGTTATAACTAAAAAATATTTTCTAAAACTAAAGTATTTAAACAAAGGGGTATTTGAAGAAGTCCACAACATGTGTTTAACAAAATGTTTCTCAAGGGTTCAATCCAAAGCTCATCCTATAATCATAGCTTGCACTAAAGTTTTGGTAACACACAAAAAACACGTTGATTGCATCATTAATAAAGAAAACAAAGTGAAAATATACGTTCCATGTTTGTTACACTCGTTTAGTGCCATTGGTCTATTTGTGAAAGCTGGATTTTGTTATTACTAACTCCAACCGAAGACCCGATTAAATTAAGGGCCCTTAATTAATCGTTCCAAATAGGTTTTTGTTAACTCCCTGTTAATGTAACTAAATTGAATTAGTTTATTTTGTATAGATAGCCAATGTATACGCGTATGTAAATAACCTCGTAGGCTTATGAATATCTTATTTGATTCGATTAGGTGCTACAAGACTTATATAAGCTTTATGTATGATCTTAAGCTCATGAATTATTGTTAGGTTATGTAATTCCATAATAAAATATATGCTAAAAAGAATCATCCATACTCCTACATAAATAAGGACTCATGTTGCAGATTGATGAATTAAGAAAAGTTATTATTGAATGAGGACTCATTCTTGGAATGAGAACTCTACTTATGGTGTTGAACATTCGGAACCAACATAAGAGGCTATATGACATGGGAGTACTTAAAGACTACACATTTCAAAAAAATGTTGATAGAGTCGCTTTGTGATTTGGATCCTAGGTGTTTTGCTTGAATTATATTTACTTGTGAACTAAGGCGATGGAGTATGTGTAAGTTGTTTAGTATTACAACGTTCATATTCTACTACCTTGTAGTCATCTTTTAATTTTGTTAATACAAATAAACCGTAAAAACGTTTATTCATATTTAGCGATCTCTTTGTGTTTTATTGATAACAAATATAAAGTTATCATAAGTAAAATTATAAGAATACATGTTATTTTTGTAGAGTATATACATTTGGTCATTCACATAAAATGTTGTAATAATTCATTGTTTGTAATAGTTTATGTAATAGGATGGGTAATATCCAAGACCCATGACCCATACCTATAGAGCTAATCCATAACCTTCCACGCCTTCAGCAATAACAACTATAAACCCTAACTACTTTTTTTTAATCTAATACAAATTCACCGAAATTGAAGTGCGTGAGTGCACATGATTACAATTTGTTACATTTTCAACTAATAACATTTCACAACTGCAACAATAACATCATATATCGACCTAAACTACTCATTTAATCTAAATGATAACGAAAACTAAATGCATGTGTCCCTTAGACTACTAAACATTTTAAAACTTGTTGAAGCTACTAAATAATGTGATCGAGGCTTGTAAAGCTTAAAACAATAGTAACAAACTAAAACATTCATATAATAATCATACGCAACACGAATTCAAGTTAAAAATGAATGTGAATCAAGGCTTAATTTCTAATTAGGCATTGCATTAGTAGCTTGTATATATAACTATCCAATTACACCAATTTTATCTATCACGTAATAGTAACTTTTATATATCTATGATCTATTAGTATTATAAATAAAGGGAAAATGACAAAAAAAATGCATCGAACTTAACACCTTTTGTGATTGTGTGTAGCCAACTATTTTTTTTTCATTGTAACACAAACCTTTTGAATTTTTGTCATTGTATATACGATTTCCAACGTGTCACAACACGTGGGCGCTAACTCATCGGGGTGTTACACGTGGACTTCAACTCATTTACCCACTATTTCTTTTAGGGATAATAACAAAAAAATGTATGGAACTTGACCATTTTTGTCATTGTAACACAAACCTTTTGAATTTGTGTTAATGTATGTATCCAGTCAATCTAAACTTGGCATCGTTAGTCCTTTATACTAACGACCGTTAGCACATAACTTAAATTTCGTTTTCTTACGTTTTCATCCCTTTTTATACGTTTTCATTTGTTTTCTTACTTTTTCATCCGTTTTTATACATTTTCGTCTATTTTCTTACGTTTTCGTCCGTTTTTATATACTTTCATCCGTGTAAAATGAAACAAAGACGTGTAAAAATAGACGAAAACATGTAAAATCAAATGAAGACGTGTCAAAACAGACGAGCACGCGTAAATCGAAAGCGTGTAAATCGAGAAAGCGTGTAAAATCGAGACCAGCGGGTAAAATGGACGAGCGTATAACGGACTAACGTTGCATTAATAAAATAAGCGGACGTGTGTAGCTATAAAAACGAATGAAAACGTACAAAATGAAAACGTACAAAAACAGATGAAAGCATATAAAAACGTACAAAAACGTAAAAAAAAAATAGGCGAAAACGTATAAAAACATAAGAAAATGAACGAAAAATGTACAAAAACGGATGGAAACGTAAGAAAACGAACGAAAACATATACAAAGGGATGAAAACGTAAGAATTTTTTTTAAGTTATGTGCTAACGGCCGTTAGTATAAAGGACTAACGATGCCATGTTTAGATTGACTGGATACATACATTAACAAAAATTCAAAAAGGTTTGTGTTACAATGACAAAAGTGGTCAAGTTCGATACATTTTTTTGTTATTATCCCTAAAAAGAAATAGTGGGTAAATGAGTTGGCATTCCACGTGTAACACCCCGATGAGTTGGCAGTCCACGTGTTGTGACACGTTGGAAATCATACATACAATGACAAATTTTCAAAAGGTTTGTGTTACAATGAAAAAAAAAAATAGTTGGCTACACACAATCACAAAAGGTGTCTAGTTCGATGCATTTTTTTGTCATTTTCCCATAAATAAATGATAAAAAGATAACTTGCTACTATACAAATTTAATATATATTCAACATATTGTATGTTAGAAAATATTTAATTTAGTCACTATACTAATTTTTTAATGTACAACATCTGATGTAACAATTTTCTCTTATATGGATTCATCTACATGTACATTTAATTATTATTTTTTCTTTCAAAAATACAAAATAAATTTAAATATATCAACAACTCAACACTTCTCTACCCCGGCCTTCCTTCACTCTTCACAATTAACATATAATACCATCATCTGCTGCTACTGTACCACCAACATCGTCCCACCACAACCACTTGACCAGATTCCCACCACCGCCGCCATCCTACACCACCACAGTCGTTGTCGGACCTTCCTTACTACCGTCGTCACCGCCCCTTTTGCAAGAGTAACATAGGACTCTGGTCTACAATATATTTATGTATAAAGACATATATGCATATATTTTGAGGATCTTTTCATATAAAATTTTAGTGCTTAAGATTAGCAATGGTATGTTTATGGTATTTTTTTAACTGTTTAGATTTTCTGGAATCATCTTCTACAATGTATAGTGTTTGAAGATGATGAACCTATGGTTTAGTGAAATACTAAAAGAAATCAGCAATATCATTATCTTGACAGCAACCAACAAAAATAATACAAAGATTATCCCACCAAACCATTGACTCAAGTGCATTAAAATTAAGAGAATTCATATAAGTTTCCTAAAAAGATAATCAAACTGCATATAACCAAAGTCAAATGACATTCGAGTATAAAAATTATGCCTTTTTTTCATGTCAGTTTCAATAGCACAGAAGTGTAGTAACTATGCTTTGCAGCACGTATTCATTTGAAACATGGCTATTGCAATCCCATAAAAATAATTCAAAGTTGTGACGACGCATCTTCCTTTGTCTTTTCATATATAGCCCAATAATTGTTCTATAAACAACTTGACCAAAAATAGATTGTGTAAATCTAGAAAAGGTGCCTCTAGGTAGAGGTGAACAAAAAAACCGAAAACCGGTTTAGAGAAAACCGGTTTCTCAAAACCGATCCGCCGGTTTCATAACGGTTATCATTTTTTTTCAAGATCGGTTTGAAAACCGGTTTAAACCGGTCCGGTTTAGAAAACCGGTTTTTGAAACCGGATTGATCCGGTTTTCTTATAATGTAGTGAATCGTTTTGTGTGATTATGATGACTAGTAGAAACTTGTCCTTGCTGTCGAAAAAGGTTTTGTTGCGCTAGAAGATAATTTTCCGGTGTCCACCATTGTTGGTGGTTGCAAGTTGCAGTGGTGATTGGGGACGAAGACTTTTGATGGAGAAGACATCAAAAATAAAATGTGTTCCTAGGGACTAGGGAGCAATGGAGTATAGATAGATAAATAAGCATCTTCCCAATGTTAGTACTGTAGAGTGTAGACATGTACTACACTATAGTTGTATTTTGGTTTTATTTACTAGTAATTTATTGTTGGTTTTTGGTTTTCGTAAAAAAGAAAAATAATAATAAAAAAGAGTTAATGGCGAGTAGGTGGATTTGACAGCATAGGCTAGACCGCTAGACACCATAGCATTTGAAAAAATTGAATTTGTAGTAGATGGGTTAATATGTTTTATATAAAATGTGAATTTGTACTTCGAGCTTTTATTTCTTGTTATAGTACTTTAGCTTTTAAATCAAATTTTGTAGTAGATAGGTTAAATTAATGCTTTTGTCCTTTCTTTTATTGAGCTTATATATTCAGTAGTAGATTTATAATAAGAGTGTTAAGTGTTAAGGGTAAATACATTTTCAAAAAATACAAAACATTCTTTGTAAGCGCAAAAAACGCTTTTAGAAAATGGCATCCGGATGTGGGCAATCTCAAGCTTCCGTTGGGAATTCGTCAACCCAACTCACGGTGGTTTCTATCTTATCGACGAATAGAAACCCGGAAATTTGGTCAAACTTCGATTCGTGTAGGATGTCGGACGGTTCGGAAAAAGCAAGATGTAAGAAATGTGGGGGTCTTTTCAATCATGACGGAAACCCAATTTCCAGTTTTAGCCGCCATAGCCCGTGACCTACTAACGGTCCAAGCAAGTACGGTAGCTTCGGAATCCGCCTTTTCGGTTAGTGGGAGGGTTATATCACCGAGAAGATCAAAACTCACTCCGATATAGGTGGAAACTAGTATTTGTTTGAAAGACTACGGATTCAACATATATCACCACTCGAAGGTGAATTGGAACAGGTTGAAGAAGAAATACACTTGGAAGAAATATTGAGTGGTATGGCTTTACTCCTAACGAAGACGAATAGTTCAAGACGTTATTTTTATTTTATTCGTGTAGGATATTGGATTTCACAAACACATCATAACATAATAATATTAGGCGTATGGTTTAAGAGTTTAGAGAGAAAGTAGAAGGTGGGAGCCTTTCTAGAGAGAAATTAAACAAAGAAAGAAAGGTTAGATTGGTGAAGGTCCAACCTCTACCTTGGGAGGTAGAGGTATTTATAGTTACATACTACCGTCCTCCTTGGATGTGGATCGGGGCATCTGGTGGGTAAAGACCGTCCTTCCTCACGGTGTTACACTAAACTATTCTATGCTACAAACTAACTAATAAACAATAAATAACGATATGTCTACGAGCTAACTTGTGCTAGACTATAGTTGGGGTGAACGACACTTCACCATGGAATTTCTAATTCCTAACAATCTCCCCCTAAGGGAGGTCACCCCATGATTTACATTTTGAATCCTAACATTCTATTTTATCATTAGTCTTGAGCTCGTAGACTTTAATTCTTCAACATCTGCATCTTTGTGCTTTAGCAGTGATTCTTCAAAGTCCGACTGCTTTGTACTTTCAGTGGAGGCCTTTAACTGATCCACGTCTTGATGATCTTTGAGCTTTCTTTGAGATCATCGACCACCAGTAAATCTCTGGATCACCCTTTTGTTGTGTTGCCTTCATGTGATGTTGTGACTTTTGGACCGACATGCTCACACTTTTGGATCATGACATCTTTCCATCGAGTAGCGAGCTTTCTTGGTTCATGATATTTGCGGCGTAGCGTAAGCATAGTATAAAAATATCGATCCGGTTATGTAGATATGCACGGTCATGATTTCTTCAATTAAGTGTGGATGTTGTGAGCATGCGGCTTTGGATTGAAGCCTCGATTACGATCACCGCAACCGTCAAATGTACCGCAAACAACAGTTAGCAATAAAACACACGAAAATGTCTTTGATCACTTCGTTGAATTGAGGTATACTGACCACGGTTCCCGTTGATCGATTACAAATCTTGCTGTGATCGGTGGGATTCCTAAGAATCTCCTTGACGGGTTTCGCGGTTGTTCTAGTGTTCTCAAACCGAACGTCTCAAAGAAGACAACAGAGTAAGTGAACCGGTGAATTGAGATTCAGCGATTGATGAAAAATTGATTTGAAAACAATCCCGTATTGCTTAGAAGAAAGAGTTTTGAAATCTGACGAAGGTTTTATGAGAAAGATCAATTTTCAATCAAAATACCTTTTGTATTAGAAAATGAGTACACATTCGATGTGCTAGAGAAAGAAGAGATTTACACATCGAGCGGTTTTCCAAAAGTATTTTTTTCAATCGAGATACTTTTGAATTTGAAAATGAATACACATTCGACGTGCTAGAAAAGAAGATTTGCACATCGAGCGGTTTTCCAAAAGCATTCATCAAATCCATTCTGGACCAAGGTTGATTCAAGATTGAATATCCCCATCGTTTCTATCCGGTTGTCACAAGATTGATCTTACGAGAAGATCTCACATGTCACCACCAAGAGCTTGTTTGATGTTGGCTCTAGAAGGATTTCCATCTTCATCGTGAATATTTACATATCACTCGGATGTTACGGCAATACCACAAGGATAATGCGTGGGACTCTTAATATATATTCTTACTTTCCACATTGTGTGAAACAACAAGTCTTCATTAATTTTGTGTCCTAATGAGATATTGTAGATGATCTCTTGGCTATAGACTCAATAGTGCACATTTGGTTCCTATCTTGGAGACTAGGGAGGGTCTCCTTCTTCAATATCAACAATCTCTAAGAGAAAGTCGATAGATAATGTCGGTTCCCGTGAGAATGAAACAAGTCCTTTAAGAGGAACTTGAGTAGCTTGGGAAGTTTAGTGCGATGCGTCCTTGGGTCCATGACGTCTTGTCTTCAATACCGGTGTTACCTTAGTAAACACCAAGTAGCATATGTATTGAACCCTTCACGCCCTAATGTTGAATTATTGGAGGGCTATTTCTTTTCACCCTTTTCTCATTCATTTCTTTTCATTCTTCAACCCTTCGCTTACCGTGACTTCATCACTAGAACCTTGTTGGGTTTATTCGATTACTAGCTCTCTCGATCCGCCTCTTCCCATATTCTCATTTTCTCCTTTATTTTCATCATACCTAAGGACTTCTACACTATCTAGTGGATTGTCCACAGGTAGATCCTCGGTTACTGCTGGATCGTGGGAACAAATACCTAACCTAACCATCCTTATAACTCCATACATAAAGTAAAATGGCCGGTCTTTTGGTACAGTTCATTTCTTCCTTGAAACCAATTGAAAAATCATTTGGAAAAACAATCAAGGTACTTGTGATACGAGATCAAAGCATTTCGTACCTTAATAGTTTTGATCATTTATAAAACCTCCCCCTCAACATGTGCATATGATTTAGAAATTGTTTAGCACATGGAGGCAAGAGGACTTTGAAATATTTTCTTTGATCACAATTTTCATGGAAAAAGCCATTTGATTTTCTTGGTAAATTCTCCCCTCAATATGTGCGTGGGATATTTGAAATCATTTTATCACATAGAGAAAGAGTTCATTTGAAGTACATCCACGATCACAAATTCCATTAAGAAACCATTTACAACTCAATCAAGGTACTTTATGTTAAAACATAAAAGCATTTGCACCTTGATAGTTTATTTTCTTTTGAAATGCTCCCCTCAATATGTGCTTGAGATTGAAAGCGTTTAGCACATATGAGAGAGCGACTGCACATGAGTCAAAACGATCACTTGTTATCGTTTCATATTTAAATCACATTTTCTCCCCGATCAAAAATATCAAATCCTTTGAGATTTTGGATCCCAAGTGATTAAATAGGTTTAGAAAACATGGGAGAAAGCGTGTTCGATTAATTTAATTACGATAGTGGAAGAGATTTAGACATTAAAGATTGTTAGTGTCGGTATGATAATTTTTAAGAGATCTTTTAGGTAAAATAAAACATTTTCACAATCAAACAAGAACATAAAAGATTTCATTTTGAAAGACCTTTAACCTTTGAAGAAAATCATACCATGACATAACATTAAATCTTTAGATCACCACTTATTATAACGTACAAACGGACTTGATAGATGAAATATCGTTTGAAAATATTTAATTTTAAATCACTCTCCCCTCGATCGATGACCGTAGTCGATGATTGAGTGCCTTAGGTTTTGATAAAATGAAGTCCGGTGATTTTGAATTTAGTCAATTTATTTTCAAAACAATATTTTCCATTTTCAAAACAATTTTAATCAAATTTTCAAAATTGTTTAAAAATGGTATCTGCATAAAGATCGTTAGGTGGTTGAGAAGCTTCGTTGATCTTTGTAGGCGGGAAGAAAACCGTCTGCGGATGCGGTGAGACTTCTTCGTTGCATTTAATGCCAAGCGAGGTCAAATTAAGCTCCGTTTCTTCAATCACTTAGAAAACCATCTCTGCGATGCGTTGAGATCTCTTCGTTGCATTTTTCATGCCAACACTCCATAGAAGTCCAATTAAGCTCCGTTTCTTCATTTGTCAACCCAAGATATAGTTACCCTTTCCTTCGGCATCCAATCATCTTCAATTGTGGGATCCGGATCGGGAACATTCTTTTATACCATGATATACGCATCGTTAGTGAACATACATACGAGATATATGGTGGTCGACATCACCAAACAAACAATCGACTAATAAAAGTCAATTCAACATATCAATCAGTTCATATAAAGTATGGGAATTATGTGTTCATCAAACTCTAATCATCTAATCCTAACAATCATATCCTGGGCACCTAGTCCTTCAACATAGGTTAACATCATTTTTAATTAAGCATATAGGATATTTAAGAAAGCTCGTTAGATGATGTAAATTTGAAAACATTCTCTCCCTCAATCAATGACTCATTTCATAAAAAGTTTTAAAAGCCACAAGTCATTGATTGAGTTTGCAAATTTATGAAAACTCAAACCGATTGTTTTAAAGCAACTCATTTACCACCATTTTGTTAAAACAAATATTTTCTCGAAGAATTTTTGAAGGAAAATATTTGAGTAAAACAATGATCCTTGACATACTTTCCTCATTTTGTTTTAGGATAAGTGCACAAAATATTTTGAAAATATGTTTAGTGCGGACTTTCCTTCCTTGAAGATCGGTTGCTATCTCAAATAATAGCAAGCCATGGTTTAAATCACAGAGTTCTGATCAAGTAGCGTAAGCCATTTGATTTATGACATGTTTTGAAAGGAAATATTTACACCTCCTGCTCGAACTTCATCTATGGTCCCGTGCCATTGTTGAATGACATTTCTAAGACCGCAGATGTTATCGATACGGAAGACATGTCATGAGAAACATATTTTGGTATTTTCAATTTTCGATTTTTATGGGCTTTTGTTGATTTTATATTTTTCTATTTTGTTTTGTTGGTTTTATATTTTGTATTTTGCTTTTGAAAATATTTACAACGATAGAGAAATATTTTAAGAAGATGATGATACAGTGCGAGATAAGGAAATCGTTCAGACTTTGTAGAAGATAGAAGTCATCATCTTTAAACTTTCACCACCAAAGCATTCGAGGCTCTTAAATCGTCGCAAGAACTTGAGCCTTCAAAAAATGAATCTTTGGTAGCTTCCCCCCAAACTGACAATCCACGTAAAAAGACCATTTCCCCCAAGAAGAAGAAGTGAAGCAAACAGTCAAATTATATGAAGCTCAAGGACCCAAAGAAACATGAAAACACCGAAGTAACAAGTTGAACCAGTGATCCTTTCTGCGGTTATCAAACTCGGGATACATGATTAAGCCCGATCACATGAACTGTTGTGCATCCCGATGTAAACATCATTCTGCGGTTGTGCGATTAAATGCATGCGGAGAACAATATATCAACATCTTCAATTCACCAAATGCATTCTAGTTATTTTACATATAACCAATCGACCCATAATGTACACATGTACCCAACCGAGTGGAGACTATGACATCCAAGTAACATGTTGAATCATGATTATCTCTCGGATATCAACTCGGAATAATCGAATAAGCTCGATCAAGTGATCATGTTGTAAGTCCTTGATGTACACAAATCTCTCCCGATGGTTGTGATCTCATCGAAATCATCATTACATAGTGTACATGAAGCAATAACGAAGCACTTTATCATAACCATATCGAAGATGTCGATAAGCAATATCATCTCACGCTCCAAATATTCTTCTCATATTTCTTCCAACCGAACCTTGAAGTAACACATACCAAAGTCTCGAGACCACTTCCCCTGTTGGAATCACTCTAAACCATAATCAAGTGTTAGTAATTATTATGTAATAGTTAGCTTTATTATGGCCTTTATGTTTGTTATTAGCCTTAAGCTTATGTAGAAGGCCCATGAGCTTAGGCCCAAGCCCATTAAAGAAAGGATGAAAACTAGGAGTGTTGCCCTAGCTTTCCTCCTATAAATACTCTTGTAAACCCTCATTTGAGGGTTGGTTGTTCAAGTTTTTCTCTCATCACATATCTTACGCATAACCGTATTATTGTTTTGTATGTGTGTGTGTTTTACTTGTTCAATCGCCTCATCTCTTTCTTATAAGCTTGTGTTTGTAAAACTAGTGACCTAACAATGGTATCAATCGCCTAATAGTTGAGTGAGCGTATTGTTTGAAGTGAGTTTTGGTCTCACGCTAACTTATGCGTATACCTCACCTTTGGCTTGATCAAAAGCGTATTTTTACACTTTTGAATCCAAGATTCTTGTACTTTCAACATTTTAAGGTGTTAAAATACTTGTTTTGGCAAAAGTTTCAAACTTTATCGTGGATAGTTGTTTTCATCTAGTTTTGAGCGTGGGTGTAGTTCTACACGTAATGCTTTAGAGGCTTTGGTTCATCAAGTTTCACACTTTTGTGTATTTTGGTGTTATTGAAGCTATTTTATCACTCAAAACTGGTTTAGAAACACTTTTGGACAGAATCAAAGTTACGAGCATTTCTACGCGTAGTAAAACCCTAAAACTACGCGTAAGTGCTTCCTTGGTTTGATCTTCATTTTAGTGGTTTATTCCGTGTTTTGTTACTTGGATAAGTCCGAAAATCGTCGACTTTGGATATCTTTTGCCTTTGTGATAGTGTAAAAGATCATTTGGGCAAAACCCTAAAATTACGCATAAGCATAAGCTACGGCGTAGAAATCCGCCTAAGATTTTTCTTACGCCTAAGCCTAGTCTTACGCATAAGAAAATCCTCGCCTAATTTTGTCTACGCCTAACTTTAGTGCTTTTCCTACTACAGCGTAAGCTAAATCCTCTGCAGAACTCCTTATTATTCTGCGTAACTTTGGTGTTTTTACGCATAAGTGCTACTTGGTTCTTGTCTTTTCTCGCCTAAGGACACTTCATCAACAAAGGTTCATTCGACTACAAAGATCCATTTTACCAACACAAGTTTTCAACATGTCTTAACCACCATACTCTAACTATTTCCTTACACTTATCCCCAACGACAACAACAACTAAGTCCACAACATCAACAATGGAATCAACAACAAGCATTTTATCAACAACAATTTAATCAACAACATACTCCACAACTTGGTGCAATTCCCCACCACAAATGGTTCAAACACCGCCAAGTCTTCAAGTTCAACCATACACAGTGAATTCAATCAACATCCATCAAGGAACACTATGAAGGAACCCACTTGGTTTGCAAAGATGTGTGAAGCTTTAAGCGACCAACAATCAATTCATGAAGTGGATCACTTGATAGACCTCCAATGCTCACTCCGAAACTACGATCAATGGGTGATAAGGTTCTTTAGGTTTTGTGATCCGAAGACACATGGAAAGTTCTTAAAGAAGGTTATATTGGAAGGTCCATTTGAGATGCTCATGTCATTGTACCCGGAGATCCTCGCTATTCCACCAAGAGATGAACAAACAAACATTGCTACGATTGCGGATCTAAATCCAACAGAACTTCTACACTATGAAGGCGATGAGCTTGCAATGCAATATATCCTTTTAGGATTACCTAACCCAATTCTTCAAGTGTTGATGCTCAAAGACTACAAAGGAAATGTGGGACCATATTTATCTTCTCATGGAAGGATCAGACTCAATCGGGAGGATTTGGAATCCAAAATTTACTTGGCTTATGAACACTTCATGATTGAACACGGAGAGACACTAGAGTCTTATCATCATCGATTTTCGGACATCATCAATGATTTGGATAAACACAATATCATCATGCCAAGAATTGCGGTGAATACTAAGTTCTGAGTAGTCTTGGTCTCGAATGGGAGAAGTATGTCATTTTCTCCGTCAAGCGAAGAACATGCATCATTCTACATATGGATTGTTGTACGATTACTTGAAGCCTCATGAAAAGGAAGTTGATCGGGAAAGGATTCTCCGTGCTCAAATTGCTCCACCCACACATCAGGAAAATCAACAACTTGCCTTATATGCTCAACAAAGTTATCCTCCTCGACAAGCAACTCAACCAACTTCCTCGGTCACACCAAGCGATCCATCACGGCAATCTCAACAAAATCAATTGGTTCCTTACAACAACAACAATGATCAAGCACTTCATAGTCAAACTAATGAGGAATCCGATCCGTTCGAAGCATTGCAACGAGGATTTGTTATGATTGCTAATGCTTTTAGCCGTTATACAAACAAATCCAACAATCGTATTCGTTCCTCATCAATACACGAAATCGGTTGTTGTGAACAATGGACGAGTTGAAGTTCGAATCGTGGTTATGGTCATCAAATGGGAGGTGGTCAAGGGTTTAATGCTATGGGTAGGAATAACAACGAGCTCAAGTGGTAGAACAGAAATGCTCGAGTGGGTTGAATGGTCTTGATGCTATAACCGCAATGAGAAGGACACTGGCTAATGCATGCCCAAAGCCAAGGACTAGGGGCGGTGCTTACTTCAAAGAGGCTCTTCTTTGGCTCTTAAGGATGAAGTCGGTGGATCTCTCACAAACAAAGAACAGAGCTTTATGGCGGATGCGACTCGATGATGATATGGAGGACTTGCGAGCCAATGCACACATTATGTTGATGGCTAATATGCATGAGTTACACATGAGTGAAACAGGCCCAGTGTATGACATCGATGGCTTGTCTCGTGCACCGAACAAACTATAACACCGTAAAATTTCAAACAAATTTTAATAATCAACTATAGCAATTATGTTGCTAAGTTTCACTCTGTTTTCGAACCTATTTGGATCGAGAACGAGAAAGTTATCTCGGGATACGTGAGAATTTAGCTGTGCGATGGCACTAGTATAAACCTAATATACTTTTATCATGATTTCTATCATTTTATTAAAGATATGCGAATTGATGGTGATTTTTAACGGAAAAATAATTCTAAAAATATCTGCATGAGTTAAAAGTCTCGGAGAATTTTTATTTAGCACGAATGAATGTTCCAGTGTTAATTCATAAAAGTTTGACAACATTTCGTATACGGTCCACGGACTTGAAGTTCCCCACTCGACACACTCAAAATCTTTAAAGGTTGCAAGTTGTAATTTATCATTTATATAAAGACTAACCTAAACACGCATTCCTCACTTTTACCCTAACCCTAAACCTAAATATCTCTCCTCTCCTTCCTGCTTGACCGCCACCCTTCCTTCCACTTCCAAGCATCACCATCGTCGCCACTCGACCACCACTAGCGCCATTCAAGACGAGGGTGTTTGTTTGCTTAGCTTTGGAGCAAGGGTATTGTTTAGGGTCTCGTTTGGGTTCGTGTTAGTGTGTATGAACATGGGTCCGATTCATCCTCCTCATCTTTTCTTCTCAACTCGTTATCTCTTCATTCTTTCCTTTGTTATCTTGGTAAGTCGAAAGGTTAACTCGTGTTTCCACTTTTAATTTAAAATCCGATTAGAGCGAAGTGGTATGGTTTCGTGGACACAAAAGTTGTTAAAATATATATTTTTAGTTAAAACTTGTATGGTGTAAATCTTAGAACGGTTGTTTTGAAAGCCGAGTTGAGTTGACTCGATGAGTCGAGTCACCGATTGAGTCAACTCGGACTAAAACACCTTGGTCACTTGTTTCGTGTGGTATAGTTTTGTGTGGTAAAACTTGATAAAAACGTTTTTGAAACCGATATCGTGTTGTATAAGTGGTGAATTGGAATCAGTTATTGGCCTCGTGGTGATAAGTAATGGTTTAAAAATGTTTCTGGGTTGGTTTCGTGTATTAAGCTTCGTTAAAAGCGGGTTAAAGTGAATTATTAGTAGTATGGTATGGTGAAACCCATTTGAAAGGGTGTTAGTTTAGGCGTGTGATATATGGTCAAATTGGATGTGTTTCGTGTTGGTTTCGGATTAGCGGTGGAACACAAGGGTGATTTGTTTGTGTTCTAATGTTAAAGTCGTGTGATTCATCCGGCATATTCTTGAGCTTAGCTTTCAGTTTCGTCTACGGTGTGTTTGTTCCAAGGTCACGAGTAGGGTAAATATAATACTAATCGAGTGAATCATTTTTGTAACTAGTTGAATTGCTATGGTTATCATTGTCACAATCTTGGTCATGATCAGTTGAGCCTAATAAAACCACATAGTGTTATGTTTATTGACTTGTGTTTGGCTTGGTAACGAGACCCATAAGGGTGCTCGTTTGCGTGCGTGACGACTCAACAACACCCCCGAAGGGTGTGACTTGGTCTCGGGTTGGCAATAACACTAAGGGGTGTGCGTTTTCATATGTATTCGGGTGGATAATCAGGTGTTTGGTTAACTTTATCTTTAGGTGAATAATTAAATTTGAGACTAATCTATAATGATTATTCAGTTGTGAAACTAACAAAACTTAATGGTTCGTTTATTCGCGTATATTGGTACGTTTTGGTTAGTTGTCGGTTGTAACTTTGGGATATAATATTTGGCATTGACGATAATGATACTTAATGAGATTGGAAATACAAATTATGATTGGGATTATACACTTGATACTGGATTTCATAATGATTTGGACTTGGTCATTTATTGAAAATTGGATTTTATTAATTGTTAGACATATTACGTTTATTCGTATCGTTATTGGATTTTGCGGTATTAGACGTTGGACTTATTGGACACTTTGTGACTTAACGGTATAATATATTAGACTCTAATCGAATTTAATATATTAGACACGGAACAATCACAAACTATTCAATAAACTCAAGCTAATAATTACGTGAATGATAACAAAACAAAATTTATAAATAACGTAACTTCAAACTTGGTTTATTTAAAGTCACGATGGCTTTGGAATATTATATAAATGGACGCGTTATGCGAAAGTTATAAAACATTCTAAGTTATAATTTTAAATTTCAAATCTCTTTATCATTATAAAACCCAAGAATCTAAACAGTGTTCTTTAAAGTGGTAAAACATTTCTTTGTTTGAATTGCCAATTCAAACTTTTCATTATTTATAAAGCAATTTGTTTTATACAAGTTATTTGGGATTATTGGGTAAACACGAAACTTACCAATTAACTTACTTTCTTAGCATAATTATGTGCCTTTAGTTCCCCGACTTCTTACTGTTCATAGTCTTCTCGACTTAAGTCTTGGTCAACTCTTGACTATTCCTCGTAATATATTGGGATATATATTATGTTTGACGTGCGTTATATCTTTGGTGTGAGTTGCATCTTGGTTTACTTTTGGCGTGAGTTGTATGTCGAGTCTTGAATTTCTCACCACCACACGAAACGTTAAAACTAAACTTTTTGAGATATTGATAATGGATTTTTGAAATCTTTGATACGAGTATTCCACGAAAACTAAAACACGTTGTCTTTCGGATATTATATTATTTTACTCTTTGAGACGTATTTTGAGATAATACGTATACTATTAGGTCATGACGATATAGTACCTTTGTACTTGTACTCTTTGGATATCGACGTTCCTTCCTTCATGATTTGGTTGTACTTGCTCTTTGATGCCAGTCTTGTTAGTTGTGATTCTTGCGTTGATTCGTACCGAGGTGAGTTCATAGCCCCACTTTTACTCATTAAACTGCTTTTATAAACTCCTTGGGGAGAATACATGCTACTCCGCTTTTATGATCACAATTGCTTGAAAACCTGCTTGCTATACTTTTGATATTATGACTCGCCTAAGTTGTTTGCCAAAAGTCCCTACATCATGAACCATTAATCACTTGCGAGTGAACGCAAATATCGTGGATAGTACTATGGGAACTGACGACCCGACTTCGGTTATCGGAAATAACCGGCGCACTATATTGGTATCTCTATGTAATTGGCTATTACATCTCGGAGGGCAATTTTATTTACTTACACCGAATTTAGGTGTATGCGTTAGTTTGGTGTCATGAGCTTAGTGCAATAATATCAACTATCTTTTATGGGCGATAACAACGTAGCCCATGGCTTATCTTAAACTTGAAAATCTTGTGATCAACTGCTAATTACTAAACCTATGAATTCACTCAACCATTGTGTTGACTTTTTAGCATGTATTTTCGGGATGAAAAGGCGATAGCTAACTCGAGGCGCTTGGGCATTGGCATGGCATGGTCATAGATGACTCGATTTACTTAATGGGACCACATTTTGTTAATGAGCCATTTTCCGCAATAATTCAAACTTTGTAAACTTTGTTTTACTACAATAAATGAGATATTTTACGAAAAAGCTTTACTTTTCACTTTGTGTCATGATCCAATTGAGTAGCATCCCAAAAACCTTTTCTTCCGCTGCAAACCATTTTTGGGGGTGTTACAGTTGGTATCAGAGCCTTGGTTATAGAGAACTAGGAAATTTTCAAAACCTAGACTATAACCACTTTTACAAAAACTTAACCCTATGACCGACAAATGCACGCTTTGCTGTTGAATGCCTCACTTATGACTCGTTGAAGTCATCTTTGATAAGATTTGTGTTTTATTACTGACAACTTAACCTCACTATTAGCTATGATTGCTTTACTTATATGTATGTTTACGTACCACCGCACTCGCCTTCTCCCCACATAAATGAAATATTTGTTCCATCTTTCATACCAAACTTTAAAGACATTAGGGCATGTTACTAGTATAACTAAGCTAAGCATTGCAAGATTCATTGAACCTCGGGTGAATATAGCTTGATCACCTATATTCAACCGAGGACGATGGGACATAGCTGATCACCTATGTCCGACTCGTAGGTGAATGTTGCAATCGAAGGTAGTTATAATAGTGGTATGTCCACTTGACCTCCTGATTGACTTCTAAAAATGGTAAAATCTTCATGTGTGTTCATCATAAGAGTTACAAAGGGTTTACTCCTACACATCACACATTGACGTCACAACATTTTCTCACTACGATACTTTTCTTCTAAGTGGAACGCCTTTCTCATTACTACACTCTCTAAACTGACTATTTTACACCACTACCTTACGCCTCCGCGTCTACATCTTACTAGCAACGTGCATGGAGATTTGCCCGGCAGATGATGCACACTACCACTTCGCGCAAGGTCACCACGATGATCCATGTTGAAATGGACCACTTTACGCCACCACTTCGCCCATGCGCCTCGTTATGTATGAGATTTGCTTAGCAAATAATACATAATCAATGAAATGTTGCATGATGCGAGATAACGATTATGTTTACCATTTAGATTTTCTTAGCAGATTATGCGCGACTAACTAAATTTTATTCACCGCACGACATTACTCTATGTTTAGATTATATTTTTGGGTCGCTACAATACCATGTCTTTTGTTTCCCATCCCATCGACTTATCGTCTTCATTACGGAATCATTAAACCTCTATTACTAAATCATTGCAACCCATGTATCCATCATTCCGTCCTATTATCATTCTCTTAGACGTTGAGGTCGAAGTCGTCTCGTCATCCACTGCGGTAACAATGTCATCTCTACCCCAAAACTCGTACCCAATCGATGAACCAGATTTCTTCCATATCCGTTCTAGGAACAACACACCTCGACATCTACAAAGGGAACCCCTCGCTAAACATAAATAATAAACGACTAAAAGATATAAATCTTACAGCTCAAGTCACTTTTTGGGAACGAATTCCGAACTTTTCACTCATTCCTTTGAAATACCAACTATTTGTCCTACCTTCCCTCTTATGAGATAATTAACTTTGTCGTTGTCTAACGCAAACTGCTTTCAACTATTTTATCGACCATTTCACGGTCACTTTACAAAAGTCTTACTACTATGCCATTAAACCGAAAACTTACGACCTTACTAATACTTCATAAACAATGACCTTACTAATGCTTTTGCAAACTATTTTATTATAGAGTGATAAACTGATTAATTTCCTTACTCCTATTTTATGAAACAACAAGCAACTGCGATAGCAATTTGTAAACTATATTACGAATTTTTCCTGCAAGTTATATTACGGTCTTATAAACTATTTTACCCTTTTAGGAAGCCGTTCTAGCCACTGCCTGATTTAAAACTTGGTACTCTTACCCCCACGAACTATTCGCCTTTACTTTACTGACTATTTTAGTACCACCCCATAAACCACCTCGATATTAGTTGAACTACGAAATCTCCCAATTGTTTGACAAACAATAAATTATTTTCTTATAAGCTATTTTACAAATCATTTCACGAGTTGCCTTATAACCCGAATTGTGTCTTACCAAGATATTTCACTACCATTGACAAATCGTTTTCTATTACTTTATAAAGCGCTTTAAAATCACCTTACCAAGTTGTTGCTTTAATATCGAACCTCAAACTACGATTTATTATTAAACTGTAAATGAAAAAAAATATATATATATATATATATATATATATATATATATATATATATATATATATATATATATATATATATATATATATATATATATAGGAAGGGTTCTTTTCGAGAACCAAGAAAAGGTCGAGAACCATGAGAACCAAAGATCAACCAATCGATTTTTTGGATATTTAATTTTATTATTTAATTCAAAAGGGCATAATAGTAAAAGTACATTTTTATTTTGTTTTGATTTTTTGATAAAAAACGTTTTTTAGTTCCAAAATTTTAGGATTTTTTTTTTTTTTTTTTTTTTGAAAAATATTTTTTTTCATGATTTCAAAAAGTAAGATGCATATGTTTTTTCTCATATAAGTCAAGGTGCACATATGTTTTTTTAAATATGTGTTTTTCTTCGTAATGTAGTGTTCAATTGCTTAAATCACTTAAATTTTTCAATAGTTTTTTTTCAACATTTATGTTTTTTAAAAGTATGGTGCGTATGTGTTTCACTTAAGAAGATAGTTGCACATATGTTTTAGCGTACAATTCTTTAATATTCAAAAACTGAAATTCAATAACATAAACATTATACATATGTCTAAAAAATGCAAGTACAATATATCGATTATACATGTGTGCACTAATAATAATTAACGCAATAAGAGACTCTCGTGATCTTTGTATGTACATGTAGTCGCATTCGTCAATGTGCACATGTGTCTTTACATCTTTATCACAATCAAATTATCTTTAGAAGGTATATGTTTCTTTGAAGACACGTGTGCACTTCCTATATTGGTCATTATCCTCATCTTTATCAAACATATTCAATACACGAAAACATAAAAATGTTATTTATATCATAAACAACCAAAGACTCTTTTTACACAACCAAACTATGCACATTCTATATTAAATCACAAGTATACAACCAGATTCAAAATATATCTCATAACTATAAACATTCTACTTACCACTGCTTCCAGAGGCTTGATTGTAACCAGTTTGCACAGGTTCAAAATCGTCCTCACTGTCCTCAATGTCAGCATCAGTTGCTTCTTCAAATGTGTTCTCTTCAACAATAGGACCCTTCCCTTTATTTCTGTTACTCCTCTTCAAATCTGTATTTTCATTTTAACAAATATGTTATTCACAAGTGCACAACTATGACATTGTATTTAGACCATTTATATATAACATAAATCTATGAGTAAGTTATTGAAAAGAATAATACATATGTTATTTAGTTATCAACTCCTACCACATTGCATGTACACCAAAAATTCGAACATACACAGTCTAAAAGTATTCTAAACCAAGTATACATATGCTTATCTAATCATTATTTTGAAAATTTTATTCAAATAACAAAATCAAAACACAATTAACGACAAATTTACTTGCTATACACATGTACTTCCTAAAGGTTCTATTTAAATACCTTGATAAACATGTTAACCACAAATATACTTGCTACACACATGTATTCAAATACCTTGATAAAACATGTTAACCACCTTGATAATACATAAGCTTATCTAAGCTGTTAACGACATATGTACTTCCTAAAGGTTCTATTTAAATACCTTGATAAAACATGTTAACCACAAATATACTTGCTACACACATGTATTCACAAATGCATATGTGTATACACACCATATTTTAAACTAATATGAACTTCTATACACATATATTCCAAATTGCACCTCCTGTAAGAACATATTCAGTTCATGTACACATGTATTCTAGATAAAAACATATCTAAAAATCATTAACAAAGTAAAAAACACATGTATACTATCAAATCGAGTTACTATATAAACAAATGTACCTTCCATTTTTTTTAATAGTTATTAACAAATAAATAAACACAAGTATACTATATAATCTTGTTAATTAGAATATTTACAGATCTGCAACCTTTCACACTTACAGATCTGCAACCTTTCACACTTACAGATTTGCACCCATAGGCTTTAAAATACATATGCACACTTACAGATCTGCAACCTTTCAAATAACTGAACCACTTAGAATTAAAAGAAAAAAAAATGAGTCAAGATAAACATAAAATCCAAAAGAAACAGTAGGAGCATCTTCATTTGCGTTAAACACAACAGCCCATAAAAACTTTAACAAATAGACTAATAAAAAGATATAGGAACATGTTCGGTAATCAACTAGTGTATCAACACTTTCTTGTTTTTTATACTTATAAAACTTGTTAATAATCAAACTAGATTAATAAGTTCTATATATTACATTTTTTTTGCAGATCGCAACCCATTTTTGTTTTCAGATCAAAAGGCCAAAAAGATTATCAAATAGAAAATATGATATTTTTTCCGATCGAAAACACATTAAGAAAAACAAAATTCGATTTATTTAATAGAAGTGAAACAAGTTATCAAGATCTCAAACCTTTCAAATAATTGTAACCTTTTGGATTCGTTTCCTTTGAGCAACAAATAACTGTAACCTTTCAAAAATTAAAACTTTTAATAGAAGTGAAACAAAAAATCAAGATCTGGAAAAATACGATAAAAAACGTAAACTCATCTACATGTGTCAAATAAAAATAAAACATAAAATCTCACCTTTGATCATCACTAAGAATCAAAGATCAGATTAGGTGGTTGGGTGGCCGACAACGCAAACGGATCCGACATCGGCTAGATGTCCGGTGAGTGTGAGGCGCCATTTTTGAGCATAGAAAGATCCGAGATGTCAAGGTTTATATATATGAATTAAAGAAATGGCTAATTGTGTGGTCTATGATCTGAATGAGAGAGAAAGAGATAGAGGCGGTTAGGGTTTGTGTGAAGAAGAAGATGATGGGTGATTTTGCTTGATAGAGAGAAATTAGATTTTTTTTTGTAAATATGTATTTAGTGAGGTGATTTTAAAATACATAATAAGATGATATTCCAATAATGCCCTCCAAGACTTATTAAATTAAACACAACTTTTTAGGTATTTACATTTATGCCATACTCATTTATAACCATTGATCAAAAATCTAATGGCTCGGATCGGTTCTCGCAGCTTCTCGACCTTTTGTGGTTCCGAAAATAACCCTACACTATATATATATATATATATATATATATATATATATTTCTCCTACTCAATAAAGTGGTTTTACAAATCATTTCATGAACTTTACTGCAATTTCCTTACAAACTATTTACTCCTCTTGAAAAACTTTAAAAGATAGTCGATATTTTCTTTTGAAATAAACCAAATTTACAATCTCCAACCTGGAACCGATTTCATATTGTCACCTAAAACCTTATTTGACGAATTTTCATTGCAAAAGCTTAAATTTAGCAACCTTCCTTACATACATCAAGTTCTCCCTTAAAATTTTAAAGGCTTTATATTTACATATATATCATTCACATCCGAGAAGCATAACCTTAACAACTGAATTTTTTCCATAAACGTTTAAAACATATGGAAACATTTATACCACATCTTCTTCTATAACGTTTTCACCTTCGAGGGATTCTTTTTAAATAACAATTGTGCCGACAATGAAACGCATTGTGACATTTTCCTAAAAAGATTATTCTAACACGTCAAAAAAATTTTCTGGCCAAATCTTATCAAAACTTCTTATGCTAAGAAGTATCAAACATCAACCTTTGCAAAATTGTTTTATTTGCATCACGTGTAAAAACCGGTTTTATAGGATCCTTTCGAGGATGTAAATCTCTTACCCAATCTTTCATTCAAAGAAATTGTGCCTCTTGAAGTATTCTTTCTATTCGAATAAATTTATAAACGTCACGTTTGCAAACAAAACTAGATGATTTCAAATTTGTCCTTTATTACCTAAGTGACTAACACAAACTTAACCTCGAGGACGAGGTTCCCATAAGGAGTAGGTACTATAACACCCCGTAAAATTTCAAACAAATTTTAATAATCAACTATAGCAATTATGTTGCTAAGTTTCACTCCTGTTTTCAGAACCTATTTGGATCGAGAACGAGAAAGTTATCTCGGGATACGTGAGAATTTAGCACAACGCGGACTGGCACTAGTATAAACCTAATATACTTTTTATCATGATTTCTATCATTTTTATTAAAGATATGCGAATTGATGGTGATTTTAACGGAAAATAATTCTAAAAATATCTGCGCAAGTTAAAAGTCTCGGAGAATTTTTATTTAGCACGAATGAATGTTCCGAGTGTTAATTCATAAAAGTTTGACAACATTTCGTGTACGGTCCCTGGACTTGAAGTTCCCCACTCGACACACTCAAAATCTTTAAAGGTTGCAAGTTGTAATTTATCATTTATATAAAAGACTAACCTAAACACACATTCCTCACTTTTACCCTAACCCTAAACCTAAATATCTCTCCTCTCCTTCCTGCTTCAGCCGCCACCCTTCCTTCCACTTCCAGCATCACCACTGTCAGCCGCCACTCGACCACCACTTCGCAACGCCATTCAAGACGAGGGTGTTTGTTTGCTTAGCTTTGGAGCAAGGGTATTGTTTAGGGTCTCGTTTGGGTTCGTGTTAGTGTGTATGAACATGGGTCCGATTCATCCTCCTCATCTTTTCTTCTCAACTCGTTATCTCTTCATTCTTTCCTTTGTTATCTTGGTAAGTCGAAAGGTTAACTCGTGTTTCCACTTTTTAATTTAAAATCCGATTAGAAAGCGAAGTGGTATGGTTTCGTGGACACAAAAGTTGTTAAAAATATATATTTTTTTAGTTAAAACTTGTATGGTGTAAATCTTAGAACGGTTGTTTTGAAAACTGAGTTGAGTTGACTCAGTGAGTCGAGTCAGCTCGACTGAGTCAACTCGGACTAAAACACCTTGGTCACTTGTTTCGTGTGGTATAGTTTTGTGTGGTAAAAACTTGATAAAAACGTTTTTGGAAACTGATATCGTGTTGTATAAGTGGTGAATTGGAATCTGTTATTGGCCTCGTGGTGATAAGTAATGGTTTAAAAATGTTTCTGGGTTGGTTTCGTGTATTAAGCTTCGTTAAAAACGGGTTAAAAGTGAATTATTAGTAGTATGGTGTGGTGAAACCTGTTTGAAAGGGGTGTTAGTTTAGGCCGTGTGATATATGGTCAAATTGGATGTGTTTCGTGTTGGTTTCGGATTAGCAGTGGAACACAAGGGTGATTTGTTTGTGTTCTAATGTTAAAGTCGTGTGATTCATCCGGCATATTCTTGAGCTTAGCTTTCAGTTTCGTCTACGGTGTGTTTGTTCCAAGGTCACGAGTAGGGTAAATATAATACTAATCGAGTGAATCATTTTTGTAACTAGTTGAATTGCTATGGTTATCATTGTCACAATCTTGGTCATGATCAGTTGAGCCTAATAAAACCACATAGTGTTATGTTTATTGACTTGTGTTTGGCTTGGTAACGAGACCCATAAGGTGCTCGTTTGCGTCGTGACGACTCAACAACACCCCGAAGGTGTGACTTGGTCTCGGGTTGGCAATAACACTAAGGGGTGTGCGTTTTCATATGTATTCGGGTGGATAATCAGGTGTTTGGTTAACTTTATCTTTAGGTGAATAATTAAATTTGAGACTAATCTATAATGATTATTCAGTTGTGAAACTAACAAAACTTAATGGTTCGTTTATTCGCGTATATTGGTACGTTTTGGTTAGTTGTCGGTTGTAACTTTGGGATATAATATTTGGCATTGGACGATAATGATACTTAATGAGATTGGAAATACAAATTATGATTGGGATTATACACTTGATACGGATTTCATAATGATTTGGACTTGGTCATTTATTGAAAATTGGATTTTTATTAATTGTTAGACATATTACGTTTATTCGTATCGTTATTGGATTTTGCGGTATTAGACGTTGGACTTATTGGACACTTTGTGACTTAACGGTATAATATATTAGACTCTAATCGAATTTAATATATTAGACACGGAACAATCACAAACTATTCAATAAACTCAAGCTAATAATTACGTGAATGATAACGAAACAAAATTTATAAATAACGTAACTTCAAACTTGGTTTATTTAAAGTCACGATGGCTTTGGAATATTATATAAATGGACGCGTTATGCCGAAAGTTATAAAAACATTCTAAGTTATAATTTTAAATTTCAAATCTCTTTTATCATTATAAAACCCAAGAATCTAAACAGGTGTTCTTTAAAGTGGTAAAACATTTACTGTTTGAATTGCCAATTTCAAACTTTTCATTATTTATAAAACGAATTTGTTTTATACAAGTTATTTGGGATTATTGGGTAAACACCGAAACTTACCAATTAACTTACTTTCTTAGCATAATTATGTGCCTTTAGTTCCCGACTTCATCTGCTCATAGTCTTCTCGACTTAAGTCTTGGTCAACTCTTGACTATTCCTCGTAATATATTGGGATATATATTATGTTTGACGTGCGTTATATCTTTGGTGTGAGTTGCATCTTGGTTTACTTTTGGCGTGAGTTGTATGTCGAGTCTTGAATTTCTCACCACCACACGAAACGTTAAAACTAAACTTTTTGAGATATTGATAATGGATTTTTGAAATCTTTGATACGAGTATTCCACGAAAACTAAAACACGTTGTCTTTCGGATATTATATTATTTTACTCTTTGAGACGTATTTTGAGATAATACGTATACTATTAGGTCATGACGATATAGTACCTTTGTACTTGTACTCTTTGGATATCGACGTTCCTTCCTTCATGATTTGGTTGTACTTGCTCTTTGATGCCAGTCTTGTTAGTTGTGATTCTTGCGTTGATTCGTACCGAGGTGAGTTCATAGCCCCACTTTTACTCATTAAACTGTTTTATAAACTCCTTGGGGGAGAATACATGCTACTACTGCTTTTATGATCACAATTGCTTGAAAACTGTTTGCTATACTTTTGATATTATGACTCTGCCTAAGTTGTTTGCCAAAAGTCCCCTACATCATGAACCATTAATCACTTGCGAGTGAACGCAAATATCGTGGATAGTACTATGGGAACTGACGACCCCGACTCGGTTATCGGAAATAACCGGGCGCTATATTTGGTATCTCTATGTAATTGGCTATTACATCTCGTAGGGCAATTTTATTTACTTACACCAGTAATTTAGGTGTATGCGTTAGTTTGGTGTCATGAGCTTAGTGCAATAATATCAACTATCTTTTATGGGCGATAACAACGTAGCCCATGGCTTATCTTAAACTTGAAAATCTTGTGATCAACTCGCTTAATTACTAAACCTATGAATTCACTCAACCATTGTGTTGACTTTTTAGCATGTATTTTCAGGATGAAAAGGCGATAGCTAACTCTGGAGGCGCTTGGGCATTGGCATGGCATGGTCATAGATGACTCTGATTTATGAATTGGGACCACATTTTGTTAATGAGCCATTTTCCGCAATAATTCAAACTTTGTAAACTTTGTTTTACTACAATAAATGAGATATTTTACGAAAAAGCTTTACTTTTCACTTTGTGTCATGATCCAATTGAGTAGCATCCCAAAACCTTTTCTTCCGCGCAAACCATTTTGGGGTGTTACACAAACCATCATCATATTCGAACTATTATCTCCGCCAATATCCGATCCGCACGGATCGATCGTTCAAAATGAGTCATCTACATCTCATTCGACGATTTTCAAGTTAACCTCGTAGTTACATTTGACGATCAAGATGACCTTATGGTTTCCTTTGATAATCAAATTGACTCGTGGTTGTACTGAGGATCTAAATAATGATCCTGTTGTGACTCACGTTGAACAAGTTTGAATCAAGCCTCATCTAGATTTTGCTCGTTTAATTCAAGACCATCAAATCAAAATGGAGGAATGTTAAGCATTAAATAAGGACTTAAAAGCAAAATACACCATTAACTGTGGATTTTGAATGCTTACAAATGAAACTCAACTTTTCAAAACTCCGGAAAACCGTGAAAAAGGTTTTGAAGCCGCTTTTGCTAAATCTCATCAAACGAAAAATATTTAGAGACGGATCGTGATCTAGCCGCTCAAGAATGCTTTGTTGTCCGAAATAGAACAATCGAAACATGAACATAAAAAGCAAATTAACACTCTCACCTTGGAAAATCAAAAGCTAAGGTCGAGTTGTTAAATTGTCAAAAACAGCTCAAAGATACAAAAAGCATTCAACGAATCGGGTAGGTCGACCTTCTTCGCAAATTATTGGCTTGCAAAACAAAATTAAAGAGTTTAAAACTATTGTTTATAAACATGGTGAATCAAGATATGACTATTGAAAAATTTACTTTAAAACCCAATCCAAAAGGATATGGACCAAATCTAGCCGATTACAAACCAAAGCTTTCACTCAAAACATTCAAACCAAATCTCAAGTTTCCAAAGTGTAATATAAAATTAATGATATCATATGAGTGTTGTTGAATATCATCGTCAAGAGGAATTAGATGCGTAAGACGAGTCGATCAAAATTAAAAGCGGTTGTTTACAACAAACCTTTAATTATTCAAACCGGTCACTTTCATCACACCAAAGGATTCTTCTAACACACCAAGGGTTATCATCAAAACACACAGAGTCTTCTAATGTTAATCCTCAACCAGATTATGCACAAATTTATGGTCCTTTACCTTCAATCGATGAAGTAAACTCCAAACCCGAAAATCGCAAAATTCTTAGATATTTTGATATTTTCATGGTCGACCTCAAAACTTTAGAACATGAGATAGAACATCATTCAAATCAAAGTTCAACACTTTCAATCGCCTTTAGCGAGAACAAAGAGACATTTTCGGAAAAATCTTTTACCAAATGTTAAAAATTTAAAAGTTGTGCATTAGCACGGAAAAGGATTTTCATAAGGAACTTGAGTGATGAAGGTCGTTTTGAGAAAAGCTGAAACATCTATTTCTAATACTAAACGCAAAAGAAAATGTTGAGAAAAGATGTTGATCGACTCTTGGAAGATGTTATCTGTGGCGATATCCATAATGTTGTGTTATTCTATTCTTTGCCACATGCATCTCGATTATATCTCTGTGATTATGTTGAATCTGTGGTAATCGTTGAGAATATTGATAATGTGCTTCGGATCAAGTCTTTAAAAGTCGAAAATAAACGATTACTTAACGAACTTTACAATGCAAAGCGTCGTCTTCATTGGTGTGAAAAGATATTCACAACCATCAACTTAGTTTTCAAAAGAAAATCGCTGCGTTGAGTGCAAAATCTTCGATCCTAAAATTGAGCAACTGGATGATCAAAGCGTGTCTTTGAAAAGTCAAATCTCTAAATATGAACAAGAACTTGTAGCAGCTTAAACAGAATATGGTGTCATATTTGATTTACTCAATAAGACTCGACATGAAGCATCAAACGAACTTGATCACTATCTTGCTCACACTAGAGAAGTCATGAATTTTTTTGGTAATATTCGCTCAAAATCAAGATTTGATTCACACTATCTCTAAGTTAAGAGAAATGTTAGGAAAGTATGAACAACTTCCGCCAACCATCATTAAGAGATTAGCACCATCATACTTAGTAATCGTGCACCTAGAATCCCTATCGCCAAATCACAAGTTGCTAACGTGCTTCCTTCTACTGAACAGAATAGTTAGCTTTTTCCAAACGTCCGCACTTCACGCCTAGAGCACTCAATCGAAGAATAGGAAGTTGCGACCTAAGAAAGATCAATAAGGAATGCTAAAGTAGAAGAACACCCTAGGACTATGAATAAGACTCACGTTGCTTCCACTATAGATGTTACGTCGGCAAATGTAATAGAAATAGTGATGTAACGAATGCTAAACCTTTAAGAACTTTTGATATTCATCGATGCACCTTGTGTTATTTGTCGTAAAAGTATGAATTCGATTGTCATGACAAATGTGTTGCTAAAGCTATAATCTCTCGTTACGGAATCCTAAGAATCGAATACCTCTAGGCCCACTAATCATTCTAAGTCTCGTGCTTGGTAGACCGCCTTCTTTAGATTCTAAGGCAAACATTCTGTCCTTTGTAGCTCCAGTTTCACCTCCTAAGAATGTAGTACCACCTAGTGCATTCACTAAGACTAAAGCAAAGAGTAGTTATAGATGGCGAAATGGATATATAACACACTAGGATTTACATGGATGCCTAAAGTCATTAATGTGTGCATGTCTCATATACGCGCTTGGAACCCTCTAACATTTCGGGTTCCACATCTACTTCTATTCCATCCGTGCCAAATGCATGTGTAATGCGGTGATATGATCATTCTCTCGGATTGTTGATAGCGGATGTTCACGACACATGACGTGCAACCTTAAACTATTATCAAACTTTATTGCAAAGTTCATTGGCACTGTCGAGTTCGAGAATGATCACTTGCAGACTATCATGGGCTACGGAGAT
This sequence comes from Chrysanthemum lavandulifolium, assembly GCA_022545495.1. Lineage (NCBI taxonomy): Eukaryota > Viridiplantae > Streptophyta > Magnoliopsida > Asterales > Asteraceae > Chrysanthemum > Chrysanthemum lavandulifolium. The sequence continues at coordinate 136,515,495 of CM040240.1, read as the reverse complement.
TATGTCAATGGGAACATCGAAATCATCGGGGTTTACTATGTGGAAGGCCTCGATCATAACTGCTTTCGATGGGTCGGTTTTGTGATGGAGATTTGGAGGTTGCTTTCGGGAGAAAACTTGTTTCATTCGTGATCTACAAGGAAATGACCTTATGTCCGGCTCGCTAATTCTAGTCTCTACACTATATCTATGCAAGACATGGTTGCTTCATCTCCCATCCGCTTACTTTCAAAGGCAACATCAACAAAATTCGGCTATGGCAATCGGCTCTCACATCTAAACTTTCAAACCATCACCAACCTTGCTCGACACAAACTAGTTGAAGGTCTCCCACGATTCGGTATTCAAAAGATCACCTTTGCTCACCTTGTGAACAAGGGAAAAGCACTCGTGCTCATTTTCCTTCAAAGGTGGAACACAACTCTCAAGATGTGCTTCATCTTCTTCACATGGATTTGTGTGGCCCGATGCGCTGCAAACAATAAATGGCAAACGCTACATCTTAGTAATTGTTGATGACTACTCACGATGGACTTGGGTCTACTTTTCTTGAAGCAAAGACCAAGCTCCACAAGTGATCATCACCTTTCACGAAAATATGTGTTCGACTCCGCAACACCGTCGGACTAATCGAATCGTAAGATATTACTTTAACATATACACATCAAACCATAACACAAAGTAGCATATAGATGGAATTCTAGAGAGAGAAAGTTAGAGGTTTAGGGAACTTAGTGAGAGAAAGTGAAAGATATTATTATGAGCTCCAACTCTCACCTTGGAAGGTAGAGTATTTATAGTCTTACATAACTCGCCACACTTTGGGCATGGATCGGGCATACAGATGGGTAAAGACCCGTCTGTCCTCCACGGTGTTACTTAACTAAATTACTACTTAACTTAAAAGAACTACGACTACGAGCTTTCTAACGATTACATATACTTGAGGTGACCGACTCTTTAATACCGGAATTTCTAATTCTAACAATCTCCCACAGGAGGTCACCTCAATAATGCACCAAAATTACATTGAATACAAATAGATATAACATTTAACAATTGATCTTGCATTCTTGATGTAGTCCTTTGCTCCAAGCTCGTAGTCATTGATTCTTCACATTGCATGTTTGGTTATTCCAAGTGGAGGTCTTTATCGATCCACGTGATTATAAGTTCGAGCCATCTTTGGAGATCATCACCGTCAACAATCTCCGACACATCCTTTGTGGTGTTGGTATTTTGTGATGTTGTGACTTTGGGACCGACATGCTCACATTCGGATCATGATATCTTCTCATCGAGTGGCGGAAGCATTTGTTGAATCATGATATTGGCGGCGTAGCGAAGCATGGAGTGAAAATATCGAGACATTGATGCACTTATCATGATTTCTTTTGAGACTAATGTGTAGTGAGCATGCGGCTATGGATTGACCGCTTCATTCGATCACCGCAAGCGTCGGGTGTACCATATACAACAGCTTAGCAATAAATCGCACAAAAGTGTCTTTGATCACTTTCGTTGAATTGAGGTACACGCCCACGGTTCCCTCGCTGATCAAGATAAATACCGCCCGTGATCGGTAGGATTCTAAGAATCTCCTTGACAGGGTTTCGCAATGTTCTAGTCGTTCTCAAACCGAACGTCTCAAAGAAGACAACACGGAGTGAGTGAACCAATAATTTTAAGATCAGCGATTGATGAAAGAGATTTGAAAACAATCGTGTATTGCTCAATAGAAATTGTTTTTGCAATACAACGAAGGTTTTATTGAAAATCGATTATCAATCATAAAAATACCTTTTGGTTTGAAAAGTGAGTACACAATCGATGTGCTAAAGAAAAGAGTTTATTAAGCACAACGACCGGTTTTCAAAGGCATCCGTCAATCCATAACTCGAACCGTGATTGATTCAAGAGATTGAATCGCCCATTGTTTCTCATTCGGTTGTCACATGGTTGATCTATGATCGAGCCCATACTATCCGCGTAATCAAAGAATCGCTCACTTAAGAAACAGGTGCGAGTTGCCCAATCACCTTCTTACAAAGGAAATAAAAAGATGGAAATGTACAAAAGGTATTGTAGTGTAAAAGAAGGAAAAGTTGGCCATCTTGATGAAAAGGCTTCGTGGACCCTACTCGAGAACCGTAAGAGGAAGTGCCGAAGTGAAGTTCGAAGTCATAGGAAGTTTCCAAGAGGAATCCTCCTCGTAAAAGGACTGCTCCCTCTAAGGAAGCTACTCCCATCCCAATCCTAAAACCAATCAAAGAAAGCTTTTGGACGAAAGCTCAAGGTAATGACACGCATGAAGAGATTACCACTCAAACCGAAAGGATGACAATCCTTCAAGCACTCAAACCCCAAGTCCTCAAGTCGATAAAGGAAAAGTGGAAGACTCCCTTGACTTGTGCCCTATGATGAAAGCTCAAGAAGAAGAAGAGCTACCGGATCAATCCCATGTGAAGAAGTTTAAATTAGTTAGACACATTCAAAATCAAGAATTTGCAAAGACCAAATGGGCGGCCCCGGAGGATCAAGTGGTGCGCCCACTTCACCGTGTCCCTGATGCGGTTAATCAATTCGATAGGGATCCGTGCCACCACTTTCCGCAACAACAAACGCTTGTGGGGAGTCTACCGATTATAACATTAAGGAACCAAAAGGATAAGACTGAAAGAGAAAATCGATGAAGAAGCTAAGGCTCAAGGAAGAAAAGGCTAACTGACAAGATGACGAAGAGAATTATGATGATTATCTTCTCACGTCCAACTCGTTCTAAGGAGGATACTTTTGCACCTCCTAGGACCCCGAGTCTCCTCATGTCTCCTCCTTATCGATTCTTCATCTCACCTCACCACCACCATCAAAGAAATCAACCATATCAACATCCAAATCTATGAAGAAACCACCCGATCTTGGATTTCATGAAAGAATTCAAGAAATGTCCAACAAGTCGGAAGAAGGACATGTTTACGTAAACCGAATTGGTTTGTCGACCAAATACAAGACTTAAATGATGAGAAAGACAAGATGCGTGAAGAAAGGGAATTTGTTCGTAAGTTCATGAAAAGTCATCGTCAAGAGGAACTCGAACGAATGATCAAGGTTACACCAAGTACCTTCAGGATATAGTTCCTAAAGTCACAAAGGAGATGTTTACTGCATAACTATATCCGAATCTTATGCGATAGCTGCCAAACTATAAGATCAACACCTTTAACCGTCACAATCAATCCATCCGATCCCGTAGTTTTCTCGGATAATGAATTGGTCAAGCTCATCACACAAATGTCTAAACGACCGGGACATTCACGGAAGGTAAGTTGTTTCAAGCATTGCCGGACTACCAACTCAAAGAAGCATGTAGATTCGGTCGAAAGTCTAAACGTCTGTAGACGATGAAGACAAGGAACAGGATAAGCATGATAAAGCTAAACGTCAAAAGAAGTCCGGTGAATCATCTTCTATGTTACCTCCTCTCCAACGGACTTCTACTCAACAAAGATCTCCTCAGCCTTTCTACAGATAAACCTCGTGGATCGATTCCGAGTTACCACCCCGACTCAAAACCGTGATCAATTTGAGTATATCGGGTAGACGATGAAGAGGTCCTTGAGCCCCTAAACAACCCACTCTCCCAAACAAGTGCAGAAACCAATCATCATCAAGGCATTCTAAAAGAAGAAGATGACTCACCGCAATGTATCATGGCTAGATGACGATAAAACCAAAGAATTTGAATGGTTCTCCACACTTGTCAATCAAACTCCTACCCGATGAAGGTCAAGATCCGGTCAAGGTTCTACATTGGAGCATGCTAAAGTTTTGCAAGAAAAGTTCCATGTGAAGAAAATGACAAAACTGAAGTGAAGCGAATCAAGAATGAAGCGTTTCAACTTCTAAAGACACTCCGAAAGTGCCCTCGAGGTCGAATATCACCTGACAACATTGCTCGAGCTATGTCTAACAACATGGATGGCTCAACCCGAAGCAAACATTGACTTCAAAAGGGACAACTCCTCCATACTACACCGATTGGACCAAACCTCTACCACCATTGGCCAACCGTGATGAACCACGGATTCCCTCCGATATTTCTTCAAGAGACCCGAATTTCTTCTCCATGGTATGGCGGTTCAAGGAAATATGCTACATCCTTGACACTTCCATTCCCTCGCAGCTATCTACTCAAACCGCATTGCCATTGAGGAACGTGCCAATCACTTATTCTCCAAACATGGAAGACATATCGAGATGCATTGTATGGGATTCATCATCGCCGTAACGTCGTCCGAATCTACTACGTGTCGCCAGTTCGTAAGTCACAAATGCGCGTGTTTAGTACTAAAGACATCGCTGCTATCCAACATGTTGGTCTTTCATCCAAATGGGACTACACCTTTCTCAAGAAGATTGTGGTCAAAAGACAGATGAAAGGGATTATGCATTCTGTGAAGTCGACTTTGAGAATTTGTCTCAACGATATTGAAGACATGTACTTGCCAAAGCATGTGGTCGATGACAATTTTCAACCGAAATACAACGCGAATTCATCAAGTCATCGCCATTTTCATCGGGACGATAGTCATAAAAGAACGTTGAAGATCTCCGCCGCCGTTGAATCATATCGTATCGTGTCATCCTACCCACTAGATCTTCCCGATATCAACCACCTATCACAATTAACGCCATTAGCAAACTATTTGGTGTCGCTATCGCAGAACTTCATCGCACCGCTTGATGATGTAATGAGCTTCAAATTGGAGATGATACTCAAGATGGTTAGGGACGGATTAGCTTATCGATTGAAGGATATACGTGAAAACATTGGGAACCCTAAGCGATGGAATTCTCGTGATCGGAGGAATGTGAGAAGGATAATCACCATGATTGATGAACGGTTGTTTGGGACCGCCTGCACGATTGGAGAGCTATGTTGGTGGTCGACCCAGATTAACATAACCGCTTTCAACGCCCTGCGGCGCACTGAACATCACCGCACTTCGGTGCCCTTGAATTGTTTTTTCTTATAATTTTGGATGTGTGATTATCTATGTCTATGGCTTGTGCACACACAAATGTACAACCCGTAATTTGCAAGAAAGGACCCTCGTGGTATGCCTCTACACAATCCTTATAACATGAGCGAAAGCTTCTTATTTTGAGTAAAACCTATCAAACCTTTCATTTTTCAAGGTTTTGCTAAAAGGACAAGTACTTCCCATATGATGCCAAACCTCAACCGCTTATATCACTAGTCGTAGGGGAGTATTTGAATTAAAACTTTGTTCATAAATTGTTCATAGTGGTCATCTCCCGCAACACCGAAATGGTCATATTGATTGTCAACTTTTCAAAAATAACATTTGATATGCCATTTTTGAGGGGAGAAATTGTGATAAGAAATAGCAAAATGCAAATGAATATGTGTTTCCGCATTTAACCAACGAATTGACGGTACTAAACTCTAGTAACTCAAAAAGACTTGTCCCGGACGGGTAATAATTTCAAGCTAGTTCGCTAGTAATGTAAACGTGTCTCGCAAAGGACTTGTCCAAGTAGAAAGTACCATTCAAGACACTCTTGGTGACATGAACTGACGGTATGACAACCTTTCGAGGTTTGTCACCCTTCAAGGAAGTTATAGAGCTAGTTGTCACCTAAAACCGACAATGTAACTTTAACTATGCAACGTAACGTGTCTCATGGGGATTGTCTATCTCCAATGGATCAATTCAACACTTTTCCTCATCTGCATTTAAACCATTAAAACTCTAAAGCACATGGAGGGGGAGTATTTATAAAATCCTATCTCTCATAGTGGTTCAAACATGTTTTTCATTTACAAACCCTTTGAGAGATTTTTCACAACTGTGGTTTTAATGGCAACATAGGTTAGTCATGAGTTATAAGGTGACTCAAGGTTAGAATAACTGTCTCTATGATCCGCCAGAGCGGAGGGATCTACCCAAGGACATCACAAATAGTTAGTACTTAGAAGTCCTTAGGTATGATTATAAAAAGGAAAAATGAGAATCAGAGAAAGAAGGAGAGTGAAGAATTAAAAGAAATGCAAAGAAAAGGTGAAAAGAAATAGCCCTCCAAATTATTCAACTTAGGCGCATAACGGTTCAATTATATACCGGTTGTCACTTAGTGACACCGGTATTGAAGATTAAAAGTCGTCATGGACCAAAGACGATGCACTAAACCTTTTAGCCACTCAAGTTTCTCTCAACAAGCTTGTTTCATTCTCACAGGAACCCTAAGTAAACTATTGGCTTTCTTGAGATCGGTATTAGAAGAGAGACCTCCCTAGTCTCCGCCAGAAAACCAAAACGCACTATTGAGTCTAGAGCCACGAGATTCATCAAAAGATCTCTTAGAACACTTGACATTTCATCACTTGTTGATCAACAATTAAGATTATCAATGGTTCTTATCGAGTCCTTCGCTGCATCTTAGCAATCCGTCGAGAACATTTATGAGAGGTTCACATCTGCGATCCTCGGTGATTGAATGGAAACTCCCCGCCGTGGTCAACATCAAACGCCTCGACAGCAGTGTCACTTTGCAACTCCCCGGATTACGCTGGAGTGTCTCAAACGGTCTACGTCGTGGAGGTGATGTCGGTGTACCTCAATGACTCATCCGAATCAGATATGTACTTCTTACATTCGTTATCTCACTTGTGGACTCCGCCAGAGCGCCTTGTAAGAATTAGAAGTTTTCACACTATGTCATAACACTCTCGTTCAAACTTGTAAGTGCCGAACCTCATTATTACTAACCATTTGAAATGTTTTCTTCTTATGGAAGCTCCGGATGTGATGATCGTCGATTCTTCTCATGCTCATGCCAACATCATCACTAATGGAAGTTCTATTCAAAAGCAACACAACAGTAATGATTCTTCGTCAAACCAAAGAATCTACAAAGTTAAAGACTTAAAGAACTTCATCGATTGAATTCCAACGCCAAAGAGTGTGTGGAGCATGTTGAAGAATGACGTGAGACACCGAGCAACAAGGCACTGAGGCGCACTTGATGCAGACAACAACATACTATCACTTTCATCACAAAGAACAATGATCAAAGAACAAAGTTAAAGATGACGTCAAAGCATAACTGCTCAAAGACAACTATCTCTACACTAGAGATTGTTCGAATCAAGGCAATTCTTCTCACAAAAGAAGAATGTCGAAGATCGCCAGCTACTATTACCTCAACGCCACTGCTCATCACCAACACTGAGGGGAGATTGTGAATCACTCCTAAACCATAATCAAGTGTTAGTAATTAATATGTATAGTTAGCTTTATTATATTTTATGTTATTAGCCTTAAGCTTATGAAGGCCCATGAGCTAGCCCAAGCCCATTAAGGAAAGGATGGAAACTAGAGTGTCATGCCCAGCTTTCTCCTATAAACTCTTGTAAACCTTCATTTGAAGGTTTGTTCAAGTTATTTCCTTCATACTCCTATGCAAACCGTATCATATTATCGTGTGTGGTTTTACTTGTTCAATCGCCTCATCTTTCTTATAAGCTTGTGTTTGTAAAACTAGTGACCTAATTCCAAATAGGTGGAAAAATACATCCTTCCCTCAAATAGTTGGAATAATATATCCTTCCCCAAATAGTTGGAATAATATACCGTAAGCCACGAGTTAAACATCGAGTTTCTACGGTTATGACCTTTGTCTTCCCGAGATAACTTCAACGCTTAGAAGTGTTAAGTTCATCATGTGTACTCTGTGCTTTTAGATGTATGTCTCTGTCTTGGGTTTTGATACTCGTAATCAAAACACATTATACATACCCAATATTCATGAAATAGAGAAAATTTAGCTTAAATGTATCTTGTGAGAATCAACTACTACGGAAACTCTCCCCGACTATCTTTACCAACCCATGTGTGGACAAATTGAACTCAAAGATTTAAGAAAACCCGATATACCAAACTTGAAACCGGTAGAATTTCTGCAATTGTATCTTAATTTTGCACTAATGTTGGAAGAACTGTGTCGAGAATTTATGCTCCAAGCAAATTCTAAGTACTCAATACTCAACCAAAGTATGAGATATTAACACCTCTTTGCGATTATCCACAACGACATTTGCGTGTCCATCGAAAAACCAGAACTCCTTAAAGTGATAGTTGACTGTGTCTTCAACCATCCCGATCGGTAACTAGATAAAACAAGTCTTCAACTCAAATCTTAAGCCCGAAGTTATCAAATAAGAACACGCCTTTGTAAAGTCAACTTAAATCTCAACTAAGTAATAAATGATTAACTCAAGTAATCAACTTGTATCAAATGCCCAACATGTGAATAAATACACAATCGGATGTATATTGATCCATCGAATGAACCGAAACAAATGATTCCTCAACATCAATGCATTCTTCCTAAAGGTATACACGAGACCCGATATGGAAGATTCACCAATAATGTCTTTAAGCGGACGAGGTACTCATTTTCCATGTTCATGTGGTTGATTATAGCGCACAATGAGAGAAACAATAATCCGTGAAGATTTGGCAAAGGAATACCAAAGAGCGGATTATTCAATAGTGATACTACAATATTTATGCTGATATCAATCGAATAAGGTTTCTTGAGAATCTTAAGTACTTTTAGATGGTGAACCAATTGAGTCGTGAGGATAATCTCGAGAATTCTCAAGAAACCTTATTTCCAGCTATTTAACAAGGCCGATAATGACAACGAGAAACCATAATTCAAGCATCTATCGAAGATGTAGTATATGCTCTTCTCCCCTCAAAATTGCATCCGGTTGCCATTTTTATTTGAACAAGAATAAGAATATACACCAATGAATGTAGATCCACTTGAGGGTTGAAAGAGCGTGGAAAACATGAAGCTTGTTGATGAAGAATGTCAACGAGAATGGTCACACACATGAAGATTTCTCTTCTTTGAAGATAAAGCGACCAAGCGTACACCTTTCTTTTCTTTGAGGAACGGGCCCAAGGTTATCTGCAGACGCCATAATGATGAAGTACGAGGCCTAACTAATTGAAATGTATCATAGCCGAAAGAATATCAAGATTGAGTTACTGAACCCAAAGTAGATATCAACCATTTGTAATCCATACTTAAGCCACCCATGTAGTGAAGGATTGAAGTATCCGCAGTAAGGACTACCGCACTAATATTACAAACTTGATTGCATATATTTTGGTTAGTGACATTAGTATCCAAACCCTTTGGGTTTCACAGAAACCTTGATTTGTCATCCAAACAGCTTCCTGAGGTATCCACGATTCAAAGATCCTTAAACATTCTACCGCATTACATCCACTTATGGCAAGGTCTACGATTGTTGATATTCTTATGCAAATTGGAAGACTTATCGTTATTCCTAGACTCCATGATTTAGCTGATCCATCTAGATGAAGTTTTAGGTTTGTTTTGCATCATAACATGTTGAACCTTAGCCATGTAGGTAGTCTTAGTGGATTGTACCTTGGCATGTAAATTAGAAAATGTTTCTTATGTGGAAAAGACTCACAATTTCTAGTTTTGTTTTCTATGCTTAGCATTCTTATGCACATAACTACTCTTAGATGCACGCAATCCCTACTTTGAGTGTTCCTAGGTAGTGGTTTACAACTACTAGCAAAGGTTCTTGAAATCTCGAGAATTCCTCACCCTAGGTCTTGCACCTAAAATTCGCTTTTTGAATATGTGCCTTTTTCCTAGCTTTTTCTAGATAATAGTTCTTCCACAAGTCATTCATATCATATGAATTTCGGTTTTAATGCTTGGTTTTGACACTGCTTTCGAACCAATCCTAGAGGTGCCGGAGAAGTGGCATACGTGTTGAAAGTTAACGGAGCTAGAAGCCTTATTCTTAGGTAACTCGTGAAGTGACTGGTTTGACAAAACTTGTTTCTCATCAACTGGGAGGCAAACCGTGTTTTTGAAAATTTTGGTCTTTCGGATATAAACGCAGTAGTCGCCTAACAATGGACCGGTTTCTAATGGAATGAGAAATTGGTTTCCCAAGGTTGATGGTTTTGTAAACTTAGTGTTCACACTTTTCCCATGCTTTTCCTAAGCTCATTTTTAGGCAACAATAGCGAAACTCTTTTCCGAAGTCGAGCTTTGAGTTCATCAATTTTTGCTATCAAAGAGTTTGTTTGCTCCATTGACTTAGCTCTAGCTTCTTTGATGAGTCACTTAGTTCTATGTGATGCATTCTCAACTGACTATTTTCCTTTAGTAATTTGGCCACACAAACCGCTAATTCATCATTTCTCATTTGAATATCATCAATAGTATTAACATCGTAATTACTTGTAACCAAATTATTTTTCACATGCATATTAGAAATATGTTTCTTCAAATTGTTGATAGTTGACTCTTTGTCTTGAAGTTGAGCTTCAAAGTGTTAATTTCAAAAAGTTCATGGAATTCGGAAGGTCCGATTTTTACATGGTTTGTTGGTGAAAACTTTCTTCTTTACTTTGTATCGCATTTCAATTGAATTGCAATGTTTTTCAAGTTTTGAGAATTTGTTTGAAAGTTCATCAAAAGCCTTTTGTCAACCATATCATTTGTTTTGAAATTATTAGACTCACCAACCAAGGAACATTTATCGTAATCATGTTCAAGATTAAGATAGGTACCTCATCACATGACACCGCCTCAATTTCTCGTCCGATATCCGCATCCACATCATGTGTAACAAGAGTCACCGGACACCGTCGTGTCAAGTTTATCTATCTCTCGAGCCTCAGATTCGGTGTCAATCGATCCATCATCCGGTTTTACCCAACTCATCATTATTTGTTGTCTTGACATTCGCATTCAAAGAACACCCGATTCTTCAACAGATACATTACCCAACTTATCACAACATTCTCTCAACCGCACTGTACACTCATCAACTTTTTCATCCGTCCGAGTAACTTCCTCAATATACTTCTCCACATTATCCATGAGATGGATAAGTGTTCTATGAACACGCTTGTTTCCATTCCAAAGGTGTTTCTTGAAAGACACTTCTACTATGTCTTGATCATAATCATGTAAATTCCATCACGATCGATCAAATTGTTTGTGGATCACCAAGTGCAAGACCGAACTATCCTTTTGAACCTTTTCTTTATCAAGTTGTTGTTCCAATTTTTCTAAGTTCAACAACAAGTTTCTAGTCAAGTAGGTAAATCCCGACGGAAGATGGCACTACATGTTCGATCCCTAATTGTGGACAAAAGTCAGACGAGGTGAGAGTGAAGTAACCGATAAGGTTCAATGTTACTTTCCATTAGCATGGCATTTTGTAGCCTAAACCGGTGCAATCTCTCTTTAGATTCTGAACATGGAGATCTCACATCCTCATTGCTTAATTTAATCATCTTTAATCGATCGGTAGCATACATTATCATTGTTGCTACAAGATTGCCGCTTTAACACTTCAAAATCATCAATGAGAGTAAGACATGATGTGGTAGAATGCACGGATTTTAAGTTCTATGATTTAAACCGAAATAGAATCTTCAAGGGATTTTACTAAAATCAAGACCAAACCATAAGCAATGACCAATGGAATGTGTTAAGATGATCGATGGATCGACACAATGATAGAAAATTGTGTGATAGGACATATGATTGTTTGTAGGATTAGCAGAGATGTTGTTTCGTTGAGATTTGGATTGGTTTATGCCTGCTTAACTAAGAAATTTAGTTCAAAAACATAAAAACCTTAATAACTTCGCTTTGAGCGAATTTAGGCCTCGAAGATTGACCAATAAACTTTAGTTTAGGTTTAGGTTAGTTTATCGGCGTGCCATTCTCCTCGCTCACGCGCTTTGATGGGTAGAACACGAAAACGAGTTACGGCTCAAAAGTTATGGCCGTCAGTTTTGTCGGGAAAAGTCAACAAGTCGCTAGGAATTATGAAGACAAGTCGCTACACCAAGTCACTAAGAATTATGAAATCAAGTCGCTAAGCACCAAGTCGTTAAGAATTATGACAACAAGTCGCTAAGCACCAAGTCGCTAGAACACGCTTAAGTTGCTAAAGAACAACTCGCTAAGATCCAAGTCGCTAGTATCAAGTCGCTAACAATTTACACTACAACTCGCTAACAATTTCAAGCAAGTCGCTAACCTCACCAAGTCGCTAGCCGAGGGAGAATCCACTAACTTGTACTATTTGTCGGCTTGTCTCATTGACAAGTCGCTAGGCTCAAGTCGCTAACAACTAACATTGTAACCGCTAACTTTTTATCAAGCAAGTCGCTACGATGAAAAACACTACGAGCCAAGTCGCTAGCAAGAAAACTTTAAACACACTTTTCAATCCAAAACAAGCCCGACCACAGTGATTCAAGCCAATTAAAACCCAAGCACTTACAATGATTCTAATCACAAAGTACACCCAAAATTCAAACTTTAACACAAGAAATGATCCAAATGATGCAAAAACACAAAACTTTTTCAAACTCAAAACCATCTAAACCACTAGAAATCCAAAGATAAGTAAGAGAGATGATCAAACCATGGCTCGATACCAATCAGAGATATCGATTTCATAAACACATCATAACATAATAATATTAGGCGTATGGTTTAAGAGTTTAGAGAGAAAGTAGAAGGGAGCCTTTCTAGAGAGAGAAAGTAAACAAAGAAAGAAAGGTTAGATTGAAAAAGGTTGATGCGTACAAACCGCTGTTTTATTACACAAGTCTCGCCACTCAGGAATGGCAGCAACGTAACAAACTTAAAACCGCTCAAGCACGAATGCAATGAGGATCTGGGAGTATAGGGCTTCCTGTCGTTATGTCCCAATGAAGTATGCAATGGATCACCCTACTAATAGTGATCGAGAAATTCGAATTAAAAGGATTTGCGATAGATTATAACTACGTAAAAGCCAACAAATTACAACGGCTTAAATGCAAATTAAAGAAAGTTAAAAGATAAAAATATTAAATAAACGCTATCACTATTTGCAAAATGATGTTTTGTTTTAAGTTTTTATAAAACCGAATTAAAATCTCAACGCATAAACCGAAATGTGAAACTTACACAATATAAATCCTAAAAATATGAAAATGGAATTTTTACAAACCTAATGATAAAGAAAATTTATAGAAAAGAAAATTATTTTATAACTAATTACCTAATTATTATTAATTAAAAACTATTTTTAACTATTAAATAATTACCTAAAATACAAGAAAATGTGAAATAAAGCTAGAAAAATAAAATTAAGACTTAGAAAAATCTAAAATATCAAAAGAGAATTTTCAAAACTATTTTTATAATTTTCTGATTATTTTTGTATTTTCTAGGAATTAAAAACTATTAAAAACTAATTAAATGGCTTAAAAATACAAATTTAACTAAGAAAAATCTAGAAAAATATTTTTTTGGCTTTTTATATTTATCTAAACTTAAGAAAATTGAAAATTATTTTTTGAACCTTTTCTTAATTTTTTGTATTAAATGCTAATTAAAATGCTTAAAACCTAATTAAATCAAGAAAATACTAAATGAAGACAGGAAAACTGAAAATTCAAGATAACTCTAAAATAATATAAGGAATCTAGGAAAATAGAAAACAAGCTTGTGTGTAAGAATATGGAACTGCACAAAAGGCTTATAATAAGCACTGAATAAGCCAAATGATCAAAACAAGCCACCAACCGATTACATGTAAGTCCTAATATGCTATATCTGAAATGCAACTAATAACAACAAAGCCATATCCTCTCGAATTACAAGATTGATCGACGGATGATTTGAGCTTATAATAAAACAGCTTCGGGTAAACTTGGCAGACCACAAAATAAGCACTCAAATAAGCTAGAAATCAAAGACCAAGTTTGGAGACCTAAACAAGACTGGCTAACTACATATGAACCAAATACCAACCTAGACAAGTTTATGAGCCCCAGCAAGCTTGCACAAAATCGAGGAAACTTCAATTTTAAGGCGAGAATGAAGTAGGGCAACTAGGCCTGCTTGATAAGCTTGTTCGAGCTTTTATAAAAATTGTAAAATTCTACAAAATGACTATAAGAAATGAGACCAACTTAAGTTTTTAAAAAACAATTCTCATGAATTTGGTCCAAGATGAGTCCATGAAATTTCCTTCCAAATGGGCTCAAACCGATTTTGCTAATTCGACTTTTGAAGGCATTGGAGTGTTGACTTTTATGGAGTTTGATCTTAATTTCTCAACCTGAAATGATGTTAAGTGATTAAATGAAGATATCGCAGCTTTGTTTATGACTTTAAAACACAAAACAAGTGATTTGATTCTCAAAAATTCAGTTAAGACAAAGGAGAAGTTTGAGGAGTTTGACTTTCAAGATTGCAAGCTCAAGGTATTGAGTGATAAGAACTCAAATGAGTTAAACAAGCATGACACACAAGACTCTACCACACATACACCTCTAAGATAGTTTAGACAAGAATGCCAAACACACCTTTATGAACTGCTGCAATCAACTCTAAGCTAAACCTTAACCAACAAATAAATGATCAAACTTAGTTTATAATTAAAAACAAATTAATAAACATATTAGAGCCAGCTAATACTACAAATGGAGATTAAGCAAAGAAATCTTAAAATAACTTAAACTCAGCCTTAGCCACTATGGCTTGAAACTTGTGAAACGTAATCTAACCTATATTATCCAACCCTAATAACTTTAAATCAACCCAATTCCAGTCGCTTCAACCCATGTCCATTTCCATTACCAACTTGACCTAATTTGACTTTCTTGACCAAGAACCAAAATGAATGGAAACTTAAATGTAAATCAAAGTCAGAATAAGCTTACAAGCTTATTCGAGCTTTGAAAATAAACTACTAAACACTTGAACTCAAGATTTTGAAGTTGCAATTTGAAATAAAGGAACATGAAATTGAATTGTAAACATAAACCGAAATTGATGCTTGAAATGAAGTTCAATACACTTAAACACTTTAAACTGATACAAATTAACAAAGATTATGTGTTTTATGCTAAATAAAGAACTTAAAGATAAAAACGACATTTAGAGAAAATTAAAAACTAGTAGACTCCCTTCTCTTGCTTCCAAATGCTTCTCTTCCAAGATCTTCTCTCTATTCGAGTAGCCTCATTGTTTCCGTGCCATTGGATTAGCTAAGAATGATCCCGGCCTTTGAATGGATTTTGGCGCCAAAATTGCTTATAAGCCACTGGGGTTGAGATGGTGAGGGAAGCATTAATTGCTTTTGAGTTTGTGGGAGGCGGGGAACAAGGAGAGTGAGTAGGAGGCCGGTAGGTTGCACCGGTCAGCGGCTTGCATGGGGAGGAAATGGGGAAAGGGATGGCGGTTGGATTGTTTGACCGCTTTGACCGGATTTTAATATTAAAAGGGAAGGGTTCAAAACTAGGGTCCATTTGGTTATGGCAGGTCACAATTAGTTTTGACAAGTCCAAAGGTGTAAAGGGTTTTGGATTAATGGATAGTGTCAAACGGTTCTAATACATCAAGGATATCATTTTAACCATCAAAACCCACCCGTAAACACGTATTGATAATTTTTGAAAACTAGGTTCTTGAGTCGAATTGGGTATTTTCGAATGTGAAGTGTTTTGGTCAAAAAGATTGTTGGGTTATGTGCACATATTGATGAATTGATGATTTCAAGGTTGTTAATCACCCGTAAACTCTAAATGTTATACAATTTGGAATTAGGGTTTAAAGTTCATAACTTTGGGTAATCTTGACTCTCAACAAATTAGATGTTATAGCTTGTTTCATAGACTCTCTCAACATAATAGACCTACTGTAATTTGTTTGGTGCAAATCCCATGGCTAGAAATGATACACGTAAATCTTAACCCTGGGGAGTTTTGACCCACGCGTATGACTTTTCACGCTGAACCTTTAAACGAATGATTCATGCCATGTTTTGTTGATAAAATGAAGTTTTGTGTTAATGATAATGATTTGATGAAATTATTTCGTGCTTTGCTACGCTTAATATTCGTAATCAAGGTCATTTGCAACTCTACGCATAAGGATTACCCACGTAGTCAAGTTACGCTGTGAAGAATAATCCCACGACAACTATTACGCTGAAGGTTCTACAATGGGACCACGCGTATCCTCGTGAAGGATATGCGAACAAGGACCTCACGTGACAAGGTCTACTTCACGAGTAAGCCTTACGCGTAAGGTCCTTATACGCCACGCATAAGCTCTTCACGCATAAGGTTCCCTTTCACGCCAGAACTCTCTCACGCAGTAGTTAGGATCCCACGCGTGAAGATTTCGCCTCACGCCAGATATCATCTCCGCTACGCTAACTTTGCCAAACTACGCTTAAGCCTTGATTGACCTTCATTATGAGTTGTTACGTGTACAAACTTGTTAATAAACTTATCATATCATCACCTAATCCAATAATGTCACTAATAAACTTAAATGTTTGATATGTTGCACCCATAAGTGATAACATAAACTTTAAAACCAAAGTTAACTAACTCACGAAATATTTCACGACATCATTGGACTATTGGACAAACAAGTGACTTAGGACTCAGAATAATCATCGACACCGTACATTAAAATAACTAGACAATAAGACCTTCGTTGACTAACATTATGTCTTTCGATATGTTGGTTCTTTTGGCTAATGATATTTCGTATCACGACATGGTCGAACAAATGAATGCGGATGCATCGTAAGTTCTTACAATTGCCGATATCTTCCGTGAGGGTTATCCGAGAAAGCTTGGAAAGAACAACCTTAGGGTTGACTTTGACACCCTCACATGCTCGTAATCTTCTTGTCTCATTGCAAGGGATATTCTCAGAATCATCCCTACCGTAACATGCCTCACACCGCCACGCCCAGGTCTACATTCAACAATTCTCGATTCTATGCGGAGGATCATCGGTCAAAATGTCGCGAATGCGACTCTTAATCACAAACAAGTCACTATCACCCCGATGACTTACGAGTCGTTCTCATCATTCCGCACATCGCCCAACCGACTTTTGCAACCCCACTCAAGAGACCGCCCCGCACTTGATAGATATTGGTTATGATGAAGCTACAGAATCATTACTAAGCACCTCACGCTGAGCTAAAGAATATTCCTCAACCATGGAGGACACTCTATATGATCATCACCAACCGCCTCCGGTCGTGACGAGGGCTATGAGCATCCCAAGCTCATGGAACCGCAAATTTTCTCGTCGCTGATCAACAAGAAGGACATTATAATTGAAGCATCGCATGGGAAGATATGATGTCGTTTACAAGAAGCTTGGCTCCAAAATTCCCTATGTCGATACACCAAACTGTTGATCCGTAGAGCTCTTGGACTTCATCCCGATATCCCCAGTGAGACTCAATGACCCGTATAATCATGACATCTTGATCGAGCCCATACTATCCGCCGTAATCAAAGAATCGCTCTACGAAGAAACAGGTGTCGAGTTGCCCAATCACCTTCTTACAAAGGAAATAAAAAGATGGAAATGTACAAAAGGTACCTGCAGTCGTAAAAGAAGGAAAAGTTGGCCATCTTGATGAAAAGGTTTGGACTCCTACCGGAGAACCGTAAGAGGAAGTGCCGGAAGTGCAAGAAGTTCTGAAGTCATAGGAAGTTTCCCAAGAGGAATCCTCCTCGTAAAAGGACCTGCTCCTCTAAGGAAGCTACTCCCATCCCAATCCCTAAACCGAACAAAAAGAAAGCTTTTGGACGAAAGCTCAAGGCACCGACACGATGAAGAGATTACCTACTCCGAACCGAAAAGGATGACAATCCTTCAAAGATTCAAAACCTCCAAGTCCTCAAGCCGATAAAGGAAAAGGGAAGACTCGCACTTGTGCCCCATGATGAAAGCTCAAGAAGAAGAAGAGCTATCGATCAATCCTACGGTGAAGAAGTTTAAATTAGTTAGACACATTCAAAAGGTCAAGAATTTGCAAAGACCAAATGGGTGGCCCCGAGGATCAAGTGGTGTCGCCCACTCTTCACCGTGTCCCGATGCTGTTAATCGACCCGATAGTGGATCCGTGCCACCACTCTTCTCGCAACAACAAACGCTGTGGAGGAGTCTACCGATTATAACATTAAGGAACCGTAAAAGGATAAGATCGAGAAAGAGAAACTGATGAAGAAGCTAAGGCTCGTAAGGAAGAAAAGGCTAACTGACAAGATGACGAAGAGAATTATGATGATTATCTTCTCAACAATTCAACTCGCTTCTAAGGAGGATACTTTTGCACCTCCTAAGGACCCCGAGTCTCCTCATGTCTCCTCCTTATCGATTCTTCATCTCACCCTCACCACCACCATCAAAGAAATCAACCATATCAACATCCAAATCTATGAAGAAACCACCTCGATCTTGGATTTCTCGCACTCATGAAAGAATTGTGAAAGTCAGTCCAACAAGTCGAAAGAAGGACATGTTTACGAAACCGAATTGGTTTCCGACCAAATACAAGACTTCTAAATGATGAGAAAGACAAGATGCAGAAGAAAGGGAATTTGTTCAAGTTCATGAAAAGTCATCGCCAAGAGGAACTGAACGAAATGATCAAGGTTACACTAACAAGTACCTTCAGATATAGTTCCTAAAGTCACAAAGGAGATGTTTACTGCATAACTATATCCGAATCTTATGCGATAGCTAGCAAACTATAAGATCAACACCTTTAACCGTCACAATCAATCCATCCGATCCCGTAGTTTTCTGATAATGAATTGGTGGCCAAGCTCATCACACAAATGTCTAAACGACCGGGACATTTAATTCGATGAAGGTAAGTTGTTTCAAGCATTACGGACTACCAACTCAAAGAAGCATGTAGATTCAAGCCGAAAAGTCTAAACGCCCTAGAGACGATGAAGACAAGGAACAGATAAGCATGATAAAGCTAAACGTCAAAAGAAGTCCGTGAATCATCTTCTATGTTACCTCCTCCAACGGACTTCTACTCAACAAAGATCTCCTCCCGCTTCTACGTGATAAACCTCGTGATTTATTCCGAGTTACCACCCCGACTCGTAAAACCGTGATCACCTGAGTATACGGGTGGTGACGATGAAGAGGTCCTCGAGCCCCTAAAACAACCCAACTCTCCCAAACAAGTGCAGTAAACCGTAATCATCATCAAGGCATTCTAAAAAGAAGAAGAAGATGACTCATCGGCAATGATCATGGCTAGATGACGATAAAACCAAAGAATTTGAATGGTTCTCCACACTTGTCAATCAAACTCCCACCCGATGAAGGTCAAGATCCGGTCAAGGTTCTACATTGGAGCATGCTAAAGTTTTGCAAGAAAAGTTCCATGTGAAGAAAATGACAAAACTGAAAGTTGAAGCGAATCAAGAATGAAGCGCTTCAACTTCTAAAAGACAAACAAAGTGCCTCGAGGTCGAATATCACCTGACAACATTGCTCGAGCTATGTCTAACAACATGGATCGCTCAACCCGAAGCAAACATTGACTTCACAAAAGGGACAACCTCCATACTACAATCGATTGACCAAACCTCTACCGACCATTGGCCAACCAGATGAACCACGGATTCCTTCCGATATTTCTTCAACAGAGACCGAATTTCTTCTCCATGGTGGCGTATGGTTCAAGGAAATATGCTACATCCTTGACACTTCCATTCCCCGCAATTATCTACTCAAACTGCATTGCCATTGAGGAACGTGCCAATCACTTATTCTCCAACACGGGAAGCATACGAACGAGATGCATTGTATGGGATTCATCATCGCCGTAACGCCGCCGAATCTACTACGTGTCGTCAGTTCGTAAGTCACAACATGCAAGTGTTTAGTACTAAAGACATCGCTGCCATCCAACATGTTGGTCTTTCATCCAAACGGGACTACACCTTTCAAGAAGATTGTGGTCAAAAGACGTGATGAAAGGGATTATGCATTCTGTGAAGTCGACTTTGAGAATTTGTCTCAACGATATTGAAGACATGTACCTTGCCAAAGTATAGTGGTCGCATGAGACAATTTTCAACCGAAATACAACGTGAATTCATCAAGTCATCGCTCATTTTCATCGACGATAGTCATAAAAGAACGTGTTGAAGATCTCCGCTGCCGCTGAATCATATCGACACGTGTCAACTTCACTCCACCACGCCTAGATCTTCCCGATATCAACCACCATCACAATTAACGCCATTAGCAAACTATTCGTGTCGCTTATCGCAGGAACTTCATCGCAATTGCTTGATGGCGTAATGAGCTTCACAAATTTGGAGATGATACTCAAGATGGTTAGGGACGGATTAGCTTATCGATTGAAGGATATACGTGAAAACATTGGGAACCCTAAGCGATGGAATTCTCGTGATCGGAGGAATGTGAGAAGGATAATCACCATGATTGATGAACTGTTGTTCGGGCGGACTGCCTGCACGATTGAGAGCTATGTTGGTGGTCACCCGTGATTAACATAACCGGCTTTCAACGCCCCTGCGGCACTCTCGGAACATCACCGCACTCCGGTGCCCCTTGAATTGTTTCTTTCTTATAATTTTGATGTGTGATTATCTATGTCTATGGCTTGTGCACACATAACAACAGTACAACCCGCATTTGCAAGAAAGGACCCCGTGGTATGCCTCAAGCACAATCCTTATAACATGAGCTAAAGCTTTATTTTTGAGTAAAACCTATCAAACCTTTCATTTTCAAGGTTTTGCTCAAAAGGACAAGTACTTCCCATATGATTTTCAAAACCTCAACCGCTTATATCACTAGTTGGGGGAGTATTTGAATTAAAACTTTGTTCATAAATTGTTCATAGTGGTCATCTTCCCGCAACACTCGAAATGGTCATATTTATTGTCAACTTTTCAAAATAACATTTGATATGCCATTTTTGAGGGGAGAAAATTGTGTGATAAGAAATATGTTGCAAAATGCAAATGAATATGTGTACTTCGTGACTTAACCAACGAATCGACGGTACTAAACTGTTAGTAACTCAAAAGACTTGTCCCGACGGTAATAATTTCAAGCTAGTTCGCTAGTAATGTAAACGTGTCTCGCAAAGGACTTGTCCAAGTAGAAAGTACCATTCAAGACACTCTTGGTAGATATGAACTCGACGGTATGACAACCTTTCGAGGTTTGTCTACCCTTCAAGGTAGTTATTAGAGCTAGTTGTCACCTAAAAACCGACAATGTAACTTTTAACTATGCAACGTAACCGTGTCTCATGGGGATTGTCTATCTCCAATGGATCAATTCAAAATGTGCACGCTCTTTCCTCATCGGCATTTAAACCATTAAAACTCTAAAGCACATGAGGGGAGTATTTATGCAAAATCCTATCTCTCATAGTGGTTCAAACATGTTTTTCATTTACAAACCCTTTGAGAGATTTTTCACAACCTGTGGTTTTAATGGCAACATAGGTTAGTCATGGAGTTATAAGGTGACTAAGGTTAGAATAACTGTCTCATGATCCGCCAGAGTCGGAGGGATCTACCCAAGGACATCACAAATAGTTAGTACTTAGAAGTCCTTAGGTATGATTATAAAAAGGAAAAATGAGAATCGTAGAAAGAAGGAGTTGAAGAATTAAAAGAAATGCAAAGAAAAGGGTGAAAAGAAATAGCCCTCCAAATTATTCAACTTAGGCGCATAATCGGTTCAATCTATATGCTACTCTGGTTGTCACTTAGCGACACCGTATTGAAGATTAAAAGTCGCCATGGACCCAAAGGACGCATGCACTAAACCTTTAGCCACCAAGTTTCTCTCAACGTGCTTGTTTCATTCTCACAGGAACCCTGGTAAACTATTGGCTTTCTTTAGAGATCACCGGTATCAAGAAGGAGACCTCTCCCTAGTCTCCGTCAGAAAACCAAAACGCATTATTGAGTCTAGAGCCACGAGATTCATCAAAGATCTCTTAGAACACTTGACATTTCATCACTTGTTGATCAACAATTAAGATTATCAATGGTTCTTATCGAGTCCTTCACGCATCTTAGCAACTGTCGAGAACATTTATGAGAGGTTCATCTCGCGATCCTCGTGATTGAATGGAAACTCCGCCAGGTCAACATCAAACACCTCGACAACAGTCACTTTAACTCCCCGGATTACGCTGGAGTGTGTCTCAAACGGTCTACAATGAGGTGATGCTTCTGTACCTCAATGACTCATCCGAATCAGATATGTACTTCTGCACATCATGTTATCTCACTAGGACTCCGCTCAGAACGGCCTTTGTAAGAATTAGAATTGTTTTCACACTATGTCATAACACTCTCGTTCAAACTTGTAGTGCGAACTCGCTTATTACTAACCATTTGAAATGTTTTCTTCTTATGGAAGCTCCGTGAGCAGATGATCGTGCCGATTCTTCTCATGCTCATGCCAACATCATCACTAATGGAAGTTCTATTCAAAAGCAACACAACAATGTAATGATTCTTCGTCAAACCAAAGAATCTACAAAGTTAAAGACTTAAAGAACTTCATCAAGATTGAATTCCAACGCCAAAGAGTGTGTGAGCATGTTGAAGAATGACGGAGACACCGGAGCAAACAAGGCACTGAGGCGCATTTGACGCAGCATAACAACATACTATCACTTTCATCACAAAGAACAATGATCAAAGAACAAAGTTAAAGATGACGCCAAAGCATAACTGCTCAAAGACAACTATCTCTACACTAGAGATTGTTCGAATCAAGGCAATTCTTCTCACAAAAGAAGAATGTCGAAGACGCCGAGCTACTATTACCTCAACGCTTTCACTGCTCATCACCAACACTGAGGGGAGATTGTTGAATCACTCCTAAACCATAATCAAGTGTTAGTAATTAATATGTAATAGTTAGCTTTATTATGGCCTTTATGTTTGTTATTAGCCTTAAGCTTATGTAGGCCCATGAGCTTAGGCCCAAGCCCATTAAGGAAAGGATGGAAACTAGGAGTGTTGCCTAGCTTTCTCCTATAAATATCTTGTAAACCTTCATTTGAAGGTTGGTTGTTCAAGTTATTTCTTCATACTCCTATGCGTAAACCGTATCATATTATCGCAGTGTGTGGTTTTACTTGTTCAATCGCCTCATCTCTTTCTTATAAGCTTGTGTTTGTAAAACTAGTGACCTAACACTTCCAAATAGGTGGAAAATACATCCTTCCCTCAAATAGTTGGAATAATATATCCTTCCCCAAATAGTTGGAATAATACACCGTAGTCACGAGTTAAACATCGAGTTTCTACGGTTATGACCTTTGTCTTCCCGAGATAACTTCAATCGCTAGAAGTGTTAAGTTCATCATGTGTACTGCTGCGCTTTTAGATGTATGTCTCCTTCCCCTTGTCGGTTTTGATACCGTAATCAACAAATACATTATACATACCCAATATTCATGAAATAGAGAGAACAAAATTTAGCTTAAATGTATCTTGTGAGAATCAACTACTACGGAAACTCTCCCCGACTATCTTTACCAACCCATGTGTGGACAAATTGAAGTGACCAGGATTTAAGAAAACCCGATATACCAAACTTGAAACCAAGTAGAATTCCCCGAATTGTATCTTAATTTTGCACTAATGTTGGAAGAACTGTGTCGAGAATTTATGCTCCAAGCAAATTCTAAGTACTCAATACTCAACCAAAGTATGAGATATTAACACCTCTTGCGATTATCCACAACGACATTTGCGGTGTCATCGAAAAACCACAGAACTCCTTAAAGTGATAGTTGACTGTGTCTTCAACCATCCACCCCGATCACGGTAACTAGATAAAACAAGTCTTCAACTCAAATTCTTAAGCCCGAGCAAGTTATCAAATAAGAACACGCCTTTGTGAAAGTCAACTTAAATCTCAACTAAGTAATAAATGATTAACTCAAGTAATCAACTTGTATCAATGCCCAACATGTGAATAAACATACAATCGGATGTATATTGATCCATCGAATGAACCGAAACAAATGATTCCTCAACATCAATGCATTCTTCCTAAAGGTATACACGTAGAGACCGATATGGAAGATTCACCAATAATGTCTTTAAGCGGATGAGGTACTCATTTTCCTTAATGTTCATGTGGTTGATTTATAGCGCACAATGAGAGAAACAATAATCCGTGAAGATTTGGCAAAGGAATACCAAAGAGCGGATTATTATTCAATAGTGATACTACAATATCATGATAGTCATTATCAACGCTTGTTAAATAATCGAATAGGTTTCTTGAGAATTCGAGAAGTACTTTAGATGGTGAACCAATTGAGTCAAGAGGATAATCTCGAGAATTCTCAAGAAACCTTATTTCCGCTATTTAACAAGGCGTTGATAATGACAATGAGAAACCATAATTCAAGCATCTATCAAGATGTAGTATATGCTCTTCTCCCCTCAAAAATTGCATCCGTTGCCATTTTTATTTGAACAAGTGAATAAGAATATACACCAATGAATGTAGATCCACTTGAGGGTTGAAAGAGCGTGGAAAACATGAAGCTTGTTGATGAAGAATGTCAATGAGAATGGTCATACACATGAAGATTTCTCTTTTGAAGATAAAGCGCATCAAGCGCACACCTTTCTTTTCTTTGAGGAACGGGCCTCAAGTGTTATCTGCAGACGCCATAATGATGAAGCACGAGGCCCGAACTAATGCGAATGTATCGCCATAGCCGAAAGAATATCAAGATTGAGTTACTTGAACCCGTGAGTTATGAGATATCAATCCATTTGTAATCCATACTTTAAGCCACCCATGTAGTGAAGGATTGAAGTATTCACAATGAGTAAGGACTACTCGCACTAATATTACAAACTTGATTGCATATATTTTGGTTAGTGACATTAGTATCCAAACCCTTTGGGTTTCACAGAAACCTTGATTTTGTCATCCAGAAATGCTTTTCTAGAGGGTATCCACAATTCAAGATCCTTAAACATTCTACTGCATTTACATCCACTTATGGCAAGGTCTACGATTGTTGATATTCTTATGCAAATTGAAGACTTATCGTTATTCCTAGACTCCATGATTTAGCGCTTGATCCATCTAGATGAAGTTTTAGGTTTGTTTTGCATCATAACATGTTGAACCTTAGCCATGTAGGTAGTCTTAGTGGATTGTACCTTGGCATGTAAATTAGGAAAATGTTTCTATGTGGAAAAGACTCACAATTTCTAGTTTTGTTTTCACATGCTTAGATTCTTATGCACATAACTACTCTTAGATGCACGCCAATCCCTAGTCTTTGAGTGTTCCTAGGTAGTGGTTTACAACTACTAGCAGGCCTTGAAATCTCGTGAGAATTCCTCACCCTAGGTCTTGCACCTAAAATTCCGCCTTTTGAATATGTGCCTTTTTCCTAGCTTTTTCTAGATAATAGTTCTTCCACAAGTCATTCATATCATATGAATTCGGGTTTTAATGCTTGGTTTTGACACTGCTTTCGAACTAATCCTAGAGGTGCCGGGAGTAGAAGTGGCTACGTGTTGAAAGTTAACGAGCTAGAAGCCTTATTCTTAGGTAACTCGTGAAGTGACCGGTTTGACAAAACTTGTTTCTCATCAACTGGGAGGCAAACCGTGTTTTTGAAAATTTTGGTCTTTCGGATATAAACGCAGAGGTCGCCTAACAATGGACCGGTTTCTAATGGAATGAGAAATTGGTTTCCGGTTGATGGTTTTGTAAACTTAGTGTTCACACTTTTCCTACGCTTTCCTAAGCTCATTTTTTAAGGCAACAATAGCGAAACTCTTTTCCTGAAGTTGAGCTTTGAGTTCATCAATTTTTGCTATCAAAGAGTTTGTTTGCTCCATTGACTTAGCTCTAGCTTCTTTGACAGAGTCACTTAGTTCTATGTGATGCATTCTCAACGACTCATTTTCCTTTAGTAATTTGGCCACACAAACCGCTAATTCATCATTTCTCATTTGAATATCATCAATAGTATTAACATCAGAATTACTTGTAACCAAATTACTTTTCACATGCATATTAGAAATATGTTTCTTCAAATTGTTGATAGTTGACTCTTTGTCTTGAAGTTGAGCTTTCAAAGTGTTAATTTCAAAAAGTTCGCGGAATTCAGGAAGGTCCGGATTTTTACATGGTTTGTTAAGTTGAAAACTTTCTTCTTTACTTTGTATCGCAATTTCAATTGAATTGCAATGTTTTTCAAGTTTTGAGAATTTGTTTGAAAGTTCATCAAAAGCCTTTTTGTCAACCATATCATTTGTTTTGAAATTATTAGACTCAGCCTCAACCAAGGAACATTTATCAGAATCATGTTCAGCATTAAGATAGGGTACCTCATCACATGACACCGCTCAATTTCTCGTCCGATATCCGCATCCACATCATGTGTAACAAGAGTCATCGGACACCGGCCGTGTCAAGTTTATCTATCTCGAGCCTCAGATTCAAAGTGTCAATCGATCCATCATCCGGTGCTTTACCCAACTCATCATTATTTGTTGTCTTTGACATTCTCGCATTCAAGAACACCCGATTCTTCAATGATACATTACCCAACTTATCACAACATTCTCTCAACCGCACTGCACACTCATCAACTTTTTCATCCGTCTCGAGTAACTTCCTCAATATACTTCTCCACATTATCCATGAGATGGATAAGTGTCTCTATGAACACGCTTAATTTCCATTCCAGTGTGTTTCTTGAAAGACACTTCACCATGTCTTGATCATAATCATGTAAATTCCCCACCGATGACCGATCAAATTGTTTGTGGATCACCAAGTGCAAGACCGAACTATCCTTTTGAACCTTTTCTTTATCAAGTTGTTGTTCCAATTTTTCTAAGTTCAACAACAAGTTTCTAGTCGTTGTAGGTAAATCCCGACGGAAGATGGCACTACATGTTCGATCCCTAATTGTGGACAAAAGTCAGACGAAAGTAGAGTGAAGTAATCGATAAGGTTCAATGTTACTTTCCATTAGCATGGCATTTTGTAGCCTAAACTGGTGCAATTCTCTCTTTAGATTCGAACATGGAGATCTCACATCCTCATTGCTTAATTTAATCATCTTTAATCGATCGCTAGCATACATTATCATTGTTGTCTACATGATTATAAGCGCTTAAGCACTTCAAATCACTGGTCAAGAGAGTAAGACATGATGTGGTAGAATGCACGGATTTTACAAGTCTATGATTTAAACCGAGAAATAGAATCTTTCATGGATTTTACTAAAATCAAGACCAAACCGTTAAGCAATGACCAATGGAATGTGTTAAGATGATCGATGGATCGACACAATGATAGAAAATTGTGTGATAGGACATATGATTGTTTGTAGGATTAGCAAGAGATGTTGTTTCGTTGAGATTTGGATTGGTTTATGCCCGCTTTAACTAAGAAATTTAGGTCTAAAACATAAAACCTTAATAACTTCGTTCGAGCGAATTTAGGCCTCAAGATTGACCCGAATAAACTTTAGTTTAGGGTTTAGGTTTAGTTTATTCGGCGTGCCATTCTCCTCGCTCACGGCGCTTTGATGGGTAGAACGAAACGAGTTACGGTTCAAAAGTTATGGCCGCTTGAAGTTTTGTCGAAAAGTCAACAAGTCGCTAGGAATTATGAAGACAAGTCGCTACACCAAGTCACTAAGAATTATGAAATCAAGTCGCTAAGCACCAAGTCGTTAAGAATTATGACAACAAGTCGCTAAGCACCAAGTCGCTAGACACAGCTAAGTTGCTAAAGAACAACTCGCTAAGATCCAAGTCGCTAGTATCAAGTCGCTAACAATTTACACTACAACTCGCTAACAATTTCAAGCAAGTCGCTAACCTCACCAAGTCGCTAGTCAGAGGAGAATCCACTAACTTGTACTATTTGCCGCTTGTCTCAATAGACAAGTCGCTAGGCTCAAGTCGCTAACAACTAACATTGTAACTCGCTAACTTTTCATCAAGCAAGTCGCTACGATGAAAAACACTACGAGCCAAGTCGCTAGCAAGAAAAACTTTAAAAACACACTTTCAATCCAAAACAAGCCCGACCACAGTGATTCAAGCTTTTCAATTAAAACCCAAGCACTTACAATGATTCTAATCACAAAAGTACACCCAAAATTCAAACTTTAACACAAGAAATGATCCAAATGATGCAAAACCACAAAACTTTTTCAAACTCAAAACCATCTAAAACCACTAGAAATCCAAAGATAAGTAAGAGAGATGATCAAACCATGGCTCGATACCAATTGTAGGATATCGATTTCATAAACACATCATAACATAATAATATTAGCGATGGTTTAAGAGTTTAGAGAGAAAGTAGAAGGTGGGAGCCTTTCTAGAGAGAGAAAGTAAACAAAGAAAGAAAGGTTAGATTGAGTGAAGGTTGATGCGTACAAACCGCCAAGTTTTATCACTCAAGTCCGCCACTCGAATGGCCAATCAGTAACAAACTTAAAACGGCTCAAGCACGAATGCAATGAGGATCGGGAGTATAGGCTTCCCGGTCGTTATGTCCCAATGAAATATGCAATGGATCACCCTACGAATAGTGATCGAGAATTTGAACGAAAAAGTGATTTGTGATAGATTATAACTACGTAAAAGCCAACAAATTACAACGGCTTAAATGCAAATTAAAGAAAGTTAAAAAGATAAAAAATATTAAATAAACGCTATCACTATTTGCAAAATGATGTTTTTGTTTTTAAGTTTTTATAAAACTGAATTAAAATCTACGTAACGTACAACTGAAAATGTGAAACTTACACAATATAAATCCTAAAAATATGAAAATGGAATTTTTACAAACCTAATGATAAAAGAAAATTTATAGAAAAGAAAATTATTTTATAACTAATTACCTAATTATTATTAATTAAAAACTATTTTTAACTATTAAATAATTACCTAAAATACAAGAAAATGTGAAATAAAGCTAGAAAAATAAAATTAAGACTTAGAAAAATCTAAAATATCAAAAGAGAATTTTCAAAACTATTTTTATAATTTTCTCGATTATTTTGTATTTTCTAGGAATTAAAAACTATTAAAAACTAATTAAATGGCTTAAAAATACAAATTTAACTAAGAAAATCTAGAAAAATATTTTTTGGCTTTTTATATTTATCTAAACTTAAGAAAATTGAAAATTATTTTTTGAACCTTTTCTTAATTTTTTGTATTAAATGCTAATTAAAAATGCTTAAAACCGAATTAAATCAAGAAAAATACTAAACAAGACAGAAAAATCTGAAAATTCAAGATAACTCTAAAATAATATAAGGAATCTAGGAAAATAGAAAACAAGTGTTGTGTGTAAGAATATGGAATCATAAGCCCAAGGCTTATAAATAAGCACTTAAATAAGCCAAATGATCAAAACAAGCCACCAACCTGATTGTAAGTCCTAATATGCTATAATAACTGAAATGCAACTAATAACAACAAGCCATATCCTCTGGAATTACAAGATTGATCGATTTGATGATTTGAGCTTATAAGCTAAAACAGTTTCGGGTACCTACTTTGACCACAAAATAAGCACTCAAATAAGCTAGAAATCAAAGACCAAGTTTGGAGACCTAAACAAGACCTGGCTAACTACATATGAACCAAATACCAACCTAGACAAGCTCTTATGAGCCCTGTGCAAGCTTGCACAAAATCGAGAAAACTCACCTTTGTCGAGAATGTGAAAAGGCAACTAGGGCTGCTTGATAAGCTTGTTTGGAGCTTTTATAAAAATTGTAAATTCTACAAAATGACTATAAGAAATGAGACCAACTTAAGTTTTAAAACAACAATTCTCACTGAATTTGGTCCAAGGATGAGTCCATGAAATTTCCTTCCAAATGGGCTCAAACCGATTTTAAATTGACTTTTGAAGCAGTTGAGTGTAGTTGACTTTTATGGAGTTTGATCTTAATTTCTCAACTGAAAATGATGTTAAGTGATTAAATGAAGATACGTAAGCTTTGTTTATGACTTTTAAACACAAAACAAGTGATTTGATTCTCAAAATTCAACAGCTTAAGATAAAGGAGACAAGTTTTGAGGAGTTTTGACTTTCAAGGATTGCAAGCTCAAGGTATTGATCGATAAGAACTCAAATGAGTTAAACAAGCATGAACACACAAGACTCTACCACTACATACACCTCTAAGATAGTTTAGACAAGAATGCCAAACACACCTTTATGAACTGCTTTGCAATCAACTCTAAGCTAAACCCTTAACCAGCTAAAATAAATGATCAAACTTAGTTTATATAACTTAAAAACAGCCTAATAAACATATTAGAGCCAGTTAATACTACAAATGGAGATTAAGCAAAGAAATCTTAAAATAACTCACAAACTGTCCTTAGCCACTATGGCTTGAAACTTGTGAAACCAGAACTCTAACCTATATTATCCAACCCAATAACTTTAAATCAACCCAATTCCATAGCTGCTTCAACCCATGTCCATTTCCATTACCAACTTGACCCAATTTGACTTTCTGTTGACCAAGAACCAAAATGAATGGAAACTTAAATGTAAACTTGTGAAACTCGAATAAGCTTACACAAGCTTATTTGAGCTTTGAAATAAACTACTAAACACTTGAACTCAAGATTTTGAAGTTGCAATTTGAAACAGTTGAACATGAAATTTGAATTGTAAACATAAACCGAAATTGATGCTTGAAATGAAGTTCAATACACTTAAACACTTTAAACTCGATACAAATTAACAAAAGATTACAGGTTTTATGCTAAATAAAGAACTTAAAGATAAAACGACATTTAGAGAAATTAAAAACTAGTAGACTACTTCTCTTGCTTCCAAATGCTTCTCTTTATACTCCAAGATCTTTCTCTCTATCATCTACGATTGATTCCACTTGTTTCCGTGCCATTGGATTAGCTAAGAATGATCCCGCCTTTGAATGGATTTTGGCGCCAAACTTGCTTATTTGAGCCGGTGGGGGTTGAGATGGTGAGAGGGAAGCATTTAATGCTTCTTGGAGTTTGGTGGAGTGGGGGGACAAGGAGAGGAGAGGGAGGTGGTAGGTTGGTGGTTGGGTCATGGGAGTAGCGCATTGGGGGAGGAAATGGGGAAAGGGATGGCGGGTTGGATTGTTTGACCAGTTTGATGGATTTTAATATTAAAGGGAAGGGTTCAAAACTAGGGTCCAATTTGGTTATGGCGAGGTCACAATTAGTTTTGACAAGTCCAAAGGGTGTAAAGGGTTTAAATCACAAGGACTAATGTTGCAAATTCGAAAATAGAGGGACTTGAGTCGCTAATTCATCAAAGTTGCTCCAAGGGACCATAAGTGACAAGTTTTAATAATACAAGGACCAAACTTGACATTTTCAAAATTCCAAGGACTAAATTTGCCAAATTTGAAACTTGAAGGACCAAACTTGTAATTTCTCAAACTTTTGATATTTTTCACCAAAGGACTAAATTTGACAACTTATGATTTTAAAAGGACCTTTGGTGATTTTTCTTTGAAATTATGTGCTCGGGACTATTTCGACAACTTTTGAAACTTGGGGACTGAAGCGCCAATTATGCAAACTTAGCTCATTTTTCATCGATTTTGAACATTTTGCATCCGAAACATATAAAATGCAATTTTGGAATATTTTCAAGATTTTGATGCATTTCGAGCATTTTAAACGTTTTGCAGCTCGTGTTTGATTAAAATGATGAGTATTTACACACTCATCAATCCCCACACTAAACTATTGCTAGTCCCTAGCAATATTTTGAGAAAAACTTAATGGATTTGAAACTCTTTACCAAAAGCCATTACTCGAGTAGCCAAATGTTTCGTTCAAGTAAGAACCATGGTACACCGATAACCATGTGATTTTGAGCAAACCACCATCTTTCAACGGTTTTGATTTGTCTCTACCGAAGCCGTTTGCTCGGACTAGCCAACTCTTAGATAAATTATCAATATTATCTTTGGTGAGCTGATTACCAATTATGGTTTTTCCATTGCCTTTACCACAAGCCATAAACTTGCGGGCTAGCCAACTCTTCACTTTTTAGGATATGGTGAATGAATACCATACAATTTTGGGCAAATTGCAAGCCGTCAACGGATTTGAGATATCTTTACCAAGAGCCGTTTGCTCTGGATTAGCCAATCCTTTAGTTTATTAGACAAGGCGAATCGATAACCAATTGAGTAAGTGTAGAACACTTACTCCAAAAATTTTTTTGCCAAAAACGGGAATTAGGCGGATAATTTATATGATAAAATTCGTGAGAATTCCCCCACACTAGAAATGAATATTGCCCTCAATATTCAAAGTACCACATGTTATGCGAAACAAAGAACGTAAAGGGAAATACTACGGCCATTATTTAGAAAGAAGATTTTTTTTTTTTTTTTTTTTTTTATATACAAAACATTACCCCCATATATACACAACATGTGGCTAACCCCACACACCACTTGTGTGGTAGAAAGATAGAAAGAAGTCGAAATATGGGTGAAAACCCATATGGCATGCTATCTTGTTTTGATTCCCAGTCGCTAGCTTGACTCGATCCCCGCATTCATTGGTTCATGGGGAAAGTTTGTAGATCCGGGGCAATCACAGGAGGAATGTCCTCTCCAAATAATGCTTCAACCGATGACCATTCACTTTGAAGTTTGGACCATCGGGTTGAGATAACTCAATGGTTCCATATGGAAAGACTTTAGTGATGGTAAATGGTCCGCACCAGGGGATTTTAGTTTTCCGAGAAAATCTTCAATCTTGAGTTGAAAAGAAGGACTCGATCACCGACGTTGAAAACGCGGTTTTTGATTTTGAGTCATGAATCTTCTTTGTCTTTTCTTTGTAGATCAAAGAGTTCTCGTATGCTTGATCACGGAGTTCATTTAATTCATTCATTTGAACTTTCCTGGTGATCACCACCGTCTGAATATCAAAGTTGGCATGCTTCAAGGCCCGGATGCCTTGTGCTCGAGCTCAACCGGCAGATGAAATGCCTTCCGTATACAAGCTTGTATGGAGTGCACCCGATGGGTGTTTTGTAAGTCGTCGGAAGGCCCAGTCGTCATCTAGCTTATTCGACCAAGAGGCACGGTTTTCACCAACCGTCCTCTCAAGAATTCTTTATCCCGGTTAGAAACTTCCACTTGCCCACTTGTTTGTGGGTGGTACGCAGAGATAGACGGTGAGTTACACCATACTTTTGCATGACTCTTTCAAATTGGTCATTGCGAAATGCATACCACGACCACCGATTATGGCTCGTGGAGTTCCAAACCTAGCAAAAGAGATTTCAAGAATTTCACAACAACTCGGGCATCGTTGGTGGGTAAAGCTTTAGCTTCAATCCATTTTGACAAGTAGTCAACGGCCACGAGTATGTATTTGTTACCACGGAAGAAGGAAATGGCCCCATAAAGTCAATGCCCCATATGTCAAAAATCTCAAAAATCACACTTGAATGGCGTTTTGCGGCATTTCATTTCTTTGAGATATTCCCGTGACGTTGACAAGCGTCACGTGTTTTGACAAATTCATGGGCATCCTTATAAATTGTGGGCCAATAGAATCGGAATCAAACACCTTCTTGGCGGTGTAGTTGGGGCTATGATGTCCCCAAGAGGGTCTAGAATGGCAAGCCTTGAGAATGTCAATAGCTTCCCGACCATACACACATCGCCTGGATGACTTGATCCGCACAAATTTTGAACAAGTAGGGTCGTCCCGAGTAATGTTTCACATCTTTAAAGAATTTGCTTTTCGTTGGGACGACATCCCTTTCACCACAAAGTTACCCGCATGGTAATTTGCAAAGTCAAGAAACCATGGGGTCAAGAGTCTCCACGAAAAGAAACCACATTGAGTGTTTCAAGAGGAAATGTTTCATTTATTTCCTTTTTCTCGAACACATTTTGGTGAGGGTTCTCTAATCGGGACAGATGATCGCCACCTAGGTTCTCGGCTCCTTTTTATCACGAATAATGATATCAAATTCTTGTAGGAGGAGAACCCAACGGAGCAATCTCGGCTTTGCATCTTGTTTTGCAAAGAGATATTTGAGTGCCGAGTGATCCGTATACACCACGCATTTGGTCAATATAAGATATGGCGAAACTTCTCAAACGCATACACCACATGTAATAATTCTTTTTCCGTAGTGGTGTAATGGGTCCGAGCTTTAGTCATAGTTTTGCTTGCGTAGTGGATAGGTGAAAATGCTTGGTTTTGCGTTGCCCCAAGACCGCACCGATAGCAAAATCACTTGCATCGCACATGAGCTCGAAGGGTAAATCCCGCGGGGCAACTAGAATGGGTGCTTCGTAGCTTTTCTTTAGTGTTTCAAAAGCTTCGATGCACTCAGGAGAAAAGATAAAAGGAGCATCTTTTTCGAGAAGATGGGTCATAGGCCGAGCGATTTTAGAAAAATCTTGAATGAATCTACGATAAAACCCGACATGACCTAGAAAACTCCTAATACCTTTGACGGTAGTAGGATGAGGCAATTTAGCAATAACATCAACTTTTGCTCTATCTACCTCAATCCCGTTCTTGGAAATCTTATGGCCAAGGACTATGCCTTCTTTGACCATAAAATGGCTCTTCTCCCAGTTTAGACATAGATTGGTGTCTTCACACCTTTTTAGCATTTTGTCTAAGTGGGAGAGACATGTATGAAACGAGTCCCCAATGACCGAGAAGTCATCCATAAACACCTCCATTGTTTCCCCGATCATGTCGTGGAAAATGGCCATCATACATCGTTGGAACGTGCGTGAGCATTACATAAGCCAAAAGGCATTCGCCTATAGGCAAACGTCCCGTATGGGCGTGTGAATGTGGTTTTCTCTGATCCGGCGGATCAATGGGGATCTGAGTAACCCGAGAAACCATCAAGGAAACAATAGTACTCGCTCCTCGCTAATCTCTCAAGCATCCGGTCCATGAAGGGTGAGGAAAATGGTCTTTACGGGTGGCTTCGCTTAACTTGCGATAGTCAATACACACACGCCATCCCGTAACCAATCGAGTTGGAATTAACTCGCTTTCTTCATTCGTGACAACGCTTATGCCACCCTTTTTGGAACGCAATGAATTGGGCTAACCCAAGGACTATCGAGATCGGGTAAATTAAACCGCATCAAGAAGTTTGAGAACCTCTTGTTTGATAACCTCATGAATCTTAGGATTCACCCTTCTCTCGATGTTGATCGCTGGTTTGAAGTCATCCTCCATTAAGATTTTGTGAGTACAAAACTCGTGATTGATACCCTTAATATCGGAGAGTTTCCAAGCAATTGCTTGCTTGTGTGACTTCAAGACCTTTATGAGAGCGATTTCTCCTCCTCGGTTAAGTCTTTAGCAATTATGACGGGTAATTTATCATCACCCTCCAAGAATGCATACTCGAGATGAGGAGGTAGGTCCTTTAGTTCAACCTCGAAATTCATCGAGAGATGTTTGTCTTGATTTGATTTCCTCAATTGTGATTTCTTTCGGAGGAGTGAAGGTAATGGATCTTCATTAAGCAATTGCTCAAGATAAAGAATATCCCCTCCGAATCATACACACCATCAATTCCAGCGAAATCGATTCATTAGTAGCAAGAAATTCATCGATCTCTTCCAGAAGGAAGTCACCTCCTCAAACGGAGTGAGAGAAGGGAAGAGTCGGCAATGATAGGTTGAGAAGATGTGGTGGAACCTCCACCCACGTAATTATGAAGATAACCAAGAAATTCTTGAGAGTACTCCTCAAGCAATATCAATTAAATCGACTCGATTAACTCGATTCAGTGTCATAATTTGAGGAGTACCTCAAAGTTTGATCAAGGTTAAAGGTAACGACTTCATTACCCACACGTAAAGTGATTTCTTGCTCAAATACATCAATAAGAGCACGCCCGTCTCGTGAATCCTCTTCCAACAATGAGGGAACCCGATGATCGGCATCGAAATCAACAACCACAAAGTCACCGGAAAATGGAACTTTCCTACTTTCACAAATACATCCTCGGCGATGCCAAGAGGACGCGATATAGAACGATCCGCAAGCTCGAGAGTCATGCGGTAGGAATAAGTTCCTAAGAGAAAGTTTCTTCCACATGAATACGGCATCGATTGATGCTTGCACCAAGATCGGCAAGGGCAAAGCATTCAATCATCCCGTGAAAAACACAAGGAAGAAGAAATTTTCCGGGATCTCCTAGCTTCTCGGGAAGCTTTTTAAAAGGACTGAAAGCAATTCTCATTCAAAGGAGTCTTAGCCATTTCAAATAGCTTTTCCTTGTTGCTCAACATGTGTTTCGAGTAGATGCAAACTTGGGCATCAACATGATGGCATCCGCGAAGCTTATGTCAAAGTGTAGCTCTTGGAAAATTTGAAAGAATTTTTCCATTTGATGACTAGCTTTCTCGGAGCTTTTGCTCATGTAAACGTGAGGGTAAGGAATAGAAGTTTTGGACTTAGGGGCACCAACTAGAGGTTCAAAACAACTCGTGATTGGTCTTGGGTTTCGGGACAACCCGAGGATGGACATTCTTGTACCTCCGTTATTAGTAGGAAGTTCCTTGTCCTTTGTCGCCTCGTGTTCGCTTTCCACTACCTTCGGAGAGAAGAAGAGGTAGTAGGAATAGCGGGTCCATCATAAGAAGCACCACTGGTTGTGATCGCCTTTGCATCGCCCCTGGATTAGCGATCGTGTTGCTAGGTAAAGTACCGAGCCCGAGGGTTGATCATTTAAAGACTTCTTAATGTCGAAATCGGCTAACCAACAACCTGCTCATTTCCTCTTGGGATTTCATGAATTGTTTCAACAACTCATCGATGATGGTCCAGCTTGGAACAATAGCTTGAGTTTGCACAGAAAATTCCGCCTCTATTGTTAGGATTAGGGCCTTGATTTTGAAATTTCCTTGATTATTTCCATGAAAATACCACAGGTTGAAATTTCCGACTGGTTTCTATTGAAATTTCCTTGGTGTTGGAAATTTTGATTCGATTTTGAAAACCGTTGTTTGGACTAAAATTACCTTGGTTTTGGAAACCTTGGTTTGGTCTATTTTGATTCGATTACGGTTTTGGTTTTGATTGAAACCGGAGGTCCAGTAGTAGTGGTTAGGACGGTGGTTCGGGTCTATAGAGCACGATATTGATTGCCTCCTTGATTAGAGATCCCGCCCACAAAGATTAGCTTCAAAGGGTTACCATCGGTGGCCATACAGCTTATAATAAGCATGGGGCCACCACATGTAACACGACTTCCACTTTCTTAACTTCAGCAGGAGTGAAGTTTGTGGAAAAGATACTTTCTTCGGTTGGAGAGAACCAAAGCTTGAATGGCTTCCGTGAGTTTGTCAATCTTAGCATCGGTGCTAGATTGACTCACGAGCGATGAAGAAGAAGGACCAACACCGACTTGGGAAACAACAGCTTGCTTCATGCAAGGCGGACTTTAGACTTGTTTTCGATGATCGCTAAAGCTTCTTTGACAGCTTTGCTTAGGAAATTTCCTCCCGTGAGGAATTGAGAGAATCTTGATCGATTGACTCACTCCATTGTAGAAAGTATCGAGTTGCATCAACTCGGAGAAACCGTGGTGAGGACATTTGCGAAGCAATTCCTTGAAACGATCCCACGATTCATCAAGGGTTCATCAAACTTTTGAGTGAATTTGATGATTTCATTTTTAGACTCGTGGTTTTGGAAGGTGGATAGAATTCATTCACAAATTTCTTCACCGGATCTTCCCATGTCTCTATTGACCGAGGGGTTGTTTTTCAAGCCAACCGGCTTGCCCTCGAGAGAAAATGGGAATGAAGAAGCTTAATAGCATCATCGTAGGACATTCTTGTATTTGATGGTAGATGCAATCTTGTTAAACCATCGAATATGAGCATGAGGATCATCCCGCTCAAAACCATAGAATTGATTTGAGGTTACAAGATTCAAGAACCGGTTTTGAGTTCAAAGTTTCGACCACAATGGTCGGTACAACGATAGCATCTCCATACCCGTCGATGGGTGCTGGAGAAGCTCACATAGGCGTTCTTCCGCCATGATAACGGAAGTAGTGTGAGCAGTCCGGATCTCGATCCGATCGAAGGAGCAGAAAGTCTGAACACGCCTTCTTGGAATCTTGACAAGCTCACGAAATGGGCTCACAGATCTAGAAGAGCGAGTGCGATACACTAGAGTTAACTCTAAGGAATCTCGAGTTAAGGAGAGGAATGGGAATTATGAAGATCTTTTAAAAAGAAATGGGGTGAGAAGAATCTTTATGGGTTTTTGGGTTTTACGGTTCAAACGGAGATATCACAACAAAATCAATTAACACAAAATCGAGGCAAAACAACGATGAACTTAACCAATAATCACAAGATGAATGGCTTTGAAAAAGGTACACCAATCACAAGGACACAAAGGCAAGTTTTAAATCTTTAGTTCGGGAACTTATTATGGTCGCACCCAGCTTAGGTAGTGCACCTTGCCTTGGTTTCACGTGGTAATCTTTATGTTGTTATTATTAAAGAAAACGACAAATCTTTTGTATTTTTATATTTGATACATATATAGAAACAAAAGGAAAATATTTTTGTGTTTTATACGCTTTGGGATGTTTTGGGTTTTGGATTTTTATAAGAAAATATGGATATATATATAGATATAAATGGATGATATGAACAAAGAGTGAGTATTCAAACAACTAATCGCTAAACGAAGATAGATCGACCTGACTCCCCGTGGCGCCAAAATTTGATGCGTGCAAACCGTCAAGTTTTATCACTCAAGTCTGCCACTTGTGAATGGCAGACCGTAACAAACTTAAAACGGCTCAAGCACGAATGCAATGAGGATCTGGGGAGTATAGGGCTTCCCCGGGTCGTTATGTCCCAGCGAGCTATGCAATGGATCACCCTACGAATAATGATCGAGAAATTTGAACGAAAAAGGGATTTGTGATAGGATTATAACTACAGAAAAAGCCAACAAATTACAACGGATTAAATGCAAATTAAAGAAAGTTAAAAAGATAAAAGATATTAAATAAACGCTATCACTATTTGCAAAATGATGTTTTTGTTTTTAAGTTTTTATAAAACTGAATTAAAATCTACGTAACGTACAACTGAAAATGTGAAACTTACACAATATAAATCCTAAAAATATGAAAATGGTATTTTTACAAACCTAATGATAAAATAAAATTATTTTTATAACTAATTACCTAATTATTATTAATTAAAAACTATTTTTAACTATTAAATAATTACCTAAAATACAAGAAAATGTGAAATAAAGCTAGAAAAATAAAATTAAGACTTAGAAAAATCTAAAATATCAAAATAGAATTTTCAAAACTATTTTTATAATTTTCGATTATTTTGTATTTTCTAGGAATTAAAAACTATTAAAAACTAATTAAATGGCTTAAAAATACAAATTTAACTAAGAAAATCTAGAAAAATATTTTTTGGCTTTTATATTTATCTAAACTTAAGAAAATTGAAAAATTATTTTTTGAACCTTTTCTTAATTTTTTGTATTAAATGCTAATTAAAAATGCTTAAAACCGAATTAAATCAAGAAAAATACTAAACAAGATCAGGGAAAAATCTGAAAAATTCAAGATAACTCTAAAATAATATAAGGAATCTAGGAAAAATAGAAAAACAAGTGTTGTGTGTAAGAATATGGGATCAAGAGCCAAGGGCTTATAAATAAGCACTTGAATAAGCCAAATGATCAAAACAAGCACTAAACCGATTCATGAAGTCCTAATATGCTATAATAACCCAAATGCAACTAATAACAACAAGCCATATCCTCTGAATTACAAGATTGATCGATTTGATGATTTGAGCTTATAAGCTAAAACAGATTACGGGTACCTACTTTGACCACAAAATAAGCACTCAAATAAGCTAGAAATCAAAGACCAAGTTTGGCAACCTAAACAAGACCTGGCTAACTACATATGAACCAAATACCAACCCTAGACAAGCTCTTATGAGCCCTGTGCAAGCTTGCACAAAATCGAAAACTCACTTGTCGAGAATGTGAAGGCAACTAGGGCTGCTTTGATAAGCTTGTTTGGAGCTTTTATAAAAATTGTAAAATTCTACAAAAATGACTATAAGAAATGAGACCAACTTAAGTTTTTAAAACAACAATTCTCACTGAATTTGGTCCAAGGATGAGTCCATGAAAATTCCTTCCATATGGGCTCAAAACTGATTTTGCCAATTTGACTTTTGAAGCAGTTGAGTGTAGTTGACTTTTATGGAGTTTGATCTTAATTTCTCAACTGAAAATGATGTTAAGTGATTAAATGAAGATACTGCAAGCTTTGTTTATGACTTTTAAACACAAAACAAGTGATTTGATTCTCAAAAATTCAACAGTTAAGACAGTGAGACAAGTTTTGAGGAGTTTTGACTTTCAGTGATTGCAAGCTCAAGGTATTGACTGATAAGAACTCAAATGAGTTAAACAAGCATGAACACACAAGACTCTACCACTACATACACCTCTAAGATAGTTTAGACAAGAATGCCAAACACACCTTTATGAACTGCTTTTGCAATCAACTCTAAGCTAAACCCTAACCACTAAAATAAATGATCAAACTTAGTTTATATAACTTAAAACATTAATAAACATATTAGAGCCGCTTAATACTACAAATGGAGATTAAGCAAAGAAATCTTAAAATAACTCACAAACTGTCCTTAGCCACTATGGCTTGAAACTTGTGAAACCAGAACTCTAACCTATATTATCCAACCCAATAACTTTAAATCAACCCAATTCCATAGCTGCTTCAACCCATGTCCATTTCCATTACCAACTTGACCCAATTTGACTTTCTGTTGACCAAGAACCAAAATGAATGGAAACTTAAATGTAAACTTGTGGAAAGCTGTAATAAGCTTACACAAGCTTATTTGAGCTTTGAAATAAACTACTAAACACTTGAACTCAAGATTTTGAAGTTGCAATTTGAAACAGTGAACATGAAATTTGAATTGTAAACATAAACTGAAATTGATGCTTGAAATGAAGTTCAATACACTTAAACACTTTAAACTGATACAAATTAACAAAAGATTACAGGTTTTATGCTAAATTAAGAACTTAAAGATAAAAACGACATTTAGAGAAAATTAAAACTAGTAGACTCCTTCTCTTGC
This sequence comes from Chrysanthemum lavandulifolium, assembly GCA_022545495.1. Lineage (NCBI taxonomy): Eukaryota > Viridiplantae > Streptophyta > Magnoliopsida > Asterales > Asteraceae > Chrysanthemum > Chrysanthemum lavandulifolium. The sequence goes on along the minus strand of CM040240.1, from coordinate 136,474,289 downwards.
TTCCAAATGCTTCTCTTTATACTCCAAGATCTTTCTCTCTATCTCGATTGATTCCCATTGTTTCTCGGCCATTGGATTAGCTAAGAATGATCCCGGCCTTTGAATGGATTTTGGCGCCAAACTTGCTTATAAGCCATGGGGGCTTGAGATGGTGAGAGGGAAGCATTAATTGCTTTTGGAGTTTGGTGGAGTGGGGGAACAAGGAGAGGAGAGAGTGAGGCCGGTAGGTTGCCTTGGTTGGTGGCTATGGGAGTAGGGGAGGAAATGGGGAAAGGGATGGGGGGTTGGATTGTTTGACCGGTTTGACACTGGGGTTAATATTAAAGGGAAGGGTTCAAAACTAGGGGTCCAATTTGGTTATGGCGGGTCACAATTAGTTTGACAAGTCCAAAGGGTGTAAAGGGTTTAAATCACAAGGACTAATGTTGCAATTTCGAAATAGAGGACCGACTTGAGCGCTAATTCATCAAAGTTGCTCCAAGGGACCATAAGTGACAAGTTTTAATAATACAAGGACCAAACTTGACATTTTCAAAATTCCAAGGACTAAATTTGCCAAATTTGAAACTTGGAGGACCAAACTTGTAATTTATCAAAACTTTTGATATTTTTCACCAAAGGACTAAATTTGACAACTTATGATTTTAAAAGGACCTTTGGTGATTTTACTTTGAAATTATGTGCTCGGGACTATTTTTTGACAACTTTTGAAACTTGGGGACTGAACCGCGCAATTATGCAAACTTAGCTCATTTTTCATCGATTTTGAACATTTTGCATCCGAAACATATAAAATGCAATTTTGGAATATTTTCGATATTTTGATGCATTTCGAGCATTTTAAACGTTTTGCGCTTCGATTGATTAAAAATGATGAGTATTTACACACTCATCAAGGTCCAACCTCTACCTTGGGAGGTAGAGGGTATTTATAGTTACATACTACCGCCCTCCTTCGACTGTGGATCGTGCATACAAGGCGTAAAGACTGCCCTTCCTCCACGGTGTTACACTAAACTATTCTATGCTACAAACTAACTGATAAACAATAAATAACGATATGTCTACGAGCTAACTTGTGCTAGACTATAGTTGGGGTGACCGACACTTCACCATGGAATTTCTAATTCCTAACAATTCGTTTAATGTTATATAAGAAGACGATATTTATTTTTACTAGTTATAATGCCCGTGCACGCACGGGGTTTTCTCTAAATTTTTTGTTAATGTATTTTTATCTGTTAAATAACAAATAGTGTTTTTTTTTTGCTAAAATCATTTTTTATAAGAAGCTTTATTATCTTAAACTTATGTTATACCCACGTGGAAGGCAAGCGGAAATTGCAACACAATTAAGCTCTCTGGCTAATGATGGAAAAGTTGCTACATTATTGAAGTTTTCTTTGTCAAAATGTCCTTCCTAAATGTATTCATGATGATCATCTATGTTACACATGAGATCATAATGATATGATTCTTTTAAGCAAGAAAATGATAGTTACATTTGACCGCTCGTATCTTTTGCGATAATACAACTTTAATCAGACAATCCAAAACTTTGTTAAATGGCCACGTTTATATTTTCGGTATCACGGGAAGCTATAGCAAAAGTAACATGAGGGTTATCTTTATCATGTACATTATAATTTCTATTAGAATCTGAATGAACGAAACGAACTTTATACTAAAAATATAATGTTAATCAGTTTATCACTTATACAACATTTCATAGATCATGTTATTATTACAGTCTATCATAGAATTGGAAATTTGGAAATCTTCAAGTGTGAAATTGATCTTACTTGTGATGCAGAAGCACAACAGAGACCATCTTTATCTTTAACATTACATTAAATGACTCAAAAAACAATGTTAAAGTAAATAGCATTACATATGACTAATGATTTGTACACTCTTATTTTTTATTTGCACACCCAAACTGTGCTTAAAGTAGTTGTACATTTATCATATGTTGCTTTCAAAGATTGTACATTGATGTGTGCGAATCAAAAGTAAAAGTGTGCCAATCAACACTCATTACATATGGTCCATATAGTTCAATATAAATATCCAATATTATGTCACTAAGTTTATATCCACCAGTCGTATTTCTAAAATGTACATATGAGGTTCCATCTAGTAACGGGACTAGCTACCATATAATATATAAACACAAAACATATTTCATAAAGTGGTCATGTTGTCATTTTTGTTTCACGGTCTCGGTATTATGCCTAAAATGCAAGCTTCTTAATAGTTCCGAGTTATTTGAAAACAATATACAATTATGGCCAATCCCACCCAACCGCGACCCTTCACCGCTCTACAACCTTTGCATAAACTACCAATTCTCTGCAAATTCACAAAAAGATGAACAATAAATTAGATCATGACTAAGACTATTATTAGAAAAACCACCAACTCTACATAACAAACCCCCTACAGTAAGTGTGGTTGAACCAATCTTAGACATAAAAAGCTCTTTTTGCGATATGCTTCGCGTCTTTGTTCACGAAGTACCAACAAAGTAAAAATCTTAAGCTTTTGATGTACGCAACAAAATATGAAATACAGGAAGCCCTTGAAGCTTAAGCTTATTGATCTTTTGTGATGTTCTGTACACATTCACCATTGATACCTAACTTGATTTATCTTAAAACCATTCTTTTTTCTTCGGATAGTTAGGTTGATGTTAAAGACATCCCATGAACCCTCAATTTCACAAAATTACTTATCTCTTATAATGAAAAGAAACTGGAAATATAACCAAGTTTTGTATTTGTTTTTTATTTAAAACTTGAAACTCGACGCAGATATAAGATAGTGGGAAATTATTTGTAGAGTGAACTTCATTTAAGAAACATGCAGCAAAAGGTTATTCATGAAAATAACCAAACAGTACATACTAACAATTGAACTTCGTAAATATGCAGTCTCTCTGTTTTTGTCTTTGCAGCACGTTAGACCCGTTCAACATAAAATGGGCCAGAATGGGTAAATGAGGGCGATTATGGGTCAAGTTGTGTCATGGCCATGTTGGTTGACCACTATATTAGTTACTCAATCCAGTTCATTCTATTGGTTTTTATTTTTTGTAGATGCGTAATATGACAATTGTAGCTACCGAGATTACATAAATCTCATAGTGATTTACTTAGAATTTTTAGTTATCAAAATATAGAAAGAACAAAGGCTATATACAGAAAGATATTCAAAGAGTCAATCACACTCTAAACAATTGTCTTAAGCACTATTGTTATGAACAACTAACCACATTCACTAACTGTCAATATCTAACTGCTATAATCCGATTCCCAATCTACATTTCCTTATTAAGACCACGATTCATTAAAGCATATGCCTACTACATTTATCATGTACAAATGTTTTTAAAGAAACCATTAACAAATATGTAATTTCAATGAAAATCCTTGAACATATGATAAAAGTAAAAATTGAAAATAAAGGTCCTATAATACTTATAAAGATACAACTTTGTACCTCCATTGTTTTCAATTCCTCAAATCCCAAGTGAGCTCACAGCGGATTTCTCTAAAATAGAAAAGATGTTATGAACGATAATGCATAACACACCTGACAAAAGATGAAACAAAACACCATATGCTCCAATATAGACCAATTTAATAATAAGTGGTTCGATTCAAATTTCTTTTTCTCCCACAAAAAGCGATTAAAAATAACGCATTTAGTTTAAAAAGAATCAGGTGTGACAGGTCAAATGGGCAAAACTTGATAGTTGTCCACAAAGTATTTAAAGCATTAAATCAATTTCTAAAAATGTAATATACATACTGTAATAATATATTTTTTACTCAAATTGGAAATTAATTTATTTATTTTTTCAAAAAATAGTGTATGGGTGAAATCAACCAAACCCATCCATTTCATTCAACCTGTACAAATAAACTACTCACTTTGACCCATCACCCGACCTGCCCATTAGTGGAATTAGCCACCTTTACTACCATGGTACCTGAGGAGTTTCTTCTTTGATATGCATCTTTTCGTGCTCCTGACATAGCACATGCTAGACTATATCAAAGTATTTACATCGTGGCCGCCATCACGCCAATTCCAAAGATTGTATTTGATATTGTATTGTTAGAATACCTGCATGATGATTATAAAAAAAAGAACAATAATAATAATTAGAGTCCATGTATAATATAAAATATAGTCTAGAGGGAAAAAAGTCCAGGTACAATTTTGATACTAAAATTAAGAGGGGCAATTAAGTAACAGTACCAAAAGTTTTACAACAGATGTAAACTCAAGTTCTACTCGAATGACAGTAAATTAATTCCAATAGAAAATTTAAATCTCGACTTTAAGATTGAAGCGCTTGAAACTTATTTTCTTACATCTTCCAACTCAGCACATGAAACTTTATCGTCTTGATTGACGTCAAGTCTTGTACAAAATACTTTAGGTTGTGAAGCTTGACTGAGTAGAGTTTTAGGAAAACTTGTCCATAAACGTCAAATGTGTAAAGAACCTACTGTAAGAACAAATGAGTTTATAATGTTTCAAATGCAAAGGGAGATTACATGTCCTATTTCAGCCCATCAACTTTTGAATTAGGCAATTGGGTTCATTTATAATCTCATACATGTTAAACTAAAATTATTAAGAAGAGGACTTGCCAAATGGGCTCCATATGGGTCAAGTACTAAGTTTTAAAGCATGCAAAATTTGATAGTTTTGCTAACCAATGAGACTTGTATAGACATAAACAATTACCTGAACTTGTGAAGAAGGAAATATCCCAATCTAAGCTTTTCTCAGCCGAAAATTGACATCACTTTGCATAACTCTGTTGACTTTTATGTCAACATCACTGTCGAGATCAATCTTGGGCCTATAGTTCTTTTGGGTCCCAACAAATAGAATAAATTGGGTTCGTATGTCCCTATACATCATTCATATTAGATTATAGTACCATGAAAGAAAGAAATAAAAATAAAAGAACGGTAATGTGAGCGGTAATTAATGTCGAATTGCTTGTGTTTCCACATCGAGTATAGATACCATGTTTTCTCGCAGCATGCTAAAATCTTCATGTGTACCACCACCGTGATTCAACCACGACATCACCACCACTATTGGTGACACGCTCTCTCTGCAAAATGTAAAGAAAAAAAGAATCATAACGTGCTTAGGCACACATGTTTAAACTAATAAACCATAAATAATACAAATAAATTTTTTGAGTTCTGTTAACTTACACTTCTCCGTTATCCTCGAATATGTGATCTGCTGATAAATAATATAGGTTCCCGTATGTAGATTCAAGTATACAATGAAAATCACCAGCCTATGGTAAAGTCACGTCAAATCCTTCAATACAAACTTATGTGTTTTGGTATTGATCATATGCTTCCAATTATTAAGCTCAAACTCGTAGAATTGGCAAATCCTTCAATACCAACATCTGTAGTTTGATTGACAAAAGGTGTTTTACATCAATCAAACTATACTTGTTAGGAATTAGAAAATTCAGTCGTTAAAGAGACGGTCACCTCAAGTATAAGCATTCAATAGAAAGCTCGTAGTCGTAGTTATGATATGTTAGTTAGTAGTTTGTTAAGTAACACCGTGGAGGACTGGACGGGTCTTTACCCACCGTATGCCCGATCCACGACCCGTAGGTGGCGTTTATTTGTAAGACACTATAAATACCCTCTACCTCCCAAGGTAGAGGTTGGAGCTCAATACTATTTTTCTTTGTTTCACATAGTTCCCAACTCTCTTCCTTTCTCTCACTAGAACTTTCTCTCTAAACATTGTTAACGCCCACATGGTTATGGTTTAATGTGTTTGTGAAATCCTATATCTAACAATTGGTATCAAGAGCCATGGTTTGATTACTCATCTTTCATGCTTCTTGTTTTGGTGGATTTCATAAGGTTTTTGGGGTATTAAAAATTTAGGAGAGTTTGATTCATTTGGACAAATTCTAGTGTTAAAGTTTGAATTTTGCTTGTACTTTTGTGTTTAGCATCATCATATGTGTTTATGTTTTGAATTGGAAGGCTTAAATCATTGTGGTTTGGTTGTTTTTGATTGATAAAGTGGTTATTTTAGAAGTTTGTACGAAGCGAGTTGAGTCTCGGATAGCTTTTTCTTCAAAGCGAGTTGCTTTGTTATTGGATCGCGAGTTGGTACATGCGACTTAGCTGTTTAGCGAGTTGATTTTATGCGACTTGGGTTCTAAGCGAGTTGTTTCTTTAAGCGACTTGAGATCTAAAGCGACTTAGCTATTAAGCGAGTTGTAAAGCTAGCGAGTTAATTTAAGCGACTTGGTGTTCAAGCGAGTTGATTGTGTTGCAGTTGATACTAAAGCGAGTTGGCTATTTAGCGACTTGATTCATTAAGCGTGTTGACAGTGTTGCGAGTTGATGCTAATGCGACTTGGCTATTTAGCTAGTTGATTCCTTGCTTAGTTGTCTCCTTGAGCGAGTTGGGTGTTTAGCGAGTTGATAACTAAGCGAGTTGTGTGTTTACTACTTGTCTAGTTTTAGGCTTGTTACTTCTTCGTGATACATTCTTACGGTTGTTCTTTTGGTTTAGTAAAATCCGTGAAAGAATCAATTTCGGTTTAATCAAAGAATTGTAAAATCCGTAGAACTTGTAATCATGGCAAACATCGCCCTACTATTGTTTCTTCCGTGGCGAGGACGCCAAGAAGCGGTCGACGATACTCGTCCACCCATGCTTGATGTAATCGATTATGATTCATGGGCTCAAAGAATCGATTGTCTTGTCTTTGAAAGGAAAATGGGGTCAACATTCTCAAGTCAATCGATGAAGGACCTTATCGGGTTGAAACTACTAGAGACTTAATTGATACTGTGCGGATGGAACAATGATATATGGAATAGATGGACCAAAGACATATGATGAGCTTGATGATAAGGAGAAAAGAGATTCGATCTTCGATATCAAGGCTTCTAACATCATACTTCAAGGTCTTCCAAAGGATATCTACAAGTCGATCAATCACAACACCGAAGCCAAGGCGTGTGGGATAATGTCAAGATGCTTCTCTCATGTTCGAATTAACTGTTGAAGACAGAGAATCACAACTATATGATGACTTTGAGCACTTCAAGATGAGACCGATGATGAGTGTCTATAAGTACTATGTGAGATTCCATAAGCTTGTGAGCGATATGAGGAACATCAAAATGACCATGCCAAACATTCACCGAACTCAAAATTCAGTGAAACAACATGAATCCCGAATGGCACAAGTTTGTCACCTCTGTGAAGCTAACCAAAGGATTGAAGAATACTAACTATGAGCAACTCTATGCTTTCCTTCTTCGAATGAGAGGCATGCTATGTTTGAGAAAAGGATTACGGAGGCAATTCAAAACCAATGAGGAGAAACAAGTTCATCAAATGATTCTACCGCATTTTCACCAATGATGGAACCACTACCAAAGCATCTCAAGTCATTCAAGATCCATACTTCAAACGACTGATGCCAATCTTGTCATGGAACACTTTATCAATAAGTCGGCTTATATGGTTAAACAAAACTTAACCTTCTCTCACATACCAACAAACTTCACACTAACAATGAAATCAGATCGCATCCAATCTACACAACCATGCTTTGGTCGAGATGGAAAGGTACAGTACATCCAACTCAAGGAAGACAATATGAACAAAGAAAGGTGGAGTAGGAGGAGGTATGTGGAAAATCGAATCGGGAAGGAATGAAAATCGGGACAAGCTAAACCAATCAAATGCTACAACTGTGGTGGTGAAGAACACATTGCTAGGAACTACACATCTCCAAACGTCCACGAATGCGAGAATACTTGAGAGATAAGATGTTGCTTGTACAAGCTCGTGTTAATGGTGCCGCTTTGGATGAAGAGGAGTTCTTTGTTTCTTCTTGAGGGCAATGCCAAGACCTATGATGCGAGATGTGGATGAGCGCCAATTCGGAGATAGGTCACAATCATCGAATGCCTTTCAAGTCGCTAATTGTGATGCATACGACTACGATGTGGATGATGGACCTATCTGCACACACAATTTTTATGGCTAGCATTTCTCCAATGGTTTCTCCTAAGGTCTCATCTTCACCACAAGTCTGGTCCATCCAAAGACAAACTCATCTCGAGGTATTAAAACTATACGATGATCTTTGATGTGCAAAAGATGCATGACAAAGTACAAACAATCAAACTATTGAATCAAATATTGAAAATATGGTAATGTCAATGTTGTCCCATATGATCAATATGTGAAACAAAGTGAAAGTGAAGTCGTACCAAGTGATGCATCTTCTGCGATCAACAACGATTATGATTTTGATGAATACACCGCATGTGCCTCGATGATTCTGTTATCTCCGAACTTAATGCTTATAAAGAACGTGTTGCTATTTATGAACAACGAGCTAAGTTTGAGTTAACCACTCGTGAGCGGGAGATGGATGACCAAATCGTACAACTATTAGACAAAGTAAGTTTAGAAGAAGTATTAAAACAAGAGTTAACCTCCTTACAAGAAAAGCTTTCTAAAGCGCTAAGCAAAACAAGAACTTCAAGAAAATGTTAAAATGCTTAAGCAAGAATTACGTACTAAGGAATCAAAACTTTTGATTGATTTTCTAATCTAAAACCTTGAAAAACAAGCTTGAAAATAAGTTGTACGCATAAGGAATACCATTCAAACCGCTCACATGGTCACTAAGCATAGAGTTTTAGCGATAAGCATAGTGTTCCCATCATAGTTAAACCCAACCCGAGTACGGAAAGATAGCTAAAGCAGCTCAAAATGTAATTTATGATGGTAATGAAATCCTTAAGCCTAGAGAAACCTAGTTGCGTTGAGTGCATCGAGGAAGATAAAAATTAGATGATGCATCAAGGAGAAAATGAATAAGAAGCTAAATGATCCCGAATGTAAAAAGAATAACATAATGATCAAACCCCATGATTACAAAAGGAAAATTGGATTTCCTTAAACAAGTTTAAGCCTCAAACTTTGTTAACCCCTCGAACAAGTGTTTTGGAAAAAAGGACTTAGATAAGCAAAAAGTCAAATATTGTTGAAACAAACCTCCCTTAGGAGAATGCTCAGCATGTGTATCCTCCCAATACACCAATGCATTTAGTTCCTAGAACTATTGACACTAAGAGCAAGACCTTAATCGGTCAATATGTGATCTTTCAATTATTTGTTGATTTTGAGAAAACTTGTAAGAAAAGAAGCACACCCACTGGGATAATCAAGGGAAAGGGTTTTGAACAAACAAAAGAATGTTATTTAACTAAAGTCATGCCTTTCTTTAAACAATTAAAAGATCACTTTGAGAGTCTTAAAAGGGGATGGATCTGAGATATTAAAGGGATGGAAAAGAATTTGATGCAATGATAATTGAAGTTAGTTACTATGAGCGGGCATTAAAATATAATGAAATTGAGAGGAAGAACTTGCATACCTTAAATGAGAATCGATTTACGAATGTATCTCTCAAGATGTGTTTTATACTTGCTACTAATTGCTCTATTATCGCTTCTCAATTTCATGAATTATCATTGCGTTGAAAGTCTCCCATGATCGTGTCATTGAACTTGAAATCAAAAACTCTAAACTAAGTGATAAAACCTGAGCAGGATGATCATGATAATTTGGTAAAACATTTTTCTAAGCTAGAAGTTGAACATTTGACTTGCAACTAAAATATCAACATCTTAAAGAAAATGTTAAAACCTCAAACATCAAGATATCCTCGGATGTTCCGAGTTTGATGCGCTTTTGAACTAAACAAACGTGACGAACGATTCAAGCTCAACGTTACACGATCGAAAAGTTGAAAGCCCAAATCTCTCAATTAAAGGGTGAAAAGAACAATATGACTGGCTCCCAAATGCCTCCTCCTTTAGATTCTCGGAATTCTCAAAATTTTCATCTTCAAAACTTGGTTAATGCCTTACAAAGGAAAATGAGAGTTTTCTAGAAGAAAATGAAAAGGTTAAACGTCATTTCAATGAGTTATTTGAGTCAATTAAAGTCACTCGTAACAAAATAACGAAAAAATAACCTCGTTGCAAAAGAAAATTGAGAATCAAGAGTCGGTAAAAGGGAAAATGCCAATGACCAATGGGGAGAATGGTGCTTCAAAGGTGCATGTACGTAATAAATATGCTTTGATGTGAAATATGTTCCTCCTCATCTTAGGAATAACAAACTTGCTATTCAAACATATTTCTCATACCTTAAGGACAGCCTAGAACGTCTCCGTGAGATTGTAGAAGAGGATAAGTTAGAGAAACCACTTGATAATGCAATCGGTCATGCATGCTTATATGCCAAACGATCTCACGAACTTCTAGAATGCTTAATTACAATATGTCCTAAAACCTTAGGTGAGCAAGTCAATTCCTTGATACCTTGTTCAATGCCTAGTGCCAAGCATGCAAGTCATTCAATGCCAAATGTTATGAGCGTGAACCTTAGTGTGCCTTCAAGTAGTTCGATTCCAAATTTGTTAGTGCTAAGAATGTGAACTCGAGAGTGCCCTCTAGGAGTTCAAATCCACCACTTCTCTTTGTTAAGAGAGTGAACTTTAATGTGCCTTCAAATAGTTCAGATCCCAGCACATCTAAGCAGAAATGCATAAATTTGCAAAACCAACTAATGTTCCCATTCCTACAGGAGTAAACAAGGACATTAAAGCGAAGCGGTCAAAGTCTCAAGACAATACAAGGAATGATAGGATCTATGAAGCTAAGAATGTGCATTGGAAGAAAGTAGAAGATCACCCTAGGAACACTAAGTTTGAGTTAAATAAAACGAATCGTGTTGATTCTAGTATTAGCCATAGGCGTACTGTAATTAATTCGAATTCTGATACTATTTGCAAACCTTGTAATGATGTCTGTTTGAATTCTGTTGCTAATCATGAATGTGGTGTGAATGCTTTGTCTAATACTGTCAAATGCCGAGTTAAAATTGTTAATGCTAATAATCGTGCAAAGAAGGCCAAAAGGCAAAGATGAAAGATTGTTAGAAAATAGTGGAAACCCACAGGAAGAACATTTATAAAGATAGGTTATTATTGGATACCTTTTGGTCATAAGAATAATCGGTTTGTCCTCAAACCGCTAAGACTATGCCCACTAGAAAATGGATGCCTCTTGGTAGAACTATTCCTTAAAGTGAACATACTTTGAATAGGTCAAATACGTAAACCAACCTTGCATCTATTCCCAATGATTCCATTGCTTCTACTTCGATATGGATGTTTCTATTTCGATGTGGGTGTTCCAATTCATCATTACTAACCAAATGGAACCCATTCTTGCATGGGGATCCCAAATATCCGATTATCCATTCTTATGCATGTTCAACTGCGGATCATTCAAATCGATTACGTGGTACTGGACTCGTGTTTGTTCCAAGCATATATTTGAGACCGGTCATGAATCATGAACTTCGTGAGCAAATTCATCGGAGACGATTAGATTCTGGAATGATCATTTCGGTGCTATTAAGGGTTATGGAGATTATGTTGTTGGAAAAGTGTTATCTCCGAGTATATTATATGGAAGGTCTTGGTCATAATCTGTTCTCTGTTGGTCAATTATGCGATTCTGATCTAGAAGTAGCCTTCAGAAAACATACTTGTTTCATTAGAGAACTTGATGGTAAGGAACTTTTAAGAGGTTCACGTGGCTCAAATCTATACACCATCTCTATCGAAGATATGATGAAGTCCTCTCCAATTTGCTTATTGTCAAAGGCTTCTAAAACAAAGTCATGGTTATGGCATCGTCGTCTCAATCACTTGAACTTTGGCACTATCAATGATCTCTCCAGAAAGGACTTAGTTGTAGGTCTACCTAGACTTAAGTATGAAAAGGATAATCTTTGTTCAGCATGCCAGTTTGGAAAAAGCAAGAAGTATGCCCATAAATCCAAACCTACAAACTCAGTCACAGAAGTTCTTCATACAATTCACATGGACTTATGTGGACCCATGAGAGTCGAGAATATCTTTGGAAAGAAATATGTATTAGTTGTGGTTGATGATCTCTAGGTTCACCTAGGTAAAGTTTTAAAGACAAAGGATGAAACTCGGATATCATCATCAAACTCATCAAACAATTTGTGGGTTCGTCTTAACAAAGCGGTCGTAATCATCCGAGCAGACAATGGGCCAGTTTGTTAACAAACAACTTAGTGAGTTTTATGAAAGTGTTGGAATCGGTCATCAAAGAAGTGTTCCTCGAACTCCACAATGAGCGGTGTAGTTGAAAGACAATCGAACTCTTGTGGAAGCCGCAAGGACTATCTTTGATTTACTCAAAAGTTCCAATGTTTCTACGGGGTGAAGCTATCGCCAATGCATGCTACACCCAAAATCGATCCCTAATTCACACCGCTCATGGAAAAACTCCATATGAACTTGTCCTGAACAAAAACACGATCTTTCATTCCTTCGTGTGTTCGGTGCTTTATGTTATCCAACTAATGATGGTCAAGATTTAGGAAAACCGAGAGCTAAAGCGGACATTGGAGTTTTTGTAGGCTATGCACTAACTCAAAAGGTTACCGAATCTACAACAATAGAACCCGAAATATTATGGAAACAATTCACGTCACGTTTGATGAGTGACCGGTCAAATGGCTCTGGACAATCGATTCGGGACCCGCACTTTAAAACAGTCCCATTGGTTCATCCCTTGTACCAAATTCTTCTCCAAAGAACTCCATATGTACCTCCATCAAAAGATGATTTAAAGCTGTTTGATCCAATGTTTGATGAACAATTTGAGCCAAGTAACAATGATATGACAATTCAATCACCGAGGTCGCTTCTATCCCTATCAATGAAATTAACCCTTTAACTTCTATGTCATCAAGCCAAGAAGCACTGCTGTGACCAACTGCATTTCATCAACAAATCTTCAATCATCAAGTGTACATCGGAAATGCTTCGATTCACGGGATGAAGTCAATCCCTTTGCTACTCCGAAGATGCTCTATTTGAAAATATATTTGCTCACGAATCATCATCCGAACCATCTTCTTGAGAGATATCGACTCTGCTACTTGGTTCCACAACAACAACCACATGAACATCTTAGAAAATGGACACATGATCAACCATTGGATAACATCATTGGAAACCTTTCTCGTCCGGTATCCACTGTAAGCGACTTGCTCGATGCCTTATGGTGCTTCTTTAACTCAAACTCGGTACTCTCAAAGATCGAACCTAAAGATGTTAAAGCGCTATGAATGAAGATACCGGTTCAATGCCATGCAAGATGAAATTCATGAGTTTGATCGATTAGATGTATGGGAATTAGTACCGACTCCGATTGTGCTATGATCATTGCTCTTAAGTGGATCTTCAAAGTGAAGCTTGATGAGCATGGTGATGTTTTGAAAAATAAGGCTAGGTTAGTGGCTAAAGGTTATCGTCAAGAAGAAGGTATAGACTTTGAGGAATCTTTTGCTCCAGTTGCTCGTGTCGAGGCGATCGAATCTTCTTGGCTAACGCTAGCAAGAACATGGTTGTTTATCGGATGGACGTGAAAACCGCATTTCTTAATGGAGATCCGAAGAAGTGGTTTACGTCGACCACCCGAGGGTTTTGTGAATCCAGCATCCTACTCATGTTTATCGCTTAAAAAGGCCCTATATGGTTTGAAGCAAGCTCCCGAGCATGGTATGATCTGTTGTCAAAGTTTCTTCTATCTACCGGATTCACAAAGGAGCGATTGATCCTACTTTGTTCACGAGAAAGTCGTGCAAACATTCAATTCACGTTCAAATTTATGTTGATGATATCATATTTGCCTCGTGACCCCAATGAGTGTGACCGTTTTCTAATGAAATGAGTTCAAAATTTTAAATGTCAATGATGGGACAAATGTCATTTTCTTGGGATTACAAATTTCACAAAGTCTCGGAGGCATTTTATAAATCAATCTAAATATGCAAATGAGATTTTAAAGAAATTTGGATTTGATTCTAGTGACCGCTGACACTCCATGATTGAACAAACCAAGCCGGATGAGGACCACTCGGGGATCATGGTAGATCAAGCAAGTATCGTAGTATGATTGGATCACGATGTACCTCACGCCTAGTAGACCGAACATCTTGTTATTTGTGTGCATGTGTGCTAGATATCGCCTAAACCTACTAAAAGCACCTTGAAGCGGTTAAACGGGTCTTCGGTATCTCAAGGAACCATCAATATGGGACTATGGTACCGAAGGACACCGGTATGTCACTAACGGCCTATGCGATCTTGATCATGTAGGTTGTCAAGATACACGTCGAAATACGCCCGGAGGTGCTCGGTTTTGGGTGATAAGCTTGTGAGTTGGTCTTCAAAGAAGCAAATGAGTACTTCTATTTCCTCTCTGAGAGGTGAATACATAGCCATGTCATCTTGTTGTGCTCAAATCTTATGGATGAGATCCCAATTATCGACTATGGCTTTGAATTCAACAAAATCCTACTCGATCTTGTGATAATAAAAGTGCTATTGCTCTCATGCAACAACGTTCAACACTCAAGAGCAAAGCATATCGACATTCGACATCATTTCATCGGGAACAAGTGGAAAAAGGTGTGGTGGAACTCTATTTTGTGAGGATCGAATACCGACTAGCGAGACATCTTCACCAAAGCTCTTCCAAGAGAACGTTTTGAGTTTATTCTTCCACGACTTGGCTTGAAAAGCCTTCAACGAAACACTCAAACGTCTTGAGGAGGAAGACGAGGAGTAAAGGTCTTTATTCATCTATATCTTGTATATATTTATTCTAAAAGCAAAATACAAAACTTGAAAAACCCTCAAAAGAAAATATAAAAATATAAAATTTTCAAAATCCATAAAAATTAGAAAATCTTGAAAAATTCCAAAAATATTGTTATTATTATGTCGTGTTTTTCTTATTCGATATCATCTACGGACTTTGTCTTGACATTTAAAGAATGTCACGGGTTTTTAGATGTTCTTTGAATGCATATAGTTAAAAAAAAAAAAAAAAAAAAAAAAAAAAAAAAAAAAAGTCGGAGATAAATAGTGGTTTATTGTCATTTCGTGCAAGAACTCGTTATAAAAGAAAGAACAGAGCCATGCTTTATCTTGTTTTTAAATCTCATGCTCGATTCTAAAACAATTTCTTACTATCTAATGAAAACTAATTGCTTTAAAAAATTACTCGGACTTAATTTTTGAAAATCATATGTACTTATCGGTGGTCAAAAAATATCTATCTCTCAATCAACAACTTATGTCATTGATTGAGGGGGAGAATGATTTTTCAATTAAATAAAAAGTATGTTTTTCAAACAATGGTACCAGACCGTGGTCATTATTAAGTTTTCAAAAGATATTCAAGCATGTTTAATGTAAATCGTTGGAGTCTAAAATCTCAAAATTCGATCCTTATCAGTTAAAACGTTTTCATAATCAAGTCACAATTCTCCTTAAAAGCTTTCAAAATCAATTTAAATCTCACGAGATCACAAATCTCAAATGATGTGAAAATTGTGATCGGGGAGAATTTGTGATTTAAATTGATTTAAACGATAATTTGATAAATGGTTTTATAAGGATGTACAAGCTCTCCTCCCGCATGTGACAAACGATTTCAAGTTTTTCCATGCACATGTTGAGGGGAGCATCTATTTTAAACCTCAAATTATTGAAACGTGATGAATTCTCTCTAAGTGCAGGTTCCTCTAATACGTGCAAATTCTTTCATGTTTCGAGGCACATATTGAGGGGGAGCAAAATTGTGAAAACCTCATCCTTCCTTAAAATGTTTTATCTACTCAAATTGATTAGGAAGTGATGATGATCATTTTAGAAAATGATAATCAAAAGATTGGACCTTTCATTCTTAATCTAACGATTTCAAAGATCTCTTGCCTCCATGTGCTAAACAAATTTCAAATGTTTATGCATATGTTGAGAGGGAGCATTTCTAAAATATCAAAACAATTAAGATACAAAATACTTTGATTCTGTATCACAAGTATCTTCAATTGGTTCCAATGGCAGATGAACTATACCAAAAAGACCGACCAACTTTACTTTATGTATGGTGATATAAGGATGATAAGGTTAGGTTGAGGTCCCATGATCCGCGAGCCGGAGGATCTACCGTGGACAATCCACTAGTTAGTGTAGATGTCCTTAGGTATGATAATAAAAGGAGAATATGAGATATGGGAAGAGTGCGGATGAGATTGAGCTAGTCTTGGAATAAACCTCACAGGTTCTAGTTATGAAGTTTCGGTAAGCTTGAAGGGGTTGAAGAATGAAAAAGATTTGAATAAGAAAAGGGTGAAAATAAATAGCCCTCCAACAATTCAACCTTAGAGCGTAAATCGGGTTCAATTCATATGCTCTTGATGGTAACATCGGTATTGAAGACAAGACGTCATGGACCCATGACGCCTTGCCGCTAAAACTTCCCAAACTACTCAAGTTCCTCTTAAAGGGCTTGCTTCATTCTCACGGGAACCGACATAATCTATCGACTTTCTCTTAGAGATTGTTGATATTGAAGAAGGAGACCTCTCCCTAGTCTCCAAGACAGAACCAAATATGCACAAATTGAGTCTAGAGCCTCAAGATCATCAATAAATCTCATTGGACACTTTCAATGAAGACTCTCTGTTTCACACAATGTGGAAGAGATTATATCTTGAGTCCCACGATTATCCTTGTGGTATTGCCGAACATCCGAGTGATATGCAAAAATATTCACAATGAAGATGGAAAGCCTTCGAGCCAACATCTAACAAGCTCACGGTAGGTGGCATGTGAGATCTATTCAAATAGATCAATCATGTGACAACCGAATGAAACAATGGGGCGATTCAATCTTTTGAATCAATCACAGTTCGAGTTATGGATTGTCGGATACCTTTGAAAAACCGGTCATTATGCTCAAAAACTCTTTTCTTTAGCACGTCGACTGTACTTATTTCTCAAAATAAAAGGTGTTTTGATTAATAATTGATTTTCATTAAAACCTTCGTTGTATTGCAAAAAACAATTTCTATTGAGCAATACACGATTGTTTCTCAAATCTCTTTTCATCAATCGGTGAATCTCGTTTATTTGGTTCACTCACTCCGTGTTGTCTTCTTTGAGATGTTCCGGTTTGAGAACGACTAGAGCATTGCGAAACCCCATCAAGGAAATTCTTGAATTATACGATCACAAAGCGGTACTTGTAATGATCAACGGGAACCTGGGCGTGTACCTCAATTCATCGAGTGATCAAAGACACTTTGCACTTTATTGCTAATCGTTGTATGCGGTACTCCCTACGTTTGCGGTTGATCGAATGAAGCGGTCAATCCATAGCCGCATGCTCACACAACACATTCATCTCTAAA
Source organism: Chrysanthemum lavandulifolium (assembly GCA_022545495.1). Taxonomy (NCBI): domain Eukaryota; kingdom Viridiplantae; phylum Streptophyta; class Magnoliopsida; order Asterales; family Asteraceae; genus Chrysanthemum; species Chrysanthemum lavandulifolium. The sequence continues at coordinate 136,456,862 of CM040240.1, read as the reverse complement.
AGAAATCATGATTAGTACATCAATGACTCGATATTTTCACTCCATGCTTCGCTACGCCCGGCGCCAATATCATGAATCAACGAAAGCTTCCGCTACTCGATGAAGAAATCATGATCCGAGAATGTGAGCATGTCGGTCCAAAAGTCACAACATCACATAATACCAACATCACATAATACCAACATCACAAAGGAAGAGTCGAGATTTAATATGACCGATGACCTCAAAGCAGGCTCAACAATTATTCTCACATGGATCGATTAAAGACCTCCACTTGGAATTCCCAAACATGCAATTATGAAGATTCAAAGACTACGAGCTCTCGAGCAAAGGACTTAATCAAGAATCCTAGAGCAATCTAATGTAATATCTGTTTGTAATCATTGTAAAGTGAGGTGACCTCCTTAGGGGAGATTGTTAGGAATTAGAAAATTGATCGTTTAAGAGTCGGTCACCTCAAGTATAAGCATTCAATAGAAAGCTCGTGAGTCGTAGTTATGATATGTTAGTTAGTAGTTTGTTAAGTAACACCGTGGAGGACAGACGGTCTTTACCATTGTATGCCGATCCACGACCCGTAGGTGGCGTTTATTTGTAAGACACTATAAATACCTCTACCTCCCAAGGTAGAGGTTGGAGCTCAATACTATTTTCTTTGTTTCACATAGTTCCCAACTCTCTTCCTTTCTCTCACTAGAACTTTCTCTCTCTAAACATTGTTAACGCCCCACATGGTTATGGTTTAATGTGTTTGTGAAATCCTATATCTAACAATACTCAACATCTGTGTTTTGGTATCGATCATATGATTACAGATATTAGTTACATTAACATTAGGTCAAACTCATTTTCAAAACGAACAGTCTGCACACCATACCATGGATTGTTTAAAAAATTGTAAACATGTGCCACGTGACGTGACCATATGTACTTGTTAAGACGGACAGCAAAACTATTGGTACAAATGCAGGGTTGTCTAAAGACATTCATTTTTTAAATTATAACACCTATAAACTAATCTGTAAGTACTTTTATTTGGAAGCCAACTTAAAAATACATGTGGTAACATAAATGTAAATCTATACAGTCCTAAAAATTGTGATAGTTATGGTTAAAGTTAAGAAGTTAAGGACTTAAAAAAAGCAATCCCAATTACCCTCTTAAATTGTAAAAAAGCTGAACTTGAAAATCTGTTTAGAATCCAACCCGATGTATGCCACAGTGGACCTCTCGAATTTGTTTTAACATGTTAGTCCGTTACACATTGCGTACACGGAATTTTTGGTAATGACCATTAAAAAATGATTCCTAAGGGACAATAGTATTTTTTTTCTCTTTACTAAGTTACCAATGGATTTTATATCCATTGCTAATTTCATTACAAATTTTGAGCTATAAAAAATCTAACCGCCACAGATATGTTACCCAGACCACGTCGTCTTGCCTAGTTTGCCAACCTTACATAAAAATGATTGGATATTTATCTCTGCAATTTCTTAAAACGAAAAAAGTCTCTGCACAAACTTGACGTACTCAACCGCATTTTCTAGCATGTGGTTGTGTTATCATGATGCCATTGCACATAATATCAGCTTGAAAACAATGCTCCCTCCCTGCATCCAAACAAACTTTAAAATTAAAGGTTATCAAAAATTGTACAGTAAAAGATGAACTATACTTCTATGTGTATATACACTTGTATGCCAAAACCCCCATATATAATTGCAGTTACATGAAGTGCTACTTATCAATTGTGCTTTTAAGCTTACAAAAGAGCGTAAATGAACATATAAAGCTTACATTACTTATGGATCTTAAAAAATCTCAGTCAGTTTACTCCCTATAGATGGAACATGACAGTGATTGTTATTAAGGGCTCCAATATAATCCTCTAAAGCGAACATGCTTTTATTAGTTTATAAAGATTGTCAACACTTTTTTCAATTCATTATAACAATTCATATAGCAAGCTACATGTTTGCTTATCATTATTGGTGGTATCTCTTTTGGCATCAAGTTAAAGAATAACATATGATGTAGATAATTATCTAAGGTTATATAAAATGTTTAATTATACATGTTGATACTAACTAAACATTTAAATTAAAAGCGTCGCATAAATAATAATTCATGCCAACACCATCGGACGCATAACTCTGTTTTGACAAACAACAAACTATTTCAATAAAAACATAATCAGGTAACCACATAGATAAACACCACATACTTGACTTTTACTAACACAATTTTGTCAAACTATGTATAAAACTGCCAAGTATAGTTTTAAAAAGCGCGTCTCGGCTCAAGGCTCAAGCTCTAGGGATTTTTTCGGATCGAGGCTCACGACATGCATGAATCCCATAAAAAGTGCAGCGCCTTGGGGCTTTTTGCGCCTCGGAGATGTAACAGGTTTTGGGGCTTTTTTCTAAATATTAAGATAAGATGCATGGGCCTTATAAGTTATATGCATGAGCCATTTAAGTTATATCTAATAACCCTAATTTGTAAAAGAACTAAAACACACAATCAAGTGGGTAACTATAGATTTTGATCATTTTACAAGTATGTAATCTCTCTCACGTCATAAGTTTATATCTTGAACTGATTTTTATTGATTGTTTATTTTATTGATTTGTAAACAACGTCATAAGTTTATTTTATCTTCAAGCATCACATCATAGGGTGAGTATTTTTACGATTTGTAATATTGAACTGATTTTATATTTATTTTATTGATTGTTATTTTTTAACAAGTTACTTTGATTCATTAAGTATTTTCTATTATCATGAAAATGTGGCATTATGCCTTGAATATTAATATGTTGCTTGCTTGATATTTTGGGTTAAATTGTGAGCTTTGTTAGATGTACGTTTTCAAGTGTAGAACACAAGCATATTTAGTCTGATATGAATTTTAATCTATATGTAGTTCATCAAGCCAAAGAGTTGATCCATTTGAGAAGTGACAACCGATCTATTTTAATCTTTATAATGGCTATATATGTCATGTATTAAGTAGTTAATGTTATTTTGTGTTATTTAAGCTACATAAATGGTCACGTATATTATAAAAAAACTTAATGTATTTAGTGTTCTTCGTATTCGTGAATCCCGCGCCTTGGTATGCGCCTCGCCTCGAGGCTCTTTGGTCCCCTTCGCGCCTTAGTGCGCCTTGAGCCTTTCAAGACACTGCTGCCAAGACATTGGGCGTGTCTGAGTACCACAGAGAAACATATTCAATCCCTTTTTTGTAACCACCCGCATTTTTAGGTTACTTTTCATTTTCGAGAATTTACTATTCACTTTTACTATTCACTTTCACTATTCATCCTGCAAATTTTTTATTTCACATTCTCATAAGATAAATTATTTTAGTAATGACCTGAGAGTTCGACAACCGTTAGATCATTTTCGCAAAAGTTATTAAGAAAACATCGTTTAAAAGTTTCGTTTTGGACGGTCCACCGTTTAAAAATCACGCGCATAACGAAAATCAACTCGATAATTTTACCCGCATCGGATAAATTTTAGATCACTCATGATTAATTTGAGAATTTTTAAGATTTATTATTTTATGTTACCAAATAAGCCCGGTAAGAAACAAAACTAAACTTACGTTTTAAACAATTATACTTACATCCGGACTTAACGATTCACCTTGTGTTTCTAATATGTTTTGACACTTTTACATTTTTGGAAAATTCAAACATATTTCCTCCTCCTTTGACCATAAAGGAATTAACCTTGTCGTTCTACATTTTGCTTAAATCGTAGAACTTTTAAACTTCACAAATAAGCATTAAGTTATCCAGCGTATAATGAAAACCACATTTTAACATCTCATATCACTTTTAGACTAATTTTAGTCTACTCTAAATAAATTCACGGTCGTTTCCACGAAATTTCGTTCTTTTCCGATAAACTGCAATTACGCGTTTTTGACCAGTATTTCGACTTTAAGCGACTTTTTGCACCCAATGAGACTTATCACCCATTTTATATTTTTAGATGGAGTATAATGATGAGTTTCATCATTCCTACAAGTTTCGTATTTTACGATACCCGATTTTACGCTTTATGGCTTAACGACTTCTGGTTGGCATTTAACGGAACCAAATCATGCTATAAACTCAAGATAAGATCAAAACTATCCACCTAAGTCATCTTATCACTATATGGCCGACTTAGGGGGGGGGAGTCATCATTTTGGTGGCATCATCCTAACCATGGTTCATTTAGATCTTTACAAGTGTCCTAACTTAACCATGGTTAATATTTAACCCAATATATGGTTAACCAAACTTACCCTCCTATAAATAGCAAGTGAAATGCATCCTAAGAACCTTCATAATCTGTTTTGGGTCGTTCATATCACAAATCCACCATATCTTCCATCATTTGATCTATAAACTCCAAGTTTATGCAAGGAAGTTCCAAAAGATCAAGCTATTACATCAAATCTCTAGCAAGTTTAAGTGATCTTCTTGAGTTTAGATCCACTCAAGTCACTTAATACTTCATCACCAACTCTTCAAGATTGCAAGGGTGCCAAGGTGTAGAAAGCTAGCTCAATCCAAAGTGTTAAGTGATCAATCAAAGTCCGATCCTTACTAGTTACTCCTTTCTTATTGAAAGCCAAAAGTTGTAAGCAACTTATCACCACCATCATATCATCCTTATTATTCATAATCTTAAATATTTCATGCTATATATATAGTTACTATGTTGATTCATGATGTACATATACTCAATCACTTGTTTTAATTCTCATATTGTCATAAAAGTAACAAACTAGTAAACTAGTCATATTCTACATGTGAGACCATTAAAAGCAGAACATAAGGACTTTATAACTTACATAATATGGTAGACAAGATAAAAGGTAAACATAGCAATTTGAATCACCGAAACGGACAAACGAGTCAAAGTTATAGACAAAGAAGTTAGCGAAACCTAAACGCCAAAGCGCCATGTATAAGTGTTAAGAGTTCGCGTTTAAAAGTGATATACGGTCCGAATCATCAAAAGTTAAAACACGAAAGTTGTCGAATGACATATTCCTTCAATAACAAAGAATCTCGGACCTTGAAAACATAAATAGGCCATAATCTTTCAAAACAGCAACTAGTAAATATAGTCTCATAACTATACTTTTGTCACAACTAAAAGCAAACCAAGAGTCCTAATGGCCATAAGCCAAGACCACGGCTCTGACTAAGGTTAAAGCTAAGTCTCAAGACCATGGTAGTCAAGACCAAAGTCACGGCAAGGCCATGGCTAAAGCCTTAAGGCTTGTTTACCCAAGACCGTTAACTAAGGTGATCATATTTATGAAAACGGCGAGAACTTGTAAAAACTAGATACTTATTAAAACATGATAAACTTTATGTTATAACAATCTTCACTCAAAACATATGTTGTATCTACTAAGTGCTACAAAAGTAGGGAGCTTCATGTGAGGGTTTCATTTGAATAAAAAGTATCAACGAGTTCTTTGGATTTACGATTTAAAGTGTCCTAGCTCCTCGAGCGTTCTTGCATGACCTCGAATTATGATGGACGAGCGGTAGTACGATATCTATAAACTAAATACGTTTTCTCATAATAAAGATCTTTCTATAAACATCAAATGATAATTGACTACATCATGATCAACATAGGAATATATATAGGATGGTTTATGTTTCCTTAAACATTATTCCAAACCTAAGTCGCAACATCCTATTTTAGGTTGCTCGTAGAAGTTCTCACGGCATATCCATCATTCTCATTATACATGTGATATCATTTATTAAGGTGAGTTCATAGCCCCACTTTCTATTACTTAAATGTTTTACAAACCCTTGGGGGAGATACATGCTTTATTTTAAATCGAACACATTGCTTTCAAATTATACTTGAATATATTAGTTGCACTAAGTACCACTATTGCCAATCGTAAGTCCTATTATCATGAGCCATTAATCACTTGCGGTGAGCGAATAATGTGGATAGATCTATCGAATGACAAATCCGTTTGTGTTACCAGTCCGGTAAACAAACGCGCTCTATTGAATATCCATAGGTTTAATGGCAAATTACCTATTAGGGCATCGGTTACTATTATATGACAAACCGTTAACGTTTTCGGTATCATGAGCTTAGTGCAATAATATCCATTTTGTTTTCAACATTATGAGTGTATAACAACGTAACTCACACAAACATTATGTGTTCAATCGATTTCCAAAACTCTATGAATTTCACTCAACCTTTGTGTTGATGTTTAAGCGTGTATTTCAGTCCATAATGTCGGGTCGCACGGAAGAGCAAGGATCTTGAAGAAAGCTATAAATTTTATTATCATTGAAAACCCATTTAATGTATTTTGTAAACAATGGAACCAAGCTGGGACCTCATTTTTGTAAACTATGATATTTATATAAGTCGAATGAAAAATCTTTTAAAACGACTCCATTAGAGTTCGTTTTCTATTATTATATTGTTGTGCCATGAAGTAACACCCAGTTTGAATTCGATCGTATCACGAAATTGGGGATGTTACTGATTGGTATCGAGACACGATTATAGAAAGCGGGTATAATCGAGACTTAAACTATAACTACTTTTTCAAACAAAAACATTTTATAGCCTTCCGTTCTCCGTGCCTTCCATCCTCCAGACGATTAAGTGACTTTTAGGCTTTTTAAGCTATATAAACATACTAGTATATTGATATATACACTTGACATATTTTCAATCATTTTAGCTAAACGATAGACTAAACATATCTGCATATGCCTATTCTAAGGCATTACGGCACAATCATATTTTCCCAATCATGCATCTACTCGTGCATTTTAGGATTACGAAACTTTATCCAAGACATTGTAGCGACTACAATGGTCTTTCCTACTTCCGGACATTGTGAGATACAATGGTCTCATTCATTTTTCAAGACACTGTGAGATACAGTGGTCTCTATTACATTCTCAGACACTGTAAATCTTATAGTGGTCTCATTTATTTCTAAGACATTGTGAGTTACACAATGATCTGTCCATCATTTCTCAAGACATTGTGGGTTACACAATGGTCTCTTCATCATTTCTCAAGACATTGTGGGTTACACAATGGTCTCTCCATCATTTCTCAAGACATTGTGAGTTACATAATGATCTCTCTATCATTTCTCAAGACATTGTGGGTTACACAATGGTCTCTCCATCATTTCTTAGACATTGTGAGTTGCACAATGGTCTCTATTATTTCCTAGACATTGTGAGTTACACAATGGTCTCAACTATTTCTCAGACATTGTGAGTTGCACAATGGTCTCAACTACTCCTCAGATATTGTAAGTTATACAATAGTCTTTAAAATTATCTTATAAACATTATATGATATTATTTTACATGAAACCCGTCCGATCTATCAATTTCCTAATGGAAATACAAGAATAGGATTTCTAAAGGACAAAGTGACTCATCATCTACAAAAGTGAAGTTCGACAACTTTCTCTACATTCATCAAAATTCTCTTGAAACCTTCATTGTTAAAGGTTTGTGATTCTAGCCAAGTATGGACTATTTTAGAATTACTTAAGATTTCCTTTCCACGTATCTACCCATACTATCTTCTATGCAATGGAATGTGAAAACATAGGTTACAAGTCTTTTATGGCGGGACTTGCAACCGGATGGTTTGATATCGCCTTTGCTTAGTGGACAATTTCTCAAAAGCTATGAACATATCACAAGTATACCTAATTTAGGTATTTGAAAATTTATCGAACCTCATTAAATATAGCCTAATCACCTATATTTAACCTAGGGATAGTGGAACATAGTCGATTAACTATGTTCGACTTAAATTTTCAAACACTGAGAAACGATTATACAAGGGTTATATTCAGGTTAATTTCCTACTTTAACTCGATAAACCACGAATTCATTAAAAGATCTAGAGACATGATAGTGTCTTACCACTCGACAAAATCTTAACATCTTATTTATACTACCCAATTTCATTCTTGAAAGTTTTCATTTATGAAATAATCCGAACTACTATCTTGGGATAGTCATCAAATCTTCTCGTCATTTCTTAGAAGTGCTAGCCTGATTAGGTTTCAAGGATATCATTCCGTCATTCACTTTTGATTTTAAACCAAACTTGACATCTCTACCTAAGAATAATGGTAAACATACGCTACACTCTTCTAATCGTCAACATGTCACATCATTATCTGAACCCCATTGAAATTCAGTACGTAAAACTTCACTGTACCACGTTTCTTTCAAACACTAGTAGACAGAAACACTATAGCCTTCATCCTGAAACCACCTAAGACATGATCAACTTCGGAAATAGTTTGGATAATCACTTGTCACTAACAAGACTTTCCCAACAACGACAGTTATCACATCATTACAAACCATTTCACATCAACAATATCTTACACCTTTGATTAACAACAGTTACCCTAACAACAACAAAACTATTCCATTTTGAGGCACTATATAGACGAAAGTGTTAGTTAACCATTTGCCGGACTAAGGTGTTCAGAGATCACCCACGAAACAACTAAGGAAACCATACAAATTAGGCTCCATGCCGCACACTATCACCAAAAACTCCATGTTAGAAATTAAGGTTTTATTGATAGCCTCAATATAATAAGATATGATTTGTTTTGAGAATTGGGAAAAGCCAAACTTTAGGTATATTGAACTCTATAAGATTTTAACAAAACCCTTTAGATTATCAACTTAAGCCACATGGTATATAACACATTCACATTTTCCTAGACAATTCAACATCGGATAACACCCTCGAATTAGGACGAATTCCATTAGAGTGGTGAGGCGTAACCACCCGCATTTTAGGTTACTTTCATTTTAGAATTTACTATTCACTTTTACTATTCACTTTCACTATTCATCCCGCAAATTTTTTATTTCACATTCTCGTAAGATAAATTATTTTAGTAATGACACGAGAGTTCGACAATCGTTAGATCATTTTCATAAAAGTTATTAAGAAAACATCGTTTTAAAGTTTCGTTTTAGACGGTCCACCGTTTAAACATCACCGCATAACAATCAACTCGATAATTTTACCCGCATCGATAAATTTTAGATCACTCATGATTAATTTGAGAATTTTTAAGATTTATTATTTTTATGTTACCAAATAAGCCCAGTGAACAAAACTAAACTTACGTTTAAACAATTCTACTTACATCCAGACTTAACGATTCTGACTGTGTTTCTAATATTTTTTGACACTTTTACATTTTTGGAAAAGTCAAACATATTCCTCCTCCTTTGACCATAAAGGAATTAACCTTGTACATTATACATTTTGCTTAAATCGTAACTTTTAAACTTCACAAATAAGCATTAGTTATCCAGCGTATGATGAAAACCACATTTAACATCTCATATCACTTTTAGACTAATTTTAGTCTACTCTAAATAAATTCACCGTCGTTTCCACGAAATTTCGTTCTTTTCCGATAAGCTGCAATGCACGCGTTTTTGACCGTATTTCCGACTTTAGCGGCGTTTTGCACCCAATGAGACTTATCACCCATTTTATATTTTTAGATGGAGTATAATGATGAGTTTCATCATTCCTACAAGTTTCGTATTTTTACGATACCCGTTTCGTTTTATGGCTTAACGACTTACGGTTGGCATTTAACGGAACCAAATCATGCTCTAAACTCAAGATAAGATCAAAACTATCCACCTAAGTCATCTTATCACTATATGGCCGACTTAGGGGGGGAGTCATCATTTTGGTGGCATCATCCTAACCATGGTTCATTTAGATCTTTACAAGTGTCCTAACTTAGTGCATATCTTTTATCTTACACCCTTACCTCACCATATCATTCTTCCTATACCATATTAAAAGCTTCATTATTTAGTTACTGTTTCAAGTATGGTAAAACTGAGGTCTTGGAAGCAATAAATGCGTAAAAATGACCTGGTTTTAGAGGTGTTGGATATGTCTTTTAGTCGACCATTACATCCACATTAGCATCACATCAGTTTTTAACACACTAACTTACCACCACCATTACAGTTGTACACTACTAGAATATAGTGGAATAGCAATGGAAATAGCGACGGACACTAAAAAAAATGTTCCTTTCATTAGGTGGTCTAAACCACCGAACCACACCTATAAATGCCCCACCATACTCGGTGGAGGAACACCCGTCATAAGGTTGGCATGCGATGAAATTCCTCTACGGGTGGTGAACAACTTACAAAAATACTAAATAGAAAATATAATAGGGAGTATCTACATTTATTCCGAGTTTCATTCTTTCGTCTTACAAAAATGTTTGTATATATACCTTTTCTATAAAGAATTAATAATACTCCGCTATTTTATTTTTTGTTTTGTGCTACACTCGAAAATCTATATTTTCAGGTAATATTACTCCATCCACTAGTTATGGGACCTCCAAGTTATACTATTATACAACCAAAGTATCTTGTTCTAGTTTTGATTATCAAATAGTCATTTTCCAAACATATATCCAGTGTCCCCTTAGTCAGGTTTTTTCATCGACTATCAAAACGCACATAACAACGTATCTTAACAATGTTGAAATGATGCGTCTTGTGAAACAGTAATGTTTAATAGTCGCGGTTTATTTAGTATTTTGAACTCACTTACGATTTTTAGATATAAAACAAACCAACGTGTTTATATTTTTAGATAAGTGAAATGAAATTATCAAGTGCCGTTTTTTTAAAATGGGATAGCATCACTTATTTCTCTAGGCTCATTAATGGCCGCAGTCTAATACTCGATTACTTCTCTCTTCATAAATTATGCTAAGTGATTTAAACGAGTGTAGAAACCCGCGCGATGCAGCGGGATTGGCTTCTAAGGACTTATTTTGTAGCGACACTTAAACTTCAGGAAGTTCCAAAAGATCAAGCTACTACATCAAATCTCTAGCAAGTTTAAGTGATCTTCTTGAGTTTAGATCCACTCAAGTCACTTAATACTTTATCACCAACTCTTCAAGATTTCAAGGGTGCCAAGGTGTAGAAATCTAGCTCAATCCAAAGTCTTAAGTGATCAATCAAAGTCCGATCCTTACTAGTTACTCCTTTCTTATTGAAAGCCAAAAGTTGTAAGTAACTTATCACCACCATCATCTCATCCTTATTATTCATAATCTTAAATATTTCATGCTATATATATAGTTACTATGTTGATTCATGATGTACATATACTCAATCACTTGTTTTAATTCTCATATTGTCATAAAAGTAACAAACTAGTAAACTAGTCATATTCTACACATGTGAGACCATTAAAAACAGTAACATAAGGACTTTATAACTTACATAATATGGTAGACAAGATAAAAAGGTAAACATATCAATTTGAATCACCCGAAATGGACAAACGAGTCAAAAGTTATAGACAAAAGAAGTTAAGCGAAACCTAAACGCCAAAATCGCCATGTATAAGTCATTAAGAGTTCGCTGTTTTAAAAGTGATACTTGGTCGAATCATCAAAAGTTAAAACACGAAAGTTGTCGAACGACGTTTTCCTTCAATAACAAAGAAGCTCGGGACCTTGAAAGCATAAATAGGCCATAATCTTTCAAAGCGAAGCTAGTAAATATAGTCTCATAACTATACTTTTGTCACAACTAAAAGCAAACCAAGAGGCCTAATGGCCATAAGCCAAGACCACGGCTATGGCTAAGGTCAAAGCTAAGTCTCAAGACCATGGTAGTCAAGACCAAAGTCACGGCAAGGCCATGGCTAAAGCCTTAAGGCTTGTTTACCCAAGACCGTTAACTAAGGTGATCATATTTGTAAAACGCGAGAACTTGTAAAAACTAGATACTTATTAAAAACATGATAAACTTTATGTTATAACAATCTTCACTCAAAACATATGTTGTATCTACTAAGTGCTACAAAGTAGGGAGCTTCATGTGAGGGTTTCATTTGAGTAAAAGCGTGTCGACGAGTTCTTGGTTCTGATTTAAAGTGTCCTAGCTCCTCGAGCGTTTCTGCGTGACCTCGAATTATGATGGCCCGACGGTAGTCGATATCTATAAACTAAATCGTTTTCTCATAATAAAGATCTTTCTATAAACATCAAATGATAATTGACTACATCATGATCAACATAGGAATATATATAGGATGGTTTATGTTTCCTTAAACATTATTCCAAACCTAAGTCGCAACATCCTATTTTAGGTTGCTCGTAGAAGTTCGCACGGCATATCCATCATTCTCATTATACATGTGATATCATTTATTAAGGTGAGTTCATAGCCCACTTTCTATTACTTAATTGTTTTACAAACCCTTGGGGAGATACATGCTTTATTTTAAATCGACACATTGCTTTCAAATTATACTTGAATATATTAGTTGCACTAAGTACCACTATTGCCAATCTTAAGTCCCTATTATCATGAGCCATTAATCACTTGCGGTGAGCGAATAATGTGGATAGATCTATCGGGAATGACAAATCCGTTTGTGTTACCAGTCCGGTAAACAAACGCACTCTATTTGAAGATCCATAGGTTTAATGGCAAATTACCTATTAGGGCATCGGTTACTATTATATGACAAATTAGCGTTTTCGGTATCATGAGCTTAGTGCAATAATATCTGTTTTGTTTTAACATTATGAGTGTATAACAACGTAACTCACACAAACATTATGTGTTCAATGATTTCCAAAACTCTATAATTTCACTCAACCTTTGTGTTGACAGTTTAAGCATGTATTTCAGTCCATAATGTCGGTCAGCACGGAAGAGCAAGGATCTTGAAGAAAGCTATAAATTTTATTATCATTCAAAACCATTTAATGTATTTTGTAAACAATGGAACCAACGGGACCTCATTTTTGTAAACTCGATATTTATATAAATCGAATGAAAATCTTTTAAACGACTCCATTAGAGTTCGTTTTCTATTATTATATTTGTTGTGCCATGAAGTAACACCGGTTTGAATTCATTGCGTATCACGAAATTGGGGTGTTACATTTTAAACAACAACGAAAAGTAAAACAAATATTAATTGGAAAACAAAAAAATCCGATTGTATAACTAACTTACTCTTGAGATTAATTGTATTTTCCATTGAAACGATTGTGCTCTGTTGAGAGGATTTTGCAGATTAACGAAAACATACATTCGATTAATGAGATTTAATGATGTTGATTTAATGTCTTGTTAGTCACATTAGTTTCTTCATAGCTGCACAAAAAAAAGTACTTTTTTTTTTTTTTGTCGAATGAACCTTGTAGGGAGAAGGAACTCCGTTTTTTCTTTTAATTTACACTTTGACCCAAAACTATTAGGAAATAACCACTAAGTACACGTGTATTTTACGTTTTTCAACATCTCTTATATAAAAGCAATTTATATAAATTTATGTCAAATTAGGAAGTATTTTAGGCTTTTATTCTAGTAAACATCTTTTTTTAAAAAAAATAATTCAGTTATTTCCTAATAAGGAATGAATTGATTTTTTTGAAATGAAAAATTTCCACTAGGGGTTTTGTTTTATTATATAAAAGATGTATTTCGTATTTTCGTTTATGTATGCAACTAATGCAAGAAACAATTTGATGTTTAATGTTTAAATATGTTTAGTTATTGTGTTTTGTTATAGTTTAATTCAAAAACGAAATATATAGTCAATTGTCAAAACAAAAGCCCAGCTTTTATACTCGTAGTAATTATTCCGCATTTATTAGTTTGTTGAACAAACTTTGTTCGAATGTTTTTTATTAGAGCATGGGACATGTTGAACAAACTTCATTCGAATATTTTTATTAGAGCATGGGGCCATGAGCTATACAATATATCATTATAATAACTTGTCTAGATATTGCAACTTATCTTTTATTTATATAATAAAACAAAACCCTTAGTGGGAATTTTTCATTTCAAAAAATGAATTCATTCCTTATTTAGTAATAATTTTAAAGTTTTATTTATTTATTTTGAGTATGTTTTAGTAGAAAAACCTAAATAATTCCTTTTTTGGCAAAAAAAGTATTTGTAATTCGTTTTTCTACAAAAATTTGAGCTAAAAAATACATGTGTCAAAAATTAAAAGATAAAAAGCTACAACAATGCGGGGTAATATAAAAATATTGAAGGGTCTACTATGTAATTTGAAACTATAAAGAAAAACACAATTACCCAATTATCTCCCAAAGCCTAAATCAATTCTACAGGTTCCTAACTTCCTAACCTAAATCATTGAAGAACAAAGTCCAATATCACAATCACGTAGATTCGAAAAATTAATTACAATTCATTCAATTTATCGATCGGTTTATACCTCAAAATAGTTGAAAGAACAAGATACAATCCTTAATTTTGGTAAGATTTTGGGTTCCATGTCTAATTTTCTACTTCTACTTCAATTAATTTAATGTTTTCGATTATATTAGTCGCTTTCTGGCCCGTAGTTAATTTGTTAATTATGATTTTTATAGTGGATTTATATTGAGTGAATGGGTCCATAGGGACCCATTCACTATTTTGATCAAAATAGTGATTGGGTCCCTAGTGAAGCCACCATCTATTTCTACTTTGTCTACTGTGGTGGCAGGTTGAGTGGACTTGGTAGGATGGATAGGTGGAAATGTAGCTAGATAGGAGGTGCTATGAAAAGGTGAATTTAGTATGAACAAGAGATGATGAAGGAGCATAGTCTGCAATGCTTTGTTTTTCCTCTGTTTTGAAGTATTTCTGAGCTCAGTGCCATCTGATATGATTGTATTTTCAGAGTTATGATACTCAGTATGTGAATCTGTATTGTCTTTTGAATAACTGAATTGGGAGATATCCAATTCAGTTTCCTGTTTTATTATGATGTAAATGTTGGTTAAGTAATATAATTCACCTTTGCACCCAAAAAAATATATTGATTTGTGTATTGTTGTTGTTTATAGTGATGAAAAGATTCAGAGATGTGTATGTTAATTTGTGATCTAATAGTGAATGAATGTCATTGTTCTGTTATTGTCGAGTTTCGAGTTTGTCTTCAACAAAGCGAGACTTAGATCAGGACCATTAACACTTGTTATCGCATAGTGTTTGTCTTCATGCATGTATTACTCAACAAAGTTGTTCTTTTAAGTTATGCCTTCAATGCTGGAAAATTGTTAATGTTCTGCTTTGTCTAAGTGGCTTAGGAACTATTCCAGTAGTTAATTTGCTTTGCTTAGTATGTAGAATTATGTCTCTAAGTAGTTGTAAGACCTAACTTTATGTCGTTTGATGTTGCTACCATTATATAGTAGTAATATTTGTAAATTGTAATCAAAGGTGTCTCTGTTTTTTCTTTTGGTTAACTCTCTTTGCTGAATTATATAACCATTTCATGTCGTTAGTTATAAAATGAATTAGCTCTCCTATTAGAAGAGAAGTTCAGTACTATGCTTATATAGTTATATCTGTTAGCTAGGGTGATATATATATGGATTGTTGGTTTGCAAGAATTAGTTAAAGCAAAGTATAATAGTGATTTATCTTTGGCAGCCGCTATCTTGAGATAAATTACAATTCATACCCCAAACAAGTACAAAACCCAAAAGCTTAAGTGATGTAACTCTTGACAACAATATCTTGGTAGGGTCAGCATTAGGTTTCTACTGATTCAGGTGCAACCCTTTAGCATCAGGGTGATCCCCTGTATTGAGTGATACACTGATACTTAAATCCACATAGGAAATGGAAGTAAAAAAAGGGTGAAAGTCTTCTCCTCTATATGTTACTATACCGAGTAGAATAGTAAATGATTTTGTTCAAGTATGTAGAAAAAAGAAAGATATATCAAGATCGACTGATTGAATCTCATCTAAGTACAACACGACAAGAACAAGTCATGACAGCAAGTAGGATCATAGCCCGTTTACTGAAGTCAATACAAATCTCTAGGCTATATAAGTAGAAGCAAAGTATAACTCACTCTTCTTCATGCCGTTGTTGACCACCAGGTTAGCTCTTAATGCTCATGATGACTTAAAAATGGCAACCTCATGATTGCGGTTGAGAGAAAATGAGGATGATAAGTCTATTGATGCTTTAAGTCTTGAAGAGTTGGAACAAGCAAGCATTGAAAATTCTAGCGAAAAGTTTATTGCTTTATCCACACTAACACGTATACAAGGGAAGCTTCGCTATCTAAAGGTATTAATATTAATTAATTATAAGCTTTTATTGAGTTTCATTTGTGTTTCACTAGCGCATCTATGCAGCAGAAATTTACAAGGATGTTGAACTATTTATATATCTATTTTGTTTTTAGGGTTTGGTATACTCTAAACAAAATTCACAATCGATAATGTGAAGTATCTATGGTTTTAGCCCTCGGCAATTGGATTAGTCATAGATTCAAGATATACTTCATAGTTACGTAATGGGAACCTCTATGTGGTAATCGTTGTTTACCTTGATCTAAAAATGTGTGTGGGTTGCTCAACCTATTTCAAACCGCACTTAAAAAGTATCCCATTTGACCATTTACTCAACCCACCCAACCTATTTTGATACCATTTGACCACTTGAGTCTTAGAAGTAAACTACCTTCCCTACTGATTTTTTTTTTCTTTTTTTCTTTTTTTTTTTTTGTGAATGATTTGCAATGATTTTGATGTACAAATTATCTTTATTACCGGTAAATAGCAAAAAAAAGAAAAGTTATTATGATGTTATCATATCAGAGTGTGGTTATAAACTAATAGTTGTTTATACTAATAGATACATCTGGTGCTGTATGAAAATGGAATTCATTGCCATTTTGGAATGTGGCATAAACATTAACTGTTTAGTTCACTGGGATAATGTTATGCAAATCCTATTAGCAAATAGCAATGACATATATTAAAATCATCTCTTCACTTTTAGGAATGGTTTGACCAACTTATTGGTTATCTGATTAGTTTTCTTGATCACATCCGAATATGAGTTGTGAGGCCTGATGTATTATTTGACCAATTTAAACTATATCTTTGTTGCGTTGAAATTGCACTAATATTCAATCATGAATATTAGCCACTATCCCGATTTTTCTATTTACTTTTTCTATTTCATGGCCAAGTGTCAGTCAATAAACTTATTGGGTTATATCATTATTAAAATTTAGTGATAATTTCATAATTGAGTTACTCTTTGGCATGTTTAGTATTTAAGTGTTTTACAGCACTTGGATATGTTGATGCTTACAACGATTAGGAATTTAGCATGTTACAACTTTAAATAAAGATGAAAGCAGCCAAATTTCATGAATGTCTTGCATTTGTGTTTCATGTTTCAGCTTATGGATAAATAGCTACTAAATATACTATTTATTATTGATTTCAAGTTATATAAGCTTTGTTTACCGAATTTAACGCTCGAAAATTACTAAAAAGTTATATACAAGGGTGTTGTTTTGCAACACCCTTGAAGTTACATACTCTTTTCTTTGGCCTTAATTTTGTAGTATGACTGTACTTCAGAGGGTACAAGTTCAGTTAGAAAATTAGCAAGATGAACATAGAATATATCTGAGAAGTGTTAACACTCATATTAGTTTTTCATCCTTAGCGGATATAGATATACAACTTGCGCCACCAACTGCGGAAAAGGTGTCTACTCAGTGAGGTAAATTACCTTACATTTATGGGCTTTATCGATTATTCAGTGATGAAGATTTTTCTATGCAATAATTTTCAAATAAAATTAACAGGTACATTTAAAAAGTATTTTATTAAAAAAATTGTACTTTTATTTATATAACATAAATTTCTAATTATATTCTATGTACTAATCATTTGTAACAGTTGACGAATTTAGTCAAAGAATCCCATATCCGGAATATGAAAACCTACCCATTTTGACCCGTTACTCAACTTGACCATCCAACATATTAATTGTTTCACGTTGATTAGCTGTCTACTTCTAACCTCTTTTGCTCATTATGTTCTTATATTAGGCCTTAAAACTGGATCTTGAAACAACAAGAAGAGGATGAAAGGAACACCAAGAAAGGAAAAAAGAAAATGAGACAAGTGTCACAATTTTATAAGGTCTTCCATGTTTTATATTGTAGGTTTCGAAATATATAATGTAAGATCCGGCGAAGTGTAAGTTTTTGTTAAACGTAAATAGAAGCAGAGGAGAAAATCGAGGTAAACATAATCCTCCAACCATAATGGAATTTGATGTAACATGATGACTTCCTAATGCTTTTTGCTAACGTACATAATAATGTATGTAATTTGAATAATCAAAAAAAACAAATAAAAGATCAGTATTTATAATTATATTTAGTGAAAATACACAACATACCAAAAATCCTTGCTCGATATTTACAATACATTTTTTCAGGTATTCTCCATGGTTCTTTCACTAATTATTATGAATATAATTGGTTACACAAAGCAGGTATCAACAATAATATAACACATATATAGAGCAAGCGGTTGAGATCATCATTCTCACTATAAGTTTTAGTCGAGGAAAAGCTTCGAGTTAGTTACTGTAAAGCACTTCTTATATTGGAAGGACACATTTATTTTATAAGATGATAATTTGATCCTATAAAAAGTCGTTTCATTGGTCCTAAATTGGAGGTCCAAAAACATGAAGCAACATGTAAAACAATTTAGAACATGTTAGATTGTTTGTTTTTTGGTTGATAATAATACACAATTACAATATTTGGAAAAAGCCTTGTGTGTATGAGCATTATAACTATATATGCCTGTCACTCTTCTTTCTATACAAAACAAAACAAAATAAAAATATAACTATTTGCTTTTAAATTAACAAAATACATTTATCAAAAATCTAGAAAAAAACCCCGCGCGTGCGCAAGCATTATAACTAGTAGATTAGTATATATAGTTCTCGTAAGTCACATTGTTTGTACTTTTGTTTGATAGTAGAAAGAAGAAACTAATTATGTTGATGCTTGGAAGAATGAAAAAGGTAACTTTTTTTTTCTCGTCAAACTACTGCTCATGGTCTTTCTCACTTGTCTTCAAAAAAATCAAATAAATATATCTTTCTCACTTTGTATCTTCTTTCACCCAACTTTCTTCCCACCCAAAGTACACTTTCACAAAACCACCCAAAGTACATTTTCTAAAAACCGGTTTGTGGAACGGATTACAAAAATCCGGTTTTGACGGTTTGAAACCGGTTATTGCGGTTCAAGCTTTTATTCCTCAAACGGTTGGAACCGATCGGTTCTATCCAAAACCGGTTTTGACGGTCAATGATAACAAAACCGGTTTTAAACCGGTTCGATTTAAATTTGTCCGATTTGTGCACCACTACCTCTAAGTGACCTGATTCGACTACAACCCTTAAAGTACTGTTGGGCTATAAATTGCATTTTTTAATTCACAAAAGCCCAATGAAATGCAAAATTAACCCCCTTAAGAATTTGGGGTTTGCCCCGTTCAAAGATCACTTATATACATTACACTTTTTCCCTCTCATTCTCTCTATCAAATCACCAACTCACACCGCAACAAATTCCGACCACTACAATCCACCGTAATTTTCACCAATCTCAATAAATCGACGAAGAACTCAACCAAATTCACCACAATCAAGAACCTCATCATCAAATCACCTAAAAGTCAACAATTTATCAAGAATTATCAAGAAATGGCTCAAGATACAATAATTCTAAACATTACAACCGACTTCACCTCACCCAAACCAACAACGACTTTTGAAGAGAACTTAAAATAGGCATTGTCGTTGGCACATGCGTATTCTTCGTATGTAACAATCAAAGTGATCAATGGTGTGATAGATCGTGTGGAAATCGAGAGGTCGACTCAAAGGATATGAGCGGGGGATGAACATGGAGGAACCATAGTTTTTGTGTTAAAATGCACACGGATAGTTTATTTTATGATCACTTTATAGTATCGGTTAGAGAATAGGAGTAACAATTCGTTTGGCATTGGGATGCACTTTTGGTTAACGGTCATGGCATTAGTTATCGTGTTAGGTATGTTCGTGTTCTTGTCATTGAGGGTCAAGAGTTGCAAAATTATAATCGCGAGGTTTTTGTGAAACATGGCTAAAAGCAAGTTTGAATAGTCAAACTTTGATGAAATTCATGGGATGATTCTTGTTTAGTCTTCTTAATTACTACGTTTATGATCGATTGTTGTTTAAAGCTTATATGTGTTTGTTCATTGGCTTGATTCTGCTTATTCTATCAGCTTTTTTTTATACATATTAACAACTATTATAAAAAACATGGCTTTTTGGAAAAGTTGCTGGTAGTCTGTGGTTGTTTATACTCAAGTAATCTCCTTTATATACCTTATATTCTTAATACACAATTATATGCGAGCATTTAGCAACAATGCCCGGTTACATGTGACTTTGACATCGAGAAACAAGAAGATGATCAGAAAAGCTTCTTAATTAGCAATCCCGGAACACCCCCACCCCCAAGTAAGTTTTTAAAACTGCTTCAAAGCTTATTATAGGGATATATTGGATGGGATATATTGAGTTCATGCATTTCTTATTTCTAGAATTTTTTATTTGTTGGAGTGTTTCCGCTATTTAATATAGCGACTCATAAAACCTAATGCTTGCATATGTCAACTGTATCTTGACCTCTCGCCTTCATTCTCCTTTGACTATGACAATGAATGCCTCATGTCAATGGTATTGATTACCATGTCGTGATCATCGAAGAATGAAGATGTTGTCGTAATGTTAGTCACAGTGATACCATTCTGTGCTCCTATGTGACCTTAAACTCTACAAGGCAGTAAAAGAGAATGCACTATAAGATAACAGATAAACATGTTGTGCTCTTTTTAGTCATAATGTTGCCTAGACAGAAACCGCATATTGACTAGATGACTGTAACTTACATGCGAATGTGATCTAAAAGTTTTAAAAGGTTGATGCTGTTTTTCTTTTAATGGGTCTTGGGTCAGTTGATGGTGCTTGTTTTGTAAAAGATTTCTTGGGTCTTGCACCAAAAACAGTTGGTTGGGGGTAAGTAGTATAATTTTGCCTTGCAATATTGACAGTTTTAATAGGCGGGAAAGGCATAATAGAAGAGTTGAAACTTGCTGGTTTTACGGGGATTGAAGGTCCTGTAAAGTTTTGTTTTTTTTCCTAATAACAAAACATGAAACAAATTAGTACCTACGAAATTTGAAACGAAGTCACCCTATAAAGCGAATCATTAACATGAGTTGTCATTAAGTATTTATTTCTCAATTTATGAATCTGGGGAAGATGGGAAAAATGAAGCAACTTAAAGCAAACACGCTCTTGAGCACGATAAGAGTGTAATGTAACTTCTTGTTAATTTATATATTTTCATTTTTAGTGGCTAATAGTGGAAGTACTTGAATACTAGCTTTTTAATTTGTGATGACAGTTGGAGCGGTTGTTGTTGGATTTGATCGTACATAAATTATTACAAACTCGATGAAGATACCTTATTTATTTGAAAATTTTGGTTCAAGTTGAACTCTTGAAAAGATTTTATGTATGAAAAATGTGACTAGGTATGGAACTCTTTGTATTCGTGAGAATCCAGTGCATTTTCATTGCCACCAATCGTGATCTAATGGAAATATGACCTATTTGTAAGAATGGCGGTGGGTTGTATAGTTCTTTGCAATCTCTTGGTCAACACAGAAAAGAGCCTATTGTAGTTGGAAAACCATCTACATTTTTATGGAATTTTACGGAAGAAGTAAGTAATCATTTCTTATATCAATACGTTAATGTAGTATTATGATATGTATCTTGACGGTGACTTGTATTCATGGGTGTTCGGATACAACATTCCTACAGTAAAATGTGCATGGTGGTGACCGATTAGACACTGATATATTATTTGGACCAGATCGCGGTGCGAGAACACTACTTGTTCTTTCAGGTTGATAAGTTTATATTCTCTTTCAAACCGTCTTAAGTTGTATGTTTATTTTTAATTTAGAGTTAATTGCATTTTTGGTCCCTATGGTATGGCCAAATTGTAGATTTGGTCCCTAAAACTTTAAAAGTGCATTGGACGTCCCCATTTTGAAGTTTTCATTGCATTTTCGGTCCCTATGGTATGGCCAAATTGCAAACTTGGTCCCTGTGGTATGGCCAAATTGCAGATTTGGTCCCTAAAACTTTAACGTCGTCTGGGCCGAGGGGAACAAAAATGCAATGAAAACTTCAAAATGGGGACTTGTAGTGTACTTTTAAAGTTTTAGGGACCAAATCTGCAATTTGGCCATACCACAAGGACCAAAAATGCAATTAACTCTTTAATTTATTTTTATTTAGAGTAAATTACACCGTTCGTCCTTATGGTATACGTTGACCTACAAGTTGAGTCCTTTGACCAAAAAAGGTTTACCGTCCATCCTTAATTCCCAAACCTTATACACCGTTAGTCCTCCATCCAAACGGGCTACACTAACTGGCGTTAGTCTCCCAAATCTTGAGGGTATTTCACTCATTTCCATTCCATACTAGTTTCCGCTAATTCTACACACCATATAATCGGATCTACCCTTTATTTCCTAACCCTAATTTTCCTTCTCTCTTTCATTAAAACCACCAATCAAAACCTACCCATTAATCAAAAATGGTGAGATGTCATTGTGGTGCATAGCGATGGTGAGAACATCATGGACTAACACAAACCGGGACGAAGGTTTTGGGGATGTTATGATTCATTAATTGGGTTGACCCCCAATGTGTCATCGATCTACTTTAATCATTCTGGGATCATTGAGATCATTGAACAATAATCGAGTACAATTGCAAGTGGTCATGGAAGATAGAGCAAGGATCAAGAAGTACCTTTATTTGTCTTGGTTTTTTTTTTTTGTGTTTGTTGTATTTTGTTTAGGTGAATGAAGTCAATGGGTTGTATTGAAGATGGATAGTGTTTAGGTGTTGTAATGATGTCAGTGGGTTGTAAGGATGATTGTCACTCTGTTTTGTTATCTTTGAATGAATATAAGTTAGATTTGGTTTTGTTTTGTGTTGCATATACTCAGACATTGGTTATTAGTTTGTATTAAAGATGATATTGTTTAGGTGTTTGTTTGATGGTTATGTTTGTGTTTTGTCAAAATAAGCCAACCGATATACACTAAACATGTACCAATTGACCACATCGACCCATTACACTTAAACATGAACCAACATCTAAAGTCAAAGTGACCCAATATCTAAAGTCAAAGTGACCCATTACCATTACTAAAAGCTGGCGGCCCATTACACTTAAATATAAACCATATACTAAAAGCTGGCCCGACCCATTACACGTAAATATAAACCATATACCAAAACTAAAGCGCCCATTACCATAAACATCCAAAAGAGTTTAACATCCAAGTTTCCAAGGCATATATGCCATAAACATCCAAAAGAGCTTAACATACATCAGTTTCAAAGACATAAACCTAAGTTTCAAAGACATACACAAATAACCATAAACGTAATTTTCATAGATATACATTAACCAAGATTGACAACTTTCTTCCTTGTTGGATTCTTCTTCTTCTTAGACCCTTCATCCACTGCAATTCCCTTCCCTTTATCAGCAGTATTTCCTGCTATATCAAAAGTCAAACAACAAGAGTAAGTCAAACTGAGTTAACCAAACTCAAACAATAAACTTAAGTAATACAACCAAGAACCAATTAACCTTTTGGGATCGTGATGGAGTTCCAAAGACATCATCTTCACCGAAGTTCTTGCTTTCTTCTTAGTACCGGTTTGGGACTGTGACTTCCTTGGACCAAAGGCAACTCCTTTTGTTGTATCCTTTTGTTCCACATGTGTCACATGTCACGCCTTATGCTCCTTGTCGACTTCCCACTTGACCATATTGACCACATCTTTCTCTGTCTTAGACTTTCTCCTCTCTTTCCTTGGTCTTCCTACTTGTACTTGATGATTTGGTGGTATCGAGTAGTAGGTACATTACACTTAGGCCAAAATATTCTACCTCTAATAGGCTTGATTAGGTATGGTATACTTTCTTCCAAGTTTCCAACCTATAACATGGGTGTACCCATTCCTCAGTAAGCTAACTGTTTGTTGTTAAGTGCCATGTTCCGGTTTATGGCCACAGCATGTTTGCAAAGGATCCCTGTCAATTCCCACTTCCTACAAGTACAAGACTTCTGCTCTACATTGACTACACACTGGTCATGAAATGGACCACTTACCTGGTAATAGACTCCTCCTCCCCAAGTGACTGTGTACTTAGTTGCCTCATCACGACTTATCTTCAAAAGCTTGGCAGCAGTGGGTGTGAGTGGACCATCACATCTATCAATCATCTTATTCACATTTACAATCCTCTTCATCAGATATGATCTAGTAAACTCCAATGTACCAATGATTGGCTTGTCTCTACCTCCAACTAGTTTTCCATTAAAAACTTCACACATATTATTGACCAACACATCTGACTTACATCTCCCTATTTAAAGTACAAGTTTTACTCGGTTTAGGTATTTTAGTATAAAAAGGTTCAACTAAAGTAGAAGTTTTACAAGTGTTACCCGAGAAATGTGATCTTGCCCAATCTTGAGGTGGAATCTTCAATAACCACTCATAAGCAGGAAGGCTAAATGATTTGAACTCCTGCATTGCTAAGTTAAACTCTTCCACTGTTGTTGTTGTGGCACATTTCCATAGCAAATCTTTATAAGCTGCACCACTCCACTGCAGCTTCATATTCTCATGAATATGTTTCACACAAAATCTGTGCTCAGCACAAGGAAATAACTTTGCAAGTGCAGGAATAATACCCTATGACCATTAAACATTAAACAAAAGTAGTTAATATTTGACCATGTAATAATAACATTGCAAGAACAGACTTGAAAAGAAGCATAACTTTTGCATATCACTTATAAAAGTGAAATTAGAATTCCTGTACAAGTCCAGATCATCTCCAAGTTGTGATAGAAACCATGTCCAAGAATCGTTGTTCTCGGTCTCCACAATCCCATATGCTAATGGATAAATTCCATTATTTGGGTCAACACTCACAAGAATTAATAGTTGACCGTGGAATGGACCTTCAAGAATTCCCATCTAGTCCAAGTACATCTCTCATTCCGACCTTAAAACCTTCTTTCAATGGCCCTAACACATAAATTCTTTTAAAACCCTAGTTGGCCTTCGTATGATCCGCTTGATTCTTACTTGTATTTTCACAATTGTGTTTGGGTTGGCTTGTTGCAACTCTAAGCAATAATCCTTAACATCTTATCTTGTTGAGTATAATCTCCTCAACCTTCTTTTCACCTCTGCTTTTGCTCTAAATGCCTTAGCCTCTGAAACACTTAATTCATGTGTCCTCTCAGCTTCGCTTTGCAAGCTCTAACCGTATCTTGGGGTTTGATTCAATTTGTTGAACAAGTTCCTTAGCATACCATTTAGATGTGGCATATAAGTTGTTTACGGACCTAAGCATTTATGAGTTGACCTATGAGTTTTACTTCCCAAGTTTACGAGTCTTTATTCTTTGATACAAGCAACACCCATGGAGATTTACTACTATCATCTACCTTCCTACTTTTGGCACGCCCCATTTATTAGTCCGTCCTTTGAAATCTTTCTCTTAGAAGGACTAGGGTTCCTGTAATCTTTGACTTTGTCCACTTAACTTTGACCCACCACAGATCGTGCCCATTTGTATCGGATCCATTGGGTTCACATGTTGGCAAAGTTGGAATAACACCCACGCATATTACCCTCACTCTTTCTTTGTCATTTTTTCCATTCTTAGTTCCTCCTTGTTTCAATTGAATGTTCCTTTATTAAATCCTTCACTAACTCCTGTTTGCAAATTTTGACCCACATAAAAGTAAGTCTTGTACACTTGAGGAGAAGAATATGCCTGCTTCCTAATTTGTTTCAACTTCCTCTTTCTTAACCTATCTAATTCATTCTCCTCATCGAAGCACTCTCAAAGTAGTCATTATTAATGACTTCTATATCCTCTTCTAATTCTTCATCATCAGCTATCTCACTTTGGTTATTACAACCCATGAACTCAACATTATCATCAATATTCAAATGGAAGTCTTCCATGTCAACTTCCACCTCCTCAACATAATTTTCCTCATCCATAATGTAATCACTATCACGGCTATCATCCTCACTATCTTCACTACCCTCAAGATCACCCCTTTGAATCGTTCACTAACTAAGTCATCCCATTCCTTCACTATGTTCACCGATCCGTGCTAAACCGTCAAGTTTTCTCATGGCAGAAGCCGCCACTCGCGAATGGCCGATCGTGAAAAACTTAAAGCATTTCGAGACACAAATGCAATGAAGATCGGGGAGTATAGTGTTTCCGGGTCGTTATGTCCCGGTATCTATGCGATGAATCACCAAACGATTAGTGATCGAGAGATTTGAGCGGAAAGAGGATTGAATTATTATAACTACGAAATAGCCTATAAGTACAAAGGCTTAAATGCAAATTAAAGGAAATTAAAAGATAAAAAATATTAAATAAACGCTATCACTATTTGCAAAATGATGTTTTGATTTTATGTTTTATAAAACTAGAATTTAAAACTACGCGACGTCTGAAATGAAAATGTGAAACTAAATCAATATTAACCCTAAAAATATGAAAATGATATTTTACAAACCTAATGATAAAAGAAAATTTTAGAAAAAGAAAATTATTTTAAAACTATTTATCTAATTATTATTAATTAAAACTAATTTTAACTATTTAATAATAACCTAAAATACAAGAAAATATAAAATAAAGCTAGAAAAATGAAATTATGACTTGGAAAATCTAAAATAACAAAGAGAATTTTCAAAACTATTTTATAATTTTCGATTATTTTCTATTTTCTATGAATTTTAAACTATTTAAAACTACTTAAATTGCTTAAAAATACAAATTTAACTAAGAAAAATCTAGAAAAATATTTTTTTGACTTTTTATATTTATCTTAACTTAATAAAAATGAAAACTTATTTTTTTGAACCTTTTCTGAATTATTTGTATTAAATGCTAATTAAAAATGCTTAAAAACTAATTAAAATGAAGAAAAATACCAAACAGACCTAGAAAAATCTGAAAAATTCAAGATAAGCCTAAAATAATATTGTGAATCTATGAAAAATATAAAAACAGGGTGTTG